>JAOVYU010000002.1:2243314-2258267 GCA_025674565.1 Synodontis membranacea | reverse complement strand
TTGGAAATAAATACATGAATGAATTAATAAACAAATACGTGTGCATATGCATTGACAGACAGACAGACTGTGTACTACATATTTTAATTATATATGCATTTTATGTACCTTTGCTACGTTAAATATTTGTTTGTTCGTTCGTTCGTTCGTTCGTTCGTTCGTTTGCATCTCTCTTTTTTTTTCCCAGCGAAACTAAGCGATTGCAATTTTGGATTTTACTATAATTTCCCCCCACGTTTGTAATTGTTAAATAAACTTTTACTTTATTTCTTTGTTGTTGTTTGTTTCTGTTTTCCCTCTATTTGCTAGAAAACTTGCATATCATGATACACTACACCCTGTACTGTATCTAGATGCAAGCTTTTGCATATTGTAAATATATACAGTAATGCAGCTATGTAACATGATCGCTCGCGCCCTTCATTTCAGCTAATAATAATACTAATTATTATTATTATTACTAATATGATTTTTTGTAATTTATTTAAATGAAATCACAGTCTTATTTCTTGCTCTCCTTTTTCTGTTTCAGGTTAAAAAAAAAAAAAAAAAAAAAAAGCACAGAGCTCCATTATGTCTCTTATGTAACAGCTCTTACATTGTGGATGTCATGAAGACAAGTCGTGTCATTCCTGAATCAATTCCCATTACGCAAACATGACATTTTTCAAATGATAAATATCGGTCCTATGCTACGACACTGCTCCATTCACCTTACTGAAAGAGAGAGAAAAAAAAAACAACAACAACAACGTTATTCTCGTCACTGCTTTCCCTTTGTGGCTTGGGACTCCGTTCCGTTGTCGAGAGGTTAATAGAAAACTAAAGAGGACGCACTGCAGGATTGGGTGAAGGAGGTGATGGAGGGAGGAAGAGGAAACGGTCCATCACTATTCATGATCGGATCGGAAAACCTGGTGAAAACGAGCGAGGACAAACCTCCCGAGGGTCGTCTGAGATTTAAGGGATCAGAGTAAACAGCCGTGGGTTGAAGCTGAGTTAATCCGCGTTAATACAGCGCTGTTCGTGTATTAGAGCATTAAAAGCCTGCCATGATTCACTCAGGAGATCTATTAACCCCATACTCTGCTCTAGAACATCCCACGTTTTACAGTTTTACTCTCCCACTCTGGAGACACTTTTTGACACCCATTAATCGGAACATGAGGGAGGAGATAATGACAAATACTGTATGTGATGTTATATCCTAATTATAAGCTGTATTTGTGAACTGGGAGTACATATGAAGTAAACCATGTGTAATAAATATATATATTAAAGCAAAAGTTCTGTTTTCTGACGAAAAACGCCCAATGGCAATGACTAAACATAATGCGGTAACACTTTCTCTGAACCCTGTATCCATAAAGCATTATAAACGTATTCGTAAACTCATTATAAAGCCCTAAAATGATTGACATTAGGCGATATAATTATTCATACACAGTCATGACTGAACTCATTTGGTGGATTTGCAACGTTTGAATACAAGTCTTTAAAACAAAGATGTCAACATTGACATTAGCAAGAGTCAAACGAAGCTTTATAATGCATTGTGGATCTTTATGCTGTAAAGGCTTACTGTATAAAATAACATTATAAAGCTTTATGAGTGCAGTCATGACTGTGTATAAATAACGATGCGGTCTAATGTCAATCATTATAGGGCTTTATGAATACTTTATAAGCATTTCTTAACGAGTCTATGATCCTTTACGGATTCATAGAAAGCGTAACCCATAATGCACTACGCAAAGCTTGTTATAACGGGTCACAAACACTACTTGGAATACTCCTAATACTCGTGACTCATGAACACTAATATACGATTAGAGGTTTTTAAGAAATGTTTTCAAAGCCTTTATGAATGCAATTGTGACACAGAGTACATAACAGACTAAGAGTTCGTTCTGGTTCGCTCAAAATTATAGACTGCAGGTTCAACTGTGACCAAAACGCAACACTATTTTGACAAGATCTTTTATTTATTTTTTTTTTTTTAAATTTTATTTCACTCACAATTTCCCAAAGACTGTATTTGTCCTGATTGCTTTCACTTCACAAACACTAGCTTCAGTATGTGCTACTTGATAACCAAACCCTTTCTGGAAGAGGGTGACATTTGATTGGCTGCACACACACACACACACACGCACACACACACACACACGCGCGCGGCCTGCTGATTGCCTATTTGAGCCAATAATTATCAGTTTGCTGTTCATTTGGCAGCTTTCAAGTCAAGCCAGACTGCTGCAATCAGGGAGTCTCCCTCATCCCCCTCATCCCCCTCGTCTCCCCTCCGTCTGCCCTCGTCCCCTGAGACAAAGGACCGCCAGAGTACACTCGAGGAGGGACAAGAATCACATTTAGTTACAATCAAATGGCACTCGTTCCCTCGGGGGCTGTGAAAAAGGAACCTGTGTGTACAGTAGCTGAATTTGTCAGGCGTGCCTCGAGGAAATGGAGGCAATCATGAGCCCTGTGTGTGTGTGTGTGTGTGTGTGTGTGTGTGTTTCTGTCCAAATCTAAGAGTGGGCTTTTTCCAGTTTTTAGGATTTGGGGTTGGGGAGGAAGCTTCAGGCTTTGATTGGATGACGTGGCAGGAGGCGGAGTTTACTGGCGTAGTCTCAGTTACAGCGGGAAGCGCAGAATAGAGCGTGATGAGGATAATTGGGATGGAGGGCACCCTGTGCTGCCTGTCCTGATTACACGAGTGGCAACATGGCACCGCTGATCAGCACACGGCTCGTACCGTCGTTCATAAGAGAACGAGCAAGTGCCGCTGATGCACCGATGAGGCCCGGAGAGATCTCGCACACCTAGCGTACAACCTCGCAAATTCACAACCTCACGGCATGCTTCATCTCCTTCAGAGTCCGGGATCTTTGGATGCCTCTCTTGAGTTACACGTGCCTGGGGCGGGGCTTATTTCTGGGCCAGATTCTTCATCATCATCATCACTATAAAAATGTGGATCAGTTTGATACATCACTTCTGTTGCACATGCATATTTTGACATGTATTATATATTATATTAGAAATAATTCCCATTCCCTCTTAGGTATTTGCTTGCTTGTTACATCTCCTCTCTGAAACACATCAAATATGTGAAATTATACTGAAATATTTGCCATGTCCTTGGTGATTCCGGTGCTAATTTGTTGCTTGGCGCTGTATTTTCACTATTATCCTGGCAAGTTAGCAGTTTTGCTCTCACATCATTCACAGCATTGCATAAATAAAAGCCCCAGGCCACCATTTTTCAGGGTTTGTTTTTTTGCCCCATTTAAAAAAAAAAAGAAAAAAAAATCTCTCTCACTCAGAGAAGTCTGCAAAAGAAAAAAAAAAAACAAAAACAAGATCATGTCTACGCAAAAAGATTAATTTATCACAAAAGTGATACAACTAAAGGGCAAGTATTAAATTTGTTTAAGTACTATTTGAAATAAAACGTTTTATCATTGCAATCGTATCAAAGGTAAAATATACTGCAATATATTAAAATATAAACTTACACTTTCTATGAAGGCCATGAATTGTACATAACCACCTATGAACATGCTCATATCATGTTATAATGCATTAATAAGGTGTCCTAATTACACATTACACTCCATAGCACTGTTTCCTGACCATAATTAAATTATAGCACTAAAAGAGAGAGAGCCTCATGTCTGTACTATAACATGCGATGTATTCACAGATCATAATACTGTATATATATACTGTATAGTGTTATTTACAGTTGCACTGATTCCTTGTGCTTCCTTTACACCCCTTTTGACTTTGTGTCGCGCGAGCAAATGTTTGCACTCCGCAGTTTGGCGAGGAGCCACCTTCCCGTCGCTCTGTTTGCTGAGTGACAGCAAAACAAAGCTTGTGAGGGATTAAAAGAGCAAATGGAATTACGGGCTTCCCGAACATGTGATAAAGATTTCATTATCTCAGTCTCGCACGTGCCGTTTGGCACCTCCTTCTCAGAGAGCACTCTCCTCAGTGAGACGAGTCTCCGGAAGCTATGCTAATGAGCATGAGTGCTAGCACTGACTAGGAGGAAGTGGAGGCGGAGGAGGAGGATTAGAGGCCATGACGCATCCCAGGATGCAGACCTTCCGGATCCGATGTTGGAAAAATACGACAAATATTTTCTCTCCTCTGGTACATCAGTTTCCCACACTTTAAACTGAACCAGTGCATAATATATAGTAAAGACTAGCACGATGGAACTTTTCTTTCCGAATATTGATGCTCAACCCTTGAGTATCAACCAACATCAATACTAGATGTAAAGTGTAAAGTCACTTACATTGGAAATATAATAAAAATCTGAATATAATAATAATAATAATAATAATAATAATCAATCCTAATAAGAAGAAAACAGTCATGTTTCACATTTCCAAAAATCCAAAAATACATTTCATTACCAAAACCCAGTTCCAATCTTTGACATTTCTCTGAAATCCGAAAGCTTACTGGTACAGTATAGGGCCGATACGGGTCCTGGGTAGCGCATCCGCACCAGTAGCATACTAGATGCTATTTCCAGTAATATACATATTCTGCTTATTATTATCAATAGCTAAGGGTGCAATGATGCATCATGTCATGATAGGCATCACGGGAATGTGTGCTTCACATGGTGGGAATCAGCATTCGATATTAATTATGCATCGGATGGAACTGCACGCTTGAACAGCAATCAGTGCAACCCGCACGCTGGGCCTGATAACTCTGGATCACAAAGACTGCCAATGCATTATACATTATACAGTTACATGACTACAATACAAAGTTTAAAAAAAAAATAAAGCTCTTCGGTAGCTCTTAAACAGCACCAACGCCGTGTCACTGTAATCTACACTGCCTGAGAAAGAGGCCGTGGAAGTGGGTCATTTTAGCCGACTTTGGAGCTCTATTTGGTGCTGCTACAGAGCTCATCTTTTTAAAATTTATAATTTTCCTCATGCCACAGCCTTTATTTATTCATTCCTACAATTTTCGTGAATTGATTTACATTTTGCTTACAACTCTTCATAACAATTTTTGATTTATTTTGCAAAGTAAACAAAGTCGACATAAAAGTTTAATAGATCGAATAGACAATTCAGCCTTCAAACTTGAGACCATGACTCTTTTGTAAAATGATTTTACCTCCTCTTGTCCATTTTTATACCCGTGTCGAATGTTGACAGAAAACACGCAGTACTCTACAGCATGACAGCACCACCAGTGCTGACCGTTAAACTGGTGGCTATTAGCAAACGACTATTAGCTAAATGAGATAATTGGGATAATTGCAATTATGGTTTTGTAGAAAAACATACAAATATATTTTTTTTTAAACCCTTAAATATTCTAATAATAATAATATTCTAAGATATTAAATTAGAAATTTTCTTGACGTAGGAAGTTCATCGAAACATTGTGAGACCTCGCTGTGTATTTCACAGCCCCGCAAAAAATCTCCCGTTTGATCAGGCTGATTAGTTTCCATAATTATCATTTACTAGTAAATACAAATTAGTATGAAGCAATTAGGATCGTCTCTAGAGAGCACATGGTTCAATACTATTATTCTTCTTAAGACACGCTAAATAAAATCTGTGTCTGGGACAAATAGCCAGTGGGATTTTGGGAATTCTGTCCTCAGAGATAAAGAGAGAAAGAAATAAAAAAATAAAAAAAAGAAAAGAAAAGAGACAAGAGAGATGATCAGCCCTTGATTATCAGGGCCTGCTCAAGGTTACCGAGCCAGTCCCATCCTTAATGGAATCAAATCTGATTAGATAATTAGCATGCTATTTGCATAATGTCTGCAATTCATTATCTGGGATGTGAGTTCATCAGTCTTGGCATGATCTACTCTTTTCCTTTTTCTTCACGGCTACTGTCTCAAAGATCAGCTACGGAAACGTCTATAAGAACCGAGAAACGTCAGAACGCCGTTTTTGCTCGGCATCGCCGGTGGGTAAAAGAATATTAGCGTAAACAACACGGTCAAAGTTGACACTCGTGTATGCAGATATTTAAAAAAAAAAATAGTAATGATAAAATACTCTCTTTGAATCAACCACATTACAACTTCACCAATTAATCTCATACGCAAATGGCTCAAGATTTATTGATTTTTTTTTTTCATTCTTTAGGAGGTTGAACTTGAGAAAATGCAGTCGTGCGACTTCATGCGAAAGAGAAAAACGATCGGCTGCTAAGGGAAAGATTGCGAATGCAAATCAGAAATCATTTCGCTCAACTACAGGATGGATACAAACCTTCAGGAAGTCCTGCTGAAGGACAATAGTCTGCCCCGTTTCACTACCCCGCCCCATGGTTGATTAGTTTCCTATAATCGCACTCCCCGAAAACTATTTTTTCCTTGCAGTAAATTCCGATTTTGTTTTGTTTTTTTTCCCCATCAGCGTCCTTTTTATGGATTTTATCCAAATCTCACTAAATAGTCCTAAGGCACTGAAAGCTGAAGCCTTCCATTTTGGTTCAAAATAACAAAAAGAAAAGGAAAGGAAAGAATTTCATAAGGCAGAGAGCACACACAACATCTGACAGGTGAGAAATATGGAGTGGGGAAGGGGAAAAAAAAAAAAAAAAAAGGTGTGGCAGCGAAAGTGACTGTGGGGGAATAAACCTTTTCAGCAGCGTTTACAGCGGCACAGCTGAAATGCAAATGGATTCCGAACTGGAAGCCCCTGTCTTCTTAATGCAGGCAGACAGCCAGGCTGATTTGTAATAATGTCTGCGCTTGTGTTGAGGGATTAAGCACAGGGAGCGGCGGGAAAGACTGGAGACGGGACTACAATATGTACAATATGACAAGGCTGCTGATGCAGCGCTGGTAAATAAGCACACTAATACATCAGGGTGAATTTACAGAAAGTGTCTGACTACCACGGATTGCACTGACCACACACTTGCTTAGTGGAGGAAATCTCTCTCTCTCTCTCTCTCTCTCTCGGTGTCTCTCACACACACTCACACACACACTGTACATGTCCACAGAGGATAGCTGGTCTAAATACAGAAGCATGTGCTTCCAGTTCTGTCGGGCTCGCTCATCAGTTAGCCAAGAATCTTCTTTTAGGCCAAATGCTGATTAAAACTGTACAGTAAATCGTATACATTAACCGTATGCAGTTTCCAGATTCAGTAGAAAAAACGAAACAAAACGGTGATTCACAACTAAGGATGTTACAAAGAATTCTTTTTCTGACAATCATTTTTTTTTAAACACCACAGCAGTGACAGTCATAAAGCCACAAATCACAGGTTTATAGTTGCACACAAGTAATTTTCAACAAAATGAAAGTTCTTAGTTTACATGAAAAGAAAAAAAAAAGCGTATAATTCTGGGTTTCTGTGATGGCACATTTATGTAACCATAAAATTTGCGGAAGGAGTCTCCAGTCCGAGGTAATGCTGTGACTTTTCCAAGAGTTACGGTTTCTCCGTGATATATCACAAACTGGATTTTTTTTTTGGTGGGAAAAATGACTGCTATAACAAGTAACTAACTTCATCTTTGTTGAAACAATTTCTTTGCAATTGAAATAATAGCGAGCAATTTTACGACCTTGAGTGTAACTTTCATGCATGAGGCAAATTTACGGATAAAGCCAACCTCGGCGTGTTAATCCACTTCGTTTACAAAGACACAGACTTTGCACAGATGTTTATATTCTACATCGCTGACGTACAGACGGAGGTTTCTTTAGTCTCGACCTGGCTACAGCGGCTAATCTCACCTGCATACAATCAATTTAAATATAAATAGATAAAAAAAAACCCTGCAATCTTTAGCACAACAATCGTTGTGCTCTGATTATTGGAAACATCACACCACAATTATTATATTGTGAATCACAATGTGCAATTAAAATTACAAATAAGAAATTGAAATAAATAAAGTTAAATAATGACAAAAATTGTAACGATTTAACGTAATCTATATCTTTCAATCACTTTATTGAACCCAAATCTAAATGCATTCATAAAATTTGCTAATCTAGTATTTTCTTATGGTTTATGATTTCTTGGTATTGCATCGGTTTAATATTGATCCGGAACTAGTACATACTAGCGTAAATCATTATTCGTCCAAATACATACTGAAAAAGCAAGGTTCTGGTTTTCTTATACAAATTGGGTTAGTTTCGTTTTGGGAGGATCATCTACAGTGACCAAGATTTTATTTTAAAGCAAACAATTGGAATTAAATCTAATTTCTTCAAAGCATATGCTATGATAAAGAAAAGCAAAGGAATGTGCAAGCGCAACTGTGCATGTATGACGTACAGAACCATTTCTGCTTCAAGAAACACTGCAAAGATTGTGGATCTTTGCAGATTAACACTGAACCAGGTGATGATGAAAACGTGCACTTCAGGTGCTGCAAATAGGAAATTCACGCGCACCACCCTGACCTTTGCAAAGATCCATAGAAAGAATAACAATACATTTCCGTCGCCTGAACTTTTTTTTTTTTTTACGGCTCTTTTGAAGATTTAGCTGGGCTGGACATTTTTTATTTATTTATTTTTTTTTTTTGCTGAGACTTCAAATTGCATCACATCATTTCTCATATTTCAAATCAAAATCCACTACAAAACACACACACACACACACTCAGCTGTGAGGAACAGATTGTGTTTATACCCAAGTGCCCGCTTGTCATAATTCCATCAGAGAGAAGTAAAGCGGTTAAATCCATTCAGTCATGCAGTTAAAGCTGTCCTTTTTCCGTTTGCCTTCAATTAAAGCCCATTTAATTATCCGCTTAATCCAGGTACCCATGCTGAGCAGCCATTAGCAAAGGACGCTAAATGAAACACAGCAAAACGCACTCCGGTGCGAGAAGATGTTTCGCTTCTCGAACCGCACCACACAGCAAAGGAGGAAAAGGAGAGTGCAATACCTTTGCTCTTGGCTGCAGAAACGGGAGTTTAGCGGGAGGTGAAAGAGGAGGGCAGGAAGACCCATTAAAGGACGGCGTTTATGAAGACGAAAGAAAGAAAGAAAGAGTTAGCATTTAGATCAAATGCACTACCCAGTATTAGTGTTTCAGAAAAGGAAAGGTAAGCGTACCTTGTTCGGCCATCATCATGTGTGCCAAGCCTTTGAGGAAGACAAACATGGAGAAAGAGAGAGAGAGAGAGAGAGAGAGAGAGAGAGAGAGAGAGATCTCAGAACACACTTTTCATCGTGTATCATGATGATGATACATTGAATCACAAAGCAAAGCATTGTAAAGAGGTTCATATTTAAGCAATGTGAAATATACGGTACAATAATCAAAAAGCACCAGAAAGTCAATGCTAATGCTTAAAGTCTGGCTAGTTTTAGACCACGTATTATACAATAGAAATAAAACCAGGCACTAGCACGCTAGCCAACATTAGGCTAACTGATATACTGTGTAATCCAGTAACAGGTTTGCTAACACGCTTATTCTCCATAATGTATGGCTATGGTGTGATAAAGCGAGGCCAAAGTCCAGCGTAAAAACTGACAATAACTAAAACGGGTGCTAAAAAACATGGCAGCTTAACGTTGACTAGTCAACTAGTTTATCTAGCAACTTAGCTAAAGTTAAAAATGATCTAGGTAGCTACAAACGTCCTGTCCTGCTGAGTGACAGCTCACTGATAGATTGTAAGCTGTTCATATTAGAAGAGTTCAACACTGATTGTTTTTTAATTATCTTGCTAATGCAGAATTTTGCCATAAGGTACGATTAGCTAATTTAGTAATGCCTGGTTTTACAGTTCTTAGTGCAGTAGCTTTAATGCAACGTTAACCTGTAATCTGGTCATGCATTCTGTTGGTAACACTTTCTAGAAAGATCGTAATGAACTAGGAACATTTTCATAGCATTCATAAGGCATTATACCTAATATAATAAGACTGTATTACACTTTATAGCAATGTTTATTAGCATTACGAAATATATATATATATATAGATATATACGATGCAACACTAACAGCAAAAAAACTCAGTTTCAGTTTATAACTGTATGTCTGTTAATAACTTTGGTAACTTTTATAATTCTGTCTATAATGTATTATTAATGTATTAAAACATATACATTGTGACCTACCGTATGAATACATTTGTTAACTGTTATCATAGGTCATTTTTTTTTATTTCAGACACTGCATATGATAGCAATGTTCGTAATGCATTTAGAGGTGCATTATAAGCAGTGTTTTTAACACATTATAACAACAGCAAAGAAATTCCGACCCCCAGTTCAGAAGTGTTATGAGCACCGCTTATAATTCATCGTGTGAACAATTCACGATTGTAAACTCAAATTGTATTGAGTTATAACATGATAATAGAATGTGTTCAGAGTTTATAATAGACACGATCTTAATAGAAAGTGAAACAAACGTTCATCTAATGTGTCTTGGTGCTAGAAAAGTTTCCTATGTGAACTCACCTGGGATGCTGTTGGCCTCTGGTTGTAGCATCAGGGATTCAGCAGAGGGGGCAAAATAGGGAAGGGGGAAGAAAAAAAAAAAAAAAAACAAGAAGAGAGAAAGATTTCCGACATTAGAGTCCACTCTCGTTGCCGTTGCATGAAATATATCATGCAAACCATGGCACACCTGCCAGCATGCACGGGGCTCGATAACGGCCCTGTGCATGTTCACAAACGTTCTTTATTTGACCCATAACACCAGAAAGATCTATGTGCTTTCCTGGGTTAACACGCTTTCCTGTAACCCACATCCTCGTCTGAGCCATAAATCCAAACAGGCACTAGGACAGAGCCTGCTCCCTGTAGAGAGGGCCGTGGATTTATGAGACGATGATGCTTACGTGGAACTCTAGTCCACGCACTTACAAGCCTGTCGGAGTTCTCCTTCACTGCAGACACACCTTCTCGTCCCACCGCTCGTTCCTTTACTCCAAGTCCTCTGGTTTCGTCCCAAACCCTAGCAAGATCTTAAGGAGTGCTGAGGATCACACTGTGCTAATAACCTGCTAATTAATGACACGTAGACGGGCTGTTGCTCGTTTCCTAGTTAACGATCTAGAGATTAAAATCTAAAAGTTGTGCTTTCATTTCTAATTTGTAATATAAATTTAATACAATTTATTTATCAGCTGTTATTCATTTCTTTTTGTATTTAAGTTTATACGTTGTATTGTACATTTATTTTATTTATTACACATCCTAATGCTCTTCAGTAGGAATAAACGTAGTTATGAGACAAGATATAACTGCAGAACCTGTGTTATGATGCATTATAACACTGCTATATAATTATAATGCATTATGCAACCTTTATTCCTTAATGCGTTATGCTCTCTCTCTTTCATAATCATGTCTGTGTAATGTATAACCTTATAATGCCTTACACGATGCTGCACAAGTGCTCATACATACAGTAGTTATGGTTACATGCATAACACTCTGCAAATCAAGCCTATGACTTCATAATGTCAGGTTACAAAACACTACCCTATGCATATCTATATATCCTTTATACATGCTTATGGGCAATTATTTATATGCATAACACTCTAAAAACCTTCACTATATAAGTTCATAATGTCAGGTTGCATATATTATAATATCTGCTCATGAGTGATACGCTAGACCCCTATAATGTTTGTTATAATGCATTATAACATCAGTATATACGATGTTCTTACGAAAATGACGAAGTTGTGTTATGTAACATGTATTCAAACCATATTTACATAACTCTTCAGAAAATCAGGTATACACTACAGCTGTAAAGCTTTTTCGAACGCATTATAACATTTCTATGTGCAGTGTTCTTATGAACAGATGCAACAATGTGTTATGAATCCTGTAATTATGGTTAATAAAACGTTATGAATTTATATTACATAGCATTTATAATGCCTATTGTAATATTGTACAAATGTTTATAAGTAGTTATAGCTGCATGCATAACGCTCTCCAAACAAAAACGACTATGATGCACTATAACACTACAGCCTTTGTTTTATTCAATTTTGCTCTAAACATTGTGCGATTTATATGCGATAGCAGGCATAAAATTATAAGGCGCGGTTCTTAAATTGTAAACAGAGCGTATATGTAGAGTTCTTATAAACACACGTAATAATGCATTACGTAGACTGACATTATGCACTTGTGTGTTATATTGTTATTATTTTAACGTTTTATATAGCCGATATAAAGTGTGTGCTAAAACATTTTCTGCTATATCACGCGTAACGCTGAATTAGAAGACCCAGTTTCTCTGTAAGGCTAGAAATAATTTTTTTTTTCCTTCTCCCAAGATCGATAAGCTTCTTCTGTCAAAACCTCAGGATCCTTCGTCAGCTTGTAAACGGAACCGCTATTCCATTTTTGTCTTCTCGAACAGCTAATAACTTGATCTGCGGCGGGATTAAATCCAAAGTCCAAGTGCATTAAATTCAAACGCCGTCCACGTGGACGTGAAGGAAGAACAGACTTCAGCGTTTGTCTGGCGGCCAAAATTTGTTTGTTATTCCGAGCTTGAGAAAGACTACACGCGTTTGCAAATAATGTGGCGGTGCGGCTGTCATGTCTGCCACCGAGCGAGGAACATACGCTACAGCAACAGCAAATAGTTCCGAGGCCATTTTAGCCATCTGCCCGTCGAGGGAAGTGTCAGGTTCCTGTTGCTGTTTCTGCATTTGGAACCAAATGTATTCTCCATAACACACGTTGAGGGCTAATTTCTACACTGCTGACTAAGTGTTGCCATATGGAGCTGAATCGAAAGCATTTTCCCCAGAATACACAAAGCATCGCTAGGAAGCCATGTTTCCATACAGGCCATATGTTTAATGACTAGTCAATACATTCATAGCATGCTATAATGCGTTCATGAATCATTATCCACGTCGTCATAATTATTTAGGAAAAGGCATTTTGGTTTGTAGCATTGTTCAGGATGCATTTATAAGTTAAAGTTAAAGTAATGCATTTTATGTAGTGCTTATAACACGCTATAACCATGATATCGTCTCATAACACGCTACGTCAAGTGGTGCTTGGTGATGCAACCTGCTATGAACACTACATCATATTAACAATCCATGAAGCATAATAATGATAAAGGCATACTGCATTCTCATGAAGAATTAATACAGTGTTCATGAACGCTTTATAACATGATATTGTTCAAGTTTAGATTTGAACTTTCTCAGTAGGAATGCATTTATAAGGCATGGCATATAATACATAGTACTTTATAACACCCAACCCAGCTCTGTAAAACTGCTCATAAATAGTTACAGCTACATAACCAACAAATCCGCAGGCTATATCTATACAGTACGAAATCATAATGTCAAGTTACATAAGACATTATGGCGACACTTTCTATGAAAGCCATATCAATGATTAATGAGTAATAATTGTAAATAATTGTTATAATTATTTATGAGAATGCATTACACTTTATACTCTAACGATGCGTTATGGATTGTTTACATGATTTATGCATTATACAGTACGTAGCATTCGTAACACGTTATTTCAGCCAGCCCCACTTTGCCAATATAATCCTACTTACGTATAACGCTTTCTTTAACAGTTTATAAATGCATTATAAACAAAACTGCACCTACAACTAATAGTTGCAATTATAAGCTAACAAAACAAGTATATGAATTCATAATGCAGTATTATATACAGTAACTAACCATATCTGTTCAACATTGCATACACTAGGTAATAATGCATTATAGCACAGGCTGTGCATTATAACTACCGAGAAGGGCACTGTTCTAGAGTCTGCTTTATGGCATATATAAAGACAGCAATATGAATATGACGTCGTGAATTTTTTTTTTATCGTCGTGAAGATAACTATAACAACTAATTCTAAGTTATGTAAGCTATATGATACATCCTAAAGGTATGATATTTCATAAAGCGTGAATAATGAGTAAGACGTCACGCGACACGTTAATACATCTGATCATAACAGCTCTACATATAGCAATAATGATATAGAGCAAGGGCTCTGAAATTACAATTTGCAGTAGAAATATTGCACCAGAGCTTGTTATAATGCATCATAACATAACTGTTTATCATTTTCTTATGAACAAATAATGCATGATGATCGTGTGTTATGTAATCTTGCATCATCAGATGTGTAGCCGGTATCTGACAAGTATTTGACGTTACAAAAGAGTCGCGTTTTAGAGTGTTATGCGTGTAACTGTAAACTCTTTTACAGATTCATGACAAGTATTAATGCATGCTATAATACTATAACTGTTTTATAATTGCATTGGTGATCTATTGCGATTACATTTTAGGCTTTTTTGACGATTTTTCCCCTCCTGTGTCTTACGGGTGTGATTAAGAGCATTTATTCAGGCTTATACTTGGCATTATAAGGTATTGTGCATTCTATAGAGCTGCTAAAAAAGCAATTATAATGCATTACATGACTATGTAACTGTTTTCATAATGAAATTATAATGTTACGCAATTATGGCTCATACTGTACCAGGAATTAAAAAGTATTTTAGTACTACACTCTACAACTGTAATTTATGCATTTATGACGCACTTTGGATTCAAGATCAATGCAAAGTGATAGAGAATTTAAATATCTAAATATCTTTGCTTTTTATCACATATTAAACCCCTCCATATTAGAATAAGCGAAAAGACGCGACGTGATATGATCTACAGGCCAGAGGGCAGAGTTTTTTAAAAAGCATCCCGGCTCCCCAGTGGATCCATATAAATTGCGCTCTGTCCTGTAAATTATGTTATTTATTCTTTTACGATGGTCTGCACTCTTTCCCAGGCTTCAGGAGAAATCAGAGCTGCTTTTACTAGCACGGGCTCGTATCAGTGGACCGCAGAACCCTGCCAGCCAAACAAGATGGAGAGGAACAACAGCAATAAATCAAGGCTAAAATTCTGCTCCCCCCC
>JAOVYU010000002.1:2189536-2204459 GCA_025674565.1 Synodontis membranacea | reverse complement strand
GGTAAGGGGGGTAGGGAGGGGTAAGGGAGTGGTAGGGGAGGGGTAAGGGAGGGGTAGATAAGGGGTAAGGGAGTGGTAAGGGAAGGGTAAAGGAGGGGTTAGGGAGGGGTAAGAGAGGGGTAAGAGAGGGGTAAGGGAGTGGTAAAGGAGGGGCAGTCAGGTTTAGGGAGGGGCATTCATTGTTCCAGCACATTTCATT
Organism: Synodontis membranacea; assembly: GCA_025674565.1. Lineage (NCBI taxonomy): Eukaryota > Metazoa > Chordata > Actinopteri > Siluriformes > Mochokidae > Synodontis > Synodontis membranacea. Next base: position 2,204,260 of record JAOVYU010000002.1, on the reverse strand, counting down.
TACACCTGCTAATATTTTTGCAACTATATTGAAATAAACGATAAAATATTTGTGCATTCGAATGCATTTGTGTGCTTTTTACATGCTCAAATACAACTTCACATCTTACTGAATATCCTTTCATGGGCAAAATTCAACGTGTATTAACTGCAACTGGTTTTTCTCCTCTTCTAACTGACCGAGTGACAGCACTGTGATGTACATCATTAACTCTGTAAGATCCAGGATCAAGTGATGAGGGTTGTGAGAGTGAAGAGAGGCAGCAAGTCAGTGCAGTGGTCCATCTTTAACCCTCATTTAACCCTCTCAGTGTGTGAAGGGCAAACAGCCGAGCATGTAACGCATCCACTTCACCAACAATGAGCTCCGAATCCACAACACCACTTCATACAGACAGATCTGACTCAGAGAGAGTGCCTCAGACACGCTGATCTGCAGCCTCCTCGTCCTCGAGTCGGTCTTACTCCTCTTATAACTGAGAGAGAGAGAAAGAGAGAGAGAGAGAGAGAGAGAGAGAGAGAGAGAGAGAGAGAGAGTGGGGGTAAAATGAGAGGATGGATAGACAAGATCAGCAGACATACAGTCAGACAAAGATAGAGAGATAGAGAGAGTAGTGACACAGAGGGAGACAGGTGAAAGAGAGAGACAGAGACAGAGAGATAAGGAAGGAAAGTGAGACAGACAGAGAGAGTACAGTGAGAGAGAGAGAGAGAGAGAGAGAGAGAGAGAGAGAGAGAGAGAGAGAGAGGGGTAAAAGGCAGAAGCACACAGAGAAAGAGAGATACAGAGACAGACAGAAAGAGCGAGAGAGAGAGAAAGAGAGAGAGAGAGAGAGAGAGAGAGAGAGAGAGAGAGAGAGAGAGAGAGAGAGAGAGAGAGAGAGAGAGAGAGAAGGTAGCAGGCACATATAGGGAGTGACAGAGGAAAAAGCAGAGAGAGAGAGAGAGAGAGAGAGAGAGAGAGAGAGAGAAAGAGAGAGAGATTACAGCAGATTAAGTAAATTGACTGCATGTTGATTTGTGGTACAAGTGAAGCAAGTCAGACAGTCATGTAATATTAACAATAACAGTGTCTGTTCAGCAGTGTGTGTGTGTGTGTGTTTGAAAAGAGAGAGAGAGAGAGAGAGAGAGAGAGAGAGAGAGAGAGGGAGAGAGGGAGAGAGGGGGAAGTGTTGAGCTGAATGACCTCAGGGGGAAAAACAATGACTCTCCAAAAACACACACATTCCAACCAAACGGCTTTAAACTGAAAAACGACAGAAACACTCATCACGTCACACTTTCTCCTCCGACAGCGACGGCCATGAGAGAACACTGAAGATCAAACGTGGCATGTGTTCGGACTAGTGTCTGATTAATCGAGTGCGTGTTAGGTATCATCCTGATCAAGTACTCAAAATTCACCAAAAGCCCTTTAACCTACAGACCAATAGAATGAGAAACCATGACACTGACCATTAGACTCAGTCAACCAGCAAATGGCAGCAAGTGACCCAGACAAAGCCGAGGGTGCCAATACTTTCAGCTTCGCTAAAAGCTGACAGGAGTGCAAATCTAAAATAACTAAGGCACAAAAGAAATAACCCTCTCACTGAGCAAGCGGATGTTAAAAGGATTTGATTGGATGTTGCTCCTAAACAACGTGTATGAATTTCTAACTCCACCCCTTTTTACTGTGATGTCACACCTCGCTGGGTTCCTGCTTATAACACTTCTAAACCCGTGACGCCATAACGACGGCGTTATGTATAGTAGCCCTGTCTCTCCGTTAGAGTTTGGTTTGAATGTTTGACACGTGACATCATCACTATGTGACGCATTTCGTAAAAACGTCACATACGATGTTCGAAAACCACGTACGCATCAAACAAAACCACACTTTTAAAACAGTTGGAAATGTTGGAATAAGACTTGGATGTTCATGTTTGTTTAGGTCAATTCTCTTATGAGGGTGAAGAAAACTCCGCCCCCGAACAATACGGATATAAATCGCTATGATTAACATGAACTTTTTTCATCGTTGCTTTACTAAATTCTTACCCCCGATGCCTTCATACATGCTGATCATGGTGGAGCGGGATTTCATTTCAAACTAAAAAGAGAGATGTGGCGGTGCTTTAGTCCTTTCGTCTTTATCAATATCAACCAAGCCGCGAACTAGCATGAGAATTGCTAGACACATGACAAATATTTTAGTTTCGGGGTGGGGTTCAGGGTTAAACGAAGTCCTGAGTGAGAAACTGTTCTTGTGTACGATGAAGGAAATGGAAGCCTGCTATGATGCAGGTTCGTAATGTCACCCTGACTGCATCATCCCTCCGAACTCCGGCGAGCGCACGATGACATGATGCGAGCTGAGAGCTGCGAAGTGTAGCGGGGACCAGACTGAACTCGACTACACCTCCAGACCCGACAGGATTTTATCGGAGCATGCATTCTCGCGAGCCTCCTTCCTGCACGCTCACCGCATACGGACGCGGTTTAGGTTGCCAGCAATCCCCGAGCGCAATTGCATAACTCGCAGAGGCTTGAATAGAGTCGTGTTCAATATTTCATACGGGGACACGCAGGATTCAGTAGCACCTCAGGAGCAGCTGATGAATTATTAAGAGCGCGCTGGGAGAAGGCTGCGAGTGACAGCTAGCGGAAGCTCCTCGTGTCGACTCCCAGAGACATGCCCACTTCATTACGCTGCACGAAATCGCCTCTATAAGAAGGTCCATCCATCACACGGAAACAGGATAATCTACGCAACAACGACGTGTCAAGAAAATCAGCTTTCTCCACGTGCCTTGTTTATTTGCCGCTTTTTTCTCCCCTCCTCTTCTGGGAATCGTAGAAGATATTTTGTCAAAGCTGTAGGATTTTTCACAATCCAGCTGATGTGAAAAAATTAAAAATTGAGGTTAGAGCCGGGGTGACGCATGAGGCCGGAATTTTTCTTCTTGGAGCCGGTATAAAATCCGATCCCATTACTGCTCGGTGATATCGAGACAGAATTTAGGAATTGTGATCAATTATTAGTGATACCTTTTTTTGTGATTTTATTTTCTTCTACTGTTTGAATGTTTTTTTCTCCTTTTTCAGTGTTGATTTATTCACCAAATGAATTTTTTTCCAAGTTTGGTTTCTAAAATGCGACGCCAAGGTTTTGAAACCATGATACGTACCGGGAATGTCTTGAAAATTCCTGATGTCATTTCGGTCATGTGATCCAGACCTGGATAAAGCGACAGGTATTTAAAATGACTGAAAGTATTCGTCTGGGAAAACGTATAATCTGGGAAAACCTAGGGTTGAAAAGCTATTCCATGCTAACTCACTGCTTCTGTCTTTGTTCGTTTGAGGCGTCAACCTTGCTACCGTGAAAATTATTTTTACATTTTATTCCATTTAACTCAGATGTGCATCTAAAATCAGCTAATTTTAAATACAATTTTTATCAATTAAGGATCGTTGCCAGGAAACAGCCTGTGGTCAGAAACACGAGGACAAACCTTAACGGAATGAGACGATTCGAAGAAAGAGAAGACGAATCAGAAAGAACGCTATTATTGAAATTAAAAAAAAAGAAAAAAGACAATCCTTAAATACATTTATTAATGAATGAGAATCAGATACAGGGGCACACATTCAGGAACAAACCAATGAGGAAAAAGGAGACCAGGAAGTGAAACTGACCCGCGTGTCGAAATAAAAGTCCATTTGTTTGCTTTTAGCAGAATCTTTCTATAAGTGTCTTTATTTTGTACATCTATCATGCCGCCCTGAGAATGCCTGATCTTGCCTGTTCTCAGAAGCTAAGCAGAGGCGGGCCTGGTTAGTACTTGGATGAGAGAGTGCCGGGGAATACCGGGTGCTGTAAAAGACCCAGCCACAAGGGGGTGCACACTCTAGTGCAGCGGTCCCCAACCATTCTTGTACTACGGACCGGTTTCTTGCATGAAAATTTTTCCGTGGACCGGGTAGAGGCGCGGGGGTTCGCATAGCAGGTGTGGAGCTCGTGTATCACTTGTTGCAATGAACTTAGGTAGGAATCTTGGTATCTAAAAAGCTCCGCCAAATCGAACATGTGGACAAAAAGATCCGCTGTGGCGACCCCTAACAGGCAAAAAAAGTTCTGTATATCTAAGTCACAGGCTTAAGCACTCTAACAGTTCAGATTTGTATTTTGATGACCTCTCTTCATCCAGCCAATGCTTTTGTCTCATATCGAACGGTGGAATATCTGCTTACGTTATGAACGATGCCTCTCTAAGAGGAACTCCTGCTGCTTTCTGGTACATTTATAAATATTTCAAGCAGTGTATTGGATTACACACTACACATCGGTCATTTTGTCATGTACACCTACCACACAGGTCACTTTATAGGTGTACGATTACTGGCTCGAGTCCATCTGTTGCTACGCACAATGTATTGCCGAGCCCGCTACCTCATCCATCCGCGGAAAGGCAGAAAGACGGAGCAGACAGACAGAGTGTCGTGATGTTTTCAGATATTTCAGTACAGCGGCGACAAACGGCGTTTTGGCGCATGTCCAGTGGCGTTTCCATTAACGGGAAGAACCGCGGGGGTCTGAGAAATTCCGTAACTGTCATGTAAAAAAAAAAAAAAGAGTATTCTTCTGATGCGAAAAATGGCTTTTGTTGAAATTATATAGCTAAATATAAATATAAAGATAGTATCATAGTTAGCTAAAGGAAATATTATTGGGAAATTTTTATTTTATTTAATATACATATTTTTTTAACAAAGAGTTAAAATGAAATGAAATGTCCATGGAGCAAGTTAATTCCTGCCATCAATAACATTACAGCAGCTATAAACAATCGTTTCCTTGACCGTCTTTTTAAATATCTCTTGAACTTGAAGTTAACAAGACAAAAAAAAAATTATAATAACCAGCGTGTCATGTAACCTAGAAACAATGAAACGCAAAATTTGTTCTTATAACTGGCACTGGAGACTCCTTCCATAAACTGTGAATTCTGTGATGCAATGATACCACGCGTCCGTTTATGTGTTCCGTTTGTATGCTGTTGCCATAGAAACAATGAAGTATCAGAGCGATCTGATGTAAATGATTACTCTGAGAATCTTGTGGTTTGTAAAACAAGGCCTCGGAGTCAAACGCCAGCTCGTGGTGGTAGACGCGAACACTGACTCGCAGCTTTGTAGAGATAATGATGCTACAAAGACTTACAGATCAAACTACATGAGTGTGACAAACCTGCCATGTCCGAGTCATTCTCTCTCTCTCTCTCTCTCTCTCTCTCTCTCTCTCTCTCTCGTGTGTACTGACGTCTGTGCGTTTGGGAGCTGGTAATGGATTTTAGATCTGCATTCTGCACTCTGCTGCCATTTGGTTTTAATAAAGACGCACTCAGGCGGATGACATCGAGTTTCATGTCTGGATGCTTCTTTCTTTCCAAATCTCTCTCCCCGATTTTACAGTCATCACCATCCCCCAAGAAACCATCCCTCCCCCCCCAACACACACACACACACACACACACACACACACACAAAACCTTTCAACAATCACAGAGTTCTTCATTAAAACTGTACGAATAAATCAATATGGCCACCGACTGCTGAGAAAAGTACAACAGAATCGCGCCATTGAGTCAGACCATTACACCTAGAAGCGAGGAGCTGGTCTTCAGCATTCCGTCACATTTTATCGAGCACTAATGTCCGTATCTGTACTCCGAAAACGTCCCACGGGGCGCCTTATGAGGTGCGCAGAGGGACTAGCGCGATTGAAAGAGATGAAGTGACCCCTGAGAGCCTTACAAGTCTTCTTAGGAGATATGCAGCCAAAGGAACAACTTTTAAAAAGTGAAGCCGCCTTTAGGTCCTGTCAGGCAAATGTCAGAGTGATAATCTCGGGACGGACACACGGAGGCGTAATAAGTGAGTGAGACGAAATAACGTGAGAATGAACACCTACCCGCTCTGCTCCAAAAAGAAAAAAAAAAGTGAAATGTCTCAAGGTGATCAGATCAGTTTGCAGGTGATTAGTTTTTTTTTTTTTAATGCTTTGTTTGTGTGTGTAGAGAATCCTGACAGATGTTGTTGTGTCTGAATTTTAGAAAAGAGACAAAACATCTCAAGTTTCAGAAAAAAACAAAATAAAATAATGTCGAAATGCTACTTTCTGGTTTCGCCTTGGCATCTACAGTTAGGAAAAACATGACAGTCGGTCTGTCCAGAGATCCTCGCTTGATCAGTGGGATTTTATTTCCTCGCGCATGCTTAGAGTTGTTGAGAGCTGTTTTGTAGCTGCACGCCGTAGCGAAACGGATGCAGGCCTGATCGATTCGGTTTCGGTCGAAATGTCCACCATCATCATCATAATCATAATAATAATCAAAAACAAGAGACGAATGGAAGAACATTTGATATAAAATGCTACAACATGAAGACACAGAGTTTGTCTGAGAAAACCTGAATCTTCACCTTGTGAAGGGTATAGAAAAGTATTTCTGCTTGTCAGGACACAGTTTGTGAGGTGTGTGTTACCTGGCGAGGGCCCGTGTGCAGCAGCGGCTCATGCTGATGAAGGAGCTGGAGCTGGCGCGGGTCTGCAGCACCGTCTCGATGCCCCTCAGGAGGTCGTTGGTCTTCAGCAGCAGCAGCATCTGCCGAGGAACTCGGTTCAGCAGCTCGCTGATCTGAGGGAGGTACAGCGCCACGTTCGTGCGGATCTCCACATCCTGAGGCGTGCACGCACACACACACACACACACACACACACTGTTTGCATCGTATAAATTCTTGCCTCTTTCATACTAAAAATTTGACTCTGCAGTTTAACAAGTTTTAACGCACAGCACGGTGGAATTCAGGATTCTGATTGGCGTCGATTGATTTTTCTATAACAGCAGCTGGTTTATATTAACGCGTCCATAACCACTTCATCTCTTGATATTTTTCTATAATAGCATGACACGTAGGGTTTAATTCTCTACTTGGTAGGCATTCTGCATCATGAATGTTCTCGCCTGTTATTGTTGAAGAAGGGTGGCATAAAAAACTAAAAAGCCAAGCCTTGCATGTGAATAAAAACAGAGCCCTTCTTTCCTTCCAAAGCGAATCACGGTCTTCCACCAAAGACAACAACAGAGTCGATTTTGCATGATTTCTTATGCATAATCGTAACTGAGCCCCGCTAATAAATCAGGCTGAAGTATTTCTGGTGAGTGTGTGGTGGTGTAACAGGCTGTGGGAAACTTTCGCTGAACAACTTGGTCCATCTGCCATGAAAAACCCACAGTGAAGAGTGACGAAGAGTCGCAGGAAGGAGACGCAGGAGCTTATTTCTCAGGCAACTGAGAAGCTAAGTGGCTGAAAACTGTGACAGTGAAGATTAGCTGTTCTGGCTCTCGACATCAGTAACCCATGTGTGCGCTCACAGAATATAAAAAAAAAAAAAAAAGAAAAGAAACGAAAATAACATATCAGGCATCGCTTCCTATTATGGAGAGTTTAATGGAAATATCTGAAATTCAGTTGAAATGTGTATCGTTTTGGACTTTAAGTTGCAATATATAATAAAGAGAAATGTATATACAGTATGTTACTGTACAACTCGGGGGGCAGAATTTGACTCGTTGGTTTAAGAATATGTTGATTGTCTATTTTTTCCGAGGGGCGGGGCTTAAGGTACATAACACACACATGAGCCTAATTTTAATCTCATTTTATTCAGTCTCTACACACACCATCTCTGACTGCACCTAATATCTGTCCTCATACATTAAAAGCTCTCATATAGTGATTATTTTTTTTTTATTTCTCAAAGCAAACCAAACGTACACTTCAGAGTGACTCACTGTCTGCAAAGTGTACTCTTTAACTCTTCTTATTGCTATTTGGATTGCGCTGTTATTCGCGTCGTCGATAATGAATTCCCTTCGAATTAATGCATCGATGATCAGGTTCAAAAGCCAAGAGACTGCAATCAATCGCGTCTCGCGCTTGTAAATCCGAGTGTGACGGTTTCATGGCGTGTCGATATGACAAGGAACTATGCGCCAATTCGTATTTGGTAGTTCTGAATCATATATTGACTGGTTTTATGGCTCTTATACTGTTTTATCGGTTTGTTGCCTTTATGCAGATAACGAAAGACAATTCTCAAGTTCGCAATCTCTAGATATGTAAATAATCAAGATAATGGCCTATTTAATAGTTTCGTATTATAAATCTTTAAGGGTTCATTGGTTGTTCCTCTTGAGAACCCATGAAAGGATTTATGTATAATCCAACAACAGTAGAACTTTTCAGGAGACTAAGAATAGATAATGGTTGCAGGTTAGAATGATCAATAATGATCACACATTTGGAACATTTACTGATGAAGATAAACAGCTATTTGAGATGAAATTCTGCTCGGTCGTGAACGCACATATGGTTAGGTTAAGATTTCTTTAATGGTCTTGCATGTGAGACCGGTTTCCAGTCATGGATGCGGTGAACCCGAGTGATGGAGGTCTGATCTCTGCTCAGCCAAAACACAATGTTGGAACCTACAGAGACCAATGAAGAGTCCCTGCAGCATCCAGGAGCACAGAACGCTGCTCAAACCATAAGGCCAGGTTTGCAGGAAGGTCTTTATGCCAAACACGGCTCTGGGGGAATATGCTTGCCAGCATCTGTTGTCAGTACAGAAGCATTGCAATTACAAGGTGATAATCGCAGATATTTACAATGTTAATCCTCAAGCAATTTTTTTTCAGCAGTGTTCGCCAGTGTGGTGATGTTTTACAGTACGGATGAAATGTGGATTGTATTGAAAGTCATTCCAAAAGAAAGTCTTCTTAACTTAGGTCGGTTCATAAACGCATTAACATCCTGACATGACATACGAGGTAGGGCAATTCAATTAAAAGCCCGATGCTGCAATTCAATGGGCCAAAAACCGCTTCACTAAAACCGCATTTCGTGTGCTGGCGAAGGAAGAAACCCTTTTTTACCCACAGCTGTGGCCTCTTTCTTCAGACCCTTTCTCACAAAGTTTCAAGATCCTTTTTGTAATGGTGTCGGTTCACTGTTACTCCATTGAGAACCTACAGTAGTTCTCTATATTTATTTTTATTTATTTTTAATGTCAAAACAAACAATTAACATGGCCTTGAACTTGGACTTGTCAAGCTTTCTTCATCCGGTGACCCACGAGCTTTCCAGTGCATCGACCGACGTTTAGTCTCAGGATTGTACTGATCTAATGACAATAAAGTGTCATTTTTAGACTGATAGTACTCTTAGTCCCTGACCTAGTGAACCAGTATGAGGATCTTCAAAGCGCATACATCACTCTGGATAAGGGGAATAATTGTAAATGTAAACAAAGACCTGAGACTTTAAAATTCTCCAACTGATTACAAGATTTAAGGGAAAAAAAGAAGAAAGAAAAGGGAAGAAAAAAAGAGATAAGATAGAAATAAAAAGAAACACAAGAAAGAAAGAAAGAAAGAAAGAAAGAAAGAAAGAAAGAAAGAAAGAAAGAAATGGAAAGATAAGAAAGAAAGAAAGAAAGACAGAAAGAAAGAAAGGAGATAAGAAAGAAATAATAAGAAAAAAAGAAAAAAGAAAGAAAGAAAAGAAAGAAAGAAAGAGATGAGATAGAAATAAAAAAAACACAAGAAAGAAAGAAAGAAAGAAAGAAAGAAAGAAATGAGGAGATAAGACATAAAAAGAAACAGAAAGAAAGAAAGAAAGAAAAAGAAAGAAAGAAAGAAACAGAGAGATAAGAAAGAAAGAAAGAAAGAAAGAAAGAAAGGAGGAGATAAGAAAGAAATAAAAAGAAAAAAAGAAAGAAAGAAAGAAAGAAAAAGAAACACAAGAAAGAAAGAAAGAAAGAAAGAAAGAAATGGAGAGATAAGAAAGAAAGAAAGAAACAGAGAGATAAGAAAGAAAGAAAGAAAGAAAGAAAGAAATGAGGAGATAAGACATAAAAAGAAACAGAAAGAAAGAAAGAAAGAAAAAGAAAGAAAGAAATGAAGAGATAAGAAAGAAAGAAAGAAAGAAAGAAATAGAGAGATAAGAAAGAAAGAAAGAAAGAAAGAAATAGAGAGATAAGAAAGAAAGAAAGAAAGAAAGAAAGAAAGAAAGAAAGAAAGAAATAGAGAGATAAGAAAGAAAGAATGAAAGAAAGAAAGAAAGAAATAGAGAGATAAGAAAGAAAGAAAGAAAGAAAGAAAGAAAGAAATAGAGAGATAAGAAAGAAAGAAAGAAAGAAAGAAAGAAAGAAACGGAGAGACACAAAGTGAAGAGATATCCGCTGTGCTGTTTTAATCGCATGTCTGTGTAGAAACATGACTCGGAAACATCATGAGATAATAAAGCAGATTTCTTGAATTTGTCGTCTGCTTCATCTTCCATCTCCTCCTTCATCACTACGGCGCTTTAATATCAGGCAGCTCTGACGGAATCATCTTTAGAAAACAGACTCCATTTTCTGTTCGATTTATCTCCTAATCCGTAAATCTCTATCCTTGAGAAAGACGAGGAAGCGGAAAGGACGGAGATTAGGGCCTAAACTAAGTCGCTCCGAGTTTGCCTGCACAGATAACACGATGGCGTGATAGTCCAGATTAAACTACACCACGTGACACACGGCGTAATCTAAAACACAGCTCGGGCTAGTCCTAATCCCAACTCCAACAGCAACACAGAGACAGACAGGCATGAGCTACGTGTGTGCTCGGGCTCTCTCAGGCAGAAACAGCTTTCTTCCCTGGATCGCTGCCTTATCTATTCTGGCTGTTGGGCTTCATCCAGGGATTATCTTTTTTGGCTGAGATATGGACCTGCTCCATATTTACATCCCTCCCAAACCAGGACAAATTAAAAGTCCCTGTGATGATATCGTATCTGGAAAAAAAAAATAAAAAATACCCTTTTGAACCTACTAAAAAACTTGGGAATTAAAAAAAAATAATACTGGGCTGGAGGTAAAACAGATAACGTGTTGAGTTTGCAGGTATTTACTGTAAAGAGAACCTCAAAACAACACACTGCGCATACAGCAGAGCTGCGCTTTTATTTCCAGCCTTAAAACTTAAACACCAACATGCCGTGACATTTCACTTCTAGTGACCAAAAGAGGTTTGGTTGTTTTTCTTAGAAACAAGGCTACGCTCGAGGTATATCGAATGCCCGATGTGTAACAAATACCGAAAATAATACTTCCCGAAAGCTGAAGTGAATAATATCGTGTTTTTTTTTATTATTATTATTATTGTTTTCACCATGTAAGGACCTAAGAGGCGTTTATCGTATATAATATACACGATTCTTCCCAGCAATTCAGTATCAAGGTGTGTTTGTGCTCTCTCTCTCTCTGCGTGTTTTCTCACGTCAGCTGTTTTTTTTTTTTTTTTTTTTTTTGGCGACAGGAATTTCGAGCAGTCGCTACTTTGATTTAACTGCTTACTGCGAACTTGCATCATCCCCGGAGGATGGAGCCCTATTTTCAGAGTGGCCCTTTGACAGTAAGCCAATACCAGCGCACGGTTTTCTCCACAAGAAGGCCACAGACGGTCAGGAGCGGGAGCTTAACTTCTTGGTTTTAGCCGAGTACTCGAGCCGTAAAGCCCTGAAGACTCAGAAGTGGTGGGCAGTCACTGCTCAAGAGCACTTCAGAAAGAGGCCCAGACTCAGACATCTCTCTCTCTCTCTCTCTCTCTCTATCTATCTCTCTCTCTCTGACATAGCAATATTGAAGGAAAAAAAAAAAAAAAAAAAAACCAGACATTCAGGATGGTCCATTTTTTTTCCTGATTTGGGATGCCTCCTCCTGTGAACACGGCTCCAGGGCGGCCATTACGAGTCGCACTGCTGATCAGCGAGGAGGACAACGGTACGAGCGGTCCAAAATAAGCTCTCTCCTGAGACAAACACAAAGGCAATTACGCAGGAGGGAGGCTATTCTTCCTGCCTGCCAACACTATTCATTATTAACGCGCGGGCTTTTCAGAAGCTTTCAACCACTAGAATGAACTGGGCTAGTTTTACTGAAGAGGAGGCTTTTGGCTACACGACTTAACAAACTATCAGGTTAGGCTAGTTAACAGTGGTTGTCATATATTTTTTAAAAATCCAAATTAAATTCAAGCAAGAAAAACACTGTCCTATGAACTAGTGGTAAAATTCCGGGATTATATTCATATCCGATATTACTGTAGGTATGGACATATTTGGCAATGCTGACGCACACGAATGTACAAAGAAATGATAAATATATGAAAGTCATTTAGCGTGTACAGTACACTTGGCATGTTACGAAATTGGATCTAAATTTTAAACAAAAACATGTCGTGTATTTGGTCATCCTTTGAAGAAGAAGAAGAAGAAGAAAAGTGTAAAGTGTAAAGCTCTACTGTCTGGACGTCACGCGGTTCAAATCCCGGAGGTGCCCCCAACTATCCATATCCGGGAGCCAAGTTGGCACACTGGTTGTGAGGGATGGTGTATTCTCTTTCCCCTGTCAATCAAAGTGACCAATCAGGTGCCCCTACGAGGTCAGGTATGCGAGAACGTGTTTCCAGCATTCCGCATTGAAACAGTTGCATCCGAGATCCGCGGACGCGTGACGACCGAATCCAGAGCTAATTTACGTTTCACCACCGTTTCACTTTCACGTCTTTAAAGTTACGTTAAATAGTTCTGAATGCTGAGACGAATTCCTGCTTCCGCAATGATAACTAATGAGTCGCGTCTTTTCTACATCACCCACAAGGCCTCATCTTACTGGATGCGTTTTGAAAAAAAAAAACAAACAAAAAAAAAAATCAGAGATCATTTGTGAGAAATGTGTTATCGTTAAAATAATATTCACACTCATCCTTTCACAAGCCCTGCAAGGGCTCCATTTCCACTTCCTGCTCGTTCCTTCGAAGCCTGGCAGTTACTTTTTTCCATTTCGGGAACAAAAGCCAATTTCAGATAACGGACGACGGGCTGACGACGAGGACACGCCGGAGACGCGCGAAGGAAATTGTACAGGTGAGGAAGACTACAGTCTTCTCACGGAGGTTAAAAACAAACAGTGTGTTTTCCAATTTGAAGGCAGGTCCCTCGGTGGGCAGCGATTTTCAGGCTTCCGAGATAAAGCCGGCCACATCCGGAAGACCTTGGAGATTCATTGTTCGGGATGAGGAAGGACCAAACGAAGGACTGCATTAGAACGAAGGACTGCTTCCTCATACGTGTTCATTTGATGGCTGATCTCATCTTCATTTTTTATTTTTTTTTCCTTTTAAAAAACAAAAAAAACAAAACAACAACTTGCGACCAATCCCAAACATCAGAGACACTAAAATAAATAAAAGCAGTAGTGTGTTATCATCTTACTTCTGTACCACAGGGATCCGTTAGACAGTTTGTCAGTCAGCGGAAAACGACTTTCGGCGCATTACTGTCGCATGCCGCCGAACTCTGAATCCGCACAAACAAACGCAACACTCCTGATACTCTCCTGAGCACGTAAGAGCGTGCGATTAATCAGGTTCGGACTGACATCAGGTGGTTTTGCTCCAATTTACTAGAAATCTCTCGTTCTCTCTCGGTCTCTTTTCCCATGACCCCCCCCCCCCCTCCCCTCGCCATCAGCGCCACTGATTGCAGTTCGCTGTTCGAGCTCAAAACAAGCACTTCACTGCCACAACGAATGCAAATTACACTCATTTCAATGCAACAATAATGCTCTTGACTTTTGTTCCTGACTTGTCGAGTAAACAAAGTGGAACATGCAAGGCGGAGTTATTTTCTTTATTTCTTGCTTCTCTAACAATGACTCTGGCTAACGTAGTTGCTCTGCAGTCTGGTCGATTAATCCTCCGTCTCAGCTCAAGTTGCTGACGTAAAATGGACAAAAATGATGACGAGAAAATCCTATCAATTCAAGAGAGGGAAAAAAAAACTGTGTTTTTTTTTTACCCCCAAAGAAGCTCTTCTTCTTCCAATCCTTATTACTAACTAATAATATTTATTAGATAATAGTAATAAAATAAAAAATACAAATGCGTCACGGTTTCCATGGTGACAAACACAACATACTGTTTTTTTGTTTTTAAATATGTGTTCGCTCTAGTCCTCACTCTCCAAACATTGCTTTGTTGCCTGATTGTATTCACCAGTTCTGTGTTTACTCCTGATTAGTTTGTGTATTTATACCCTGCTACTGTATGTCTATATGTTTTTGCAATCTTCGCCTCTTTCCCTTGTTTTTTTTTTGTTTGTTTTTGCGTCCTGCTTTTCATTTCACGTTACAAAACAACCTTCATGTTGAGCATATACAGTACAGTATGCCTAATTCCATGTTCAACATGAGAAGTCACAGTTCTAGTTGGCTCAAGAGTCTAGTTTGTTTGTCAGTGCACTATGAGCGAAATAAAATCTCCTTAGACACGTATAAATTAAAGAGTCTCAGTGTCTCTGTCCTACACTTGCATGCAAATGATAATTAATATAATAAATAAATATAATAAATAATACATAGTTCTGCGCAAATTTTTTGCACATTCCTGTAGCTTAGGGGTTTAACACAATACCCCTGTCTGTATTTGTTTACTGCTCCAAATATCCATATCTGTATTTGGATTGAAGCTCGAAGTGGGTGTGGCCTAAACCTGAAGATTTTTTTTTTGTAATAAAAAAAATTGGATTGAAGTTTGAAGTGGGAGTGGCCTAAACCTGAAGAGTTTTTTTTTTT
>JAOVYU010000002.1:2063786-2086715 GCA_025674565.1 Synodontis membranacea | reverse complement strand
TATCGGTTTTCGGCCAAGTGCATCCAAAAATTTCGGTTTCGTTTTCGGCCCAGAATTTTCATTTCGGTGCATCCCTAATATAAATATCTCCAGGACAATAAATGCACTTGATAAATTATACTCATGACTATAAATGCACAGGGTTATAAACCATGGATGATAAATACACAGAGCAATAAATACTCATGAATATAAATACACAGAGTCAGAAAACACTCCTGACGATAAATAAAAGTAGCAATAAACACTCATGATATTGATAAATAAACGGAGCAATAAACACATGATGATAAATAAATGAAGCAATAAACACTCATGGAGATAAATACAAGAAGCCATAAACACTCATTATGATAGAGCAATAAACACTCATGACTAAATAAACAGAGCAATAAACACTTGTGATGATAAATAAACGGAGCAATAAACACTCATGACTGTAAATAAACAGGGCAATAAACACCCGTGATGATCAATAAACGGAGCAATAAACACTCATGACTGTAAATAAACAGAGCAATAAATACTTGTGATGATAGATAAACGGAGCAGTAAAACCCCCTGACAATTAATATACCAAGCACTAAACATTTGATGATAAATAAACACAGCAATAAACACTCATGATGCTAAATAATTATTTAGGGTATCTATAGGATACTCTAGACAGTGCGTACTCAGGACAGCACGTACACTGAAGAACAAACTCTCTGGGCAGTGAAAGCTCAGGATAAAGTGTAGACTGAAGAACAGTAACTACACAGGACACTGAATACACAAGTTAATAAATACTCAGAACAATAACTACACAGGACAGAGTTTTAGATATTACAGTGTACTGGAGGTTCTCTCAGATTCCTGACAGATGAATCATCATAAACTCGTGTTTTGATTGCGGTTAAGGAGTTAGAAAATCGTATCATCAGAAAATTTTAATCTGAACTTAAAAGTTTTGAATCTGAAACTTAATCCTGGTTTCAAAAACTTTGAAAAAAAGCTTTAAAAAAATGTTCCAACAAAACACAAAGAATGCAGATTTTGCTTTAAAAAACTGTCAGCAAAATGTGTAAAAAAAAACATTTTTATACACAGCGAATAAGATTTTAGAATTTTTGTTATAATATAATAATTGAGTAAAAATGTATATCTGTGCAAAAAATTAATTACATTTACAATTAACAAAAGCAAAATAAATTAGTAAATTAGCTGCTTTGAAAAAATAGTAATAATTAAAAATGTAATTAAAAAAATGTGCACAAAAAATGAACATATTATGACCCAGTCAAAATTAATAATAAATTATTTTTGTTTGTATTTCAGTAAATGTTTTTAAGGCATTGATTCTAATTTAGCTGTAATCTGTAGATATGATTTTTGCGATTATTTTTTGCACAAAATTCATTTTGAAATTCTGAATGTAATTTGGTTTGTAATAATCGTATTATTTCTGAGGTTGTTTTTGTGTATGTGACGTTCTCAGGTTGCTTTCGCTTGTAAACGATCAGGACCCAAGTGCAGCTAATCCGGACGCGCGCTTTTCCGACGCTGTATCTGTTAGCGACGTGACTAGGTGCATTTTTTGCTCCTGTGAGACGTGTGGCTTTAAATTACTGGCTTAATGTGAATGGAAATTGCGACATTGTTCTGGGCTTATGACTCAAATCCAGTTTTACACTGGTGTGTATTAAAGTACAAAAGATGAGCGTATGGCTGAATGCGTAGGACGTTCACGATGGCATTAAACGCTAATACTGCCAACTTAGCGACCGGGGATAAACACTAACTGAGCGTTAAAAGTTCAAAATGACGTCCGTGTTTATCAGAAGTGTTGGATTTAGCCATTAAAGTCATTTCGTCTTCTTGTTTATAATTACATTGGGAAAAAGTTTCACACTTTCACAATAACGTCAGTGAAGTCGAACTTCAGTGAGGTTCAGGAATAACAGTAAAGGTCAGTTTGGGTGAAATCACCTGCAAAAACGTTTGACCCAAAACTGAGACACATTTTAAAATGATGTCAGTTATATAATATACCCGATCTTGTTAAATTGATATATAATATTATATATATAATCATATACAAATCTTTTTGCCATGCAAATCTTTTTTTTTTTTTTTTTTTTTGCTAAACAAATCTTTTTGCTAAGCGAATCTTTTTTGCCATGCAAATCTTTTTTTTTTTTTGCTAAACAAATCTCTCCTTTTTTTGGTAAACAAATCTTTTTTTTTGCTAAACAAATCTTTTTTTTGCCAAGTGAATTTTTTTGCCTAGCAAATCTTTTTTTGGTAAACAAATAAATTTTTTCTTTTTTTTTTTTTGATAAACAAATGTTTTTTGCCATGCAAATCTTTTTTTTGGTAAACAAAGTTTTTTGTTGCTGTTGTTTGTTTGTTTTTTTGCTAAACAAATCTTTCCTTTTTTTGCTAAACAAATCTTTTTTGCTAAGCAAATCTTTTTGCTATGCGAGGTTTTTTTGCAATGCAAATCTTTTTTTTGGTAAACAAATCTTTTTGCTAAGAGAATCTTTTTTGCCATGCAAATCTTTTTTACCATGCAAATCTTTTTTTGCTAAACAAATCTTTTTTGCTAAACAAATTTTTTTTTTGCTACACAAATCTTTTTTTGGTAAACAAACCTTTTTTTGCTAAGAGAATCTTTTTTGCCATGCAAATCTATTTTTTATTTCTTTTTTTGCTAAACAAATCTTTTTTTGCTAAGTGAATCTTTTTGCTAAACAAATCTTTTTGCTGCGTGAATCTTTTTACTAATCGAATCTTTTGCTAGCCATTTTCTTTTTTTTTTTTTTTTTTTGCTGAGTGAATCTTTTTCTAGGCTAACCGTGTTGATTTCTAACTCACAGCTTTCCCAGAGCGAGTGTAATGGAGGCTTGTACAGAAAACCGTTCATCGAGTTTTTCGAAGAGACCCCGATGCTGGTGGCCGTGCTCACTTACATGGGCTACGGAATCCTCACCATCTTCGGCTACCTGAGAGACTTCCTCCGCCAGTGGAAGATCGAAAAATGCCACATCGCTCGAGAACGAGAGGAACAAAAGGTGAGACAATTGTTGCTAATATTTGTATATATCATACAGTATTTTTGAAATTTGACATAATTTACATTCCTCCAAATCACTGAAACACTCCATTGTTTGTCTTCATTTTCAAGGATTTCGTTCCACTTTATCAAGACTTTGAGAATTTCTACACAAGAAATTTATACATGAGGATCCGGGACAACTGGAACAGACCCATATGCAGCGTCCCGGGGGACAAGATGGACCTGGTGGAGCGAGTGTCTCACGACTACAACTGGACCTTCAGGTGAGCAGCTCGAACCAAGAAGGAATTATAAAGAAATTTACATTTTTTGAAAAAAGATTTTTTTTTGGGGGGGGGGGGGCGGAAATTGTAGTTTTGCTCGTGAATTGTGACGATGATGTAATTGTTACAAGATTGTCGATTATGACGGTATGGATAATATTGATATCGTGGAAAATTATTATTAATGAAATTATTTTCTCAGATATTGTAGATCAGTGTTTCCCAACCTGTGTGCCGCGAGAAGTCATGAGGTGTGCCGCGGAAAGTCAGCTTTTATTTTAGGTGTATTTAAAATAATCAAAATGAAGTATTTTGACAATTTTCTTTTCTAAATGCCTTTTTGCCCCCAAAAATTTTTTTATTTTTTTATTTTTTTTAAACAAACTATAAACCGAGTGTACGTAACAGTGTTAATTTCGCTGACGACAAATTTTCGTCATAGTTTTAGTCAACGACCTTTTTTCTCTGACGAAAACGAGATGATAACTAAATAAAAAATATGCTCAAAGACTATTCGAACATTTTCGAATAAAAACGAGACTAAAATATTTGCCAAAGACGATGTAACGAACTCCTAAAGTTGGAATCAGAAAAAGAAACCTGCAATGAGAAGTATAAACTTCCGTACGAGGGTTTCTCTCGATAGCATGAACTGATTCTATTGTTTTTAGTTTAGCTGCTGCTGCCACTTCTTCTTTTATTCTCTTTGGCGGTGAAAACCCCTGCTAGCGCCCCCTCAGGCCAGGAGAAATAAAACATGCTAAAGTCACCGTTCTAACGAGATCCAATCAGAACTACTCTAGTTTGAGTTAGTCTAGCGGACTAGTCGATTGAGACAGAAGTGGAGTTGCTGAAATACAACGGCTGCACTTCCTATGACAGTCTTTCAGATATGATCTTTGGAGACTTTTTTTTTTTTTTTTGCTCTATTTCCCTGATGGCTTTCTAGGTCTTTTTCTGAACATATTTGAGATTTTTCAACTGTAATGTCTAAAAGATATCTAGAGAATATATTTCTTTGAAACTCAGAGTTTCAACAGTTGAAATAAAGAAAAAAATTTATTTATTTCTTTTTTTTCTTATTTTGTTATCTCTCATTTTTGTACTTTGGTTCTGCACTGCTACTTTCATTTGCTATTTCATTTCATAAGGAAAGTCATATGCAGCTGGTTCAAACAGAAGGAGTAAAATCTATGCCAATGTGTATTGCACATTTAAACCTTAATACCATTTCATAACAAACTGTTAAAATTTTTATTTCATCTTCAGAAATACAAGGGAAACTAAAACATGGATTACCGTTTACACTTTATATTTTTGCCGACTAAAACTGTTGTAGATTTATGATTTGTAGTCGACTAAAACTAAAACAATTTAGATGAATCAAAATTTGCTGTCAAAATTAACACTGGTACGTAAGTATTGTTATATGAGATTTGACCTTTGTAACACTGGGGTTTATTTCTCTCGTAGATACACAGGGCGCGTGCTGAAAGACGTGATCAACATGGGCTCGTATAATTACCTGGGCTTCGCCGAGAACAAGGGCCCGTGTGCTGACGCGGCGGCGGACGCCACTCTGAAACACGGCGTCGGCGTGAGCAGCACCAGGCAGGAGATGGGTGTGTGTTCGTTCTGCACAACGCGTTATTTATCTGCACACCGCCGATTTCTACAGCTGAACTGATTGCTTTTTATGGTGCTACTGTGGGCTGCTAGATCTCAGAAACACTCTCACACACACAAACACACACACACCCACAGTAGGTGTTTATATTGCAGGAAGTGGTCTCGTGGTTTGTCTTGGCTGACTGCACCTTTTTTTTTTTTGTTTTTTTTGTTTAGGTAACCTGGACAGACACGAGGAGTTGGAAAAGCTGACAGCGAGGTTCCTGGGCGTGGAGTCGGCCATGGCGTTCGGGATGGGTTTCGCCACCAATTCCATGAACATTCCAGCACTTTCTGGCAAGGTAGAGGGTTTGATCCGTCCTAAATCACATTTTAGAAGTTAATCGGCTTCCTAATTATCATAAACTTGCATCTGGTGCCGTGTATAATTTTAACCGAATCATTATTTTTGTAATTTCTCGCCATTATGTTTGTTCATGCTGGATATTGCAGCGTAAAGCTTCTTTATTTCTGAAACAAAATTCAACCAAATTAAGTTCGTTTCAGTAGAGGAAAGGCAACAAACAAAAGTAATTTTTTTTTTTTTCTTTTCTTATCCAAACAAGGCTTCGGATGCAAAAAAATCCTACCTGTGATTTGACGAAACGCAACCCTGCGTTTTAGTTAACAGGAAATGAGGCAACAGGATCGTTGCACTTTATATCCCACGTCTTTCATAATATTACGAGGTTCCTAGAGAATGATTGACATTCAAGCTGTCAAATGTTAAGGTTACTTCAAAATTTACGGCATGGAAATTCCGAGAAGCTGCAGGAACAGGAACTGGAACGATCTCTCGTCCATTCTCAGCAGATACCGTAAAAAAACATTTCAGCAGACACTGAAGCTGAGGAGAAGAAGTTCAGAAAAAGGAGGAGAAAAAGTTCAGATCTGTGTCGAAGCTAGCTAACGTCAGATAAAGTCAAATTAGCTCTTGAACTAATTGCTGCTACTGAAGTCTGTTTTCAAACGTGTGCGGTTTTCCCTCCGCTGATTTCCAAATCGCCGCTCGTTTCACTCCAGGCCGCTCCCTGAACAGCTCTCGTTCCCTGTTATGCCTGTCTATGTCTTTTCAGACTGGCTAATCAACCTGTCGGGTGTTTACCTGGGCGGGTCTCTCTCTTACCTGCCAGCACACGCTCTTATGTGCTGCAAAAAACCCACAACTACCGTATGTGAGTTCACATGGACGAGACGGAAATAGCGGCAGAACCGTGGTCTCTTAACTTAAATCATTTAAGTTTCCCTGAGTTATCTATATCGTGTACATTTCCTGTAAGACCTTTAAAGGATTTTACAGCACGATCATTTACGGCATGATCAAGAAGAAGATCCATGGTTTTCATCCAACACGAGCCCCTGCATCTGGACACGATGAGTGTTCTTTTCCTCAGAACTCCGATGTCCCGAGACACTCCACATCATCAGATAGTAAATTATTCATCGAAATCCACAACCATGATTTGCGAATAGAGAGCGCGAGCTTTTAACTATGCAGAATTGCTGCCGCAAAAACACATCCCGTAGTTGGTTAGCTTCGGCGGATGTTTCCGCGATACCAGTGTGACCAGTGGGGGGCGCTGTAACGACAACAGGACTTGAGAAACATCAATCAATAAAAAAAAAATAAAAAAAATTCTTCCTGGTCTCACACTTAAATATTTTGCCCGTCCACATCTCCATATCCCTTGTATGTCCGCTAATGAATATTTACGAGCGCTAGATGTTTGCTGATGAATATTCAGATGAATACAGTTTTTAGTGCAAAGTGTAAGTAAGACGTTTGGAAAGAGCGTCATGACGGCAGCCGTGAGGCCATACAAACCAGTCTGCCGTGTCACCTGAGCCCTTCACTCTGACCCTCCCATCTGACATTGTGTTTTCTTTTGTGTGTGTGTGTGTGTGTGTATACGCAGGGGTGTCTGATTCTGAGCGACGAACTGAACCACGCCTCTCTCGTTTTGGGAGCGCGCCTATCTGGCTCCACCATCCGGGTTTTCAAGCACAACAGTGAGTAAACACAAACGGTTTATCAAAGCACCAGATCAAAGTTCCAGAAACCGAAACGGCAAACCGCTTTCCCCATTAGCTCAGTACGGTTCTTAATTATAAGATAAGCTATATTTTCTTTTATCGTTTTTTCTTTTCTTCGTAAGGCAGCATGCACGGCGTGTTCGTTCACGCGCTCACGTACGTACGTCAGATATACCAGCGTCACGTATGCGTTTGAGTTCAAACAGCGACGTTCCAGCCGACAGAGTCATTGTTACACAACCCCACAGCTGTTAACTGCTACACTGTCCCGCAATTTGTACGACATCAATATTAACAAACTGACCTTTTTCATATTTTTGTACCTGCTTTATGACTGTTTGAAATGTGATACCTGTAGAAACTAAAAGTTCTGGGGAATGGGCGGAGCTTGCAGCTTCAGCAGGTTGTCGCTGATGTGTGACGTGGTACACACAACCAAACGCTTAAAACGCAACCCCAAAAAAACAAATAAAAATAATGAATTTATTTATTTAGTTTTTAAAAAAATGTATTATAATTTTTCTAACAATGCTGGATTTTTATTAATTAATTTATTTATTTGTGTGTGTGTGTGCGCACTTCATGAAACCTTGTCACACTGATATTCATTTTCACAAAATGTAGACGTCTTTGTAGGACTGATATTATTTTTCTATTTATTTTTAATTTATTTAATTATTTTTAGTATTATTATTATTATTATTATTATTTTTGAAATTCCACTCCCGTCTACAGCCTTATTTATTTCCGCCATGTGTTAAATAAAAAATAAAATCGATGGACCATGATGTAGTATTTTCCGTCATGGTTTCGGATGCCACTGAGGTCAGAGTTTGCTTCCTCAATCCAAGCATGAGCTTCCCTGCTGCGCGTGCTCAGTTTCAGAATCAACGATTTCATTCCTTTTTAAGAAATGGTACAGCCTTAAATCTGTGTAATATGATACACATTTATATATATATATATATATATGTGTGTGTGTGTGTGTGTATTATTTTGCACATTTGTACTTTAATGAATCTTCGTTGTTAGCTTGAAAAACACTGAAATGTAATTTGTAGCTTGTGTACGGTTGTTAAGTGAAGTGCAGTTTAACGTGATGTTTGCTGTTGTTTATTAGCTCTTAACTGCACTAATAAAACTGCCTCAAAATGGCGAATTGCTTTAATTACGGAAACAGTGACTGGTCGAGTAGTAAAAATATCGTGCAACCCTTAGCAAGAAAAGAAAAGAAAAGAAAAAAAACCCAGCTCCGCTAGGCTCAGCACTGAGGAGCAGAATGACTTTTATTTTCTGATGGTATTTAGACTTCTGGTGCAGATATTGCATCTTAACATTTTCATCACTTTTCCAAAAACAGAAAGGAATGAAAAGAATTAGAATTTTTTAAACTCTGGATTGTTGTTTTTGGACCAATTTGAATATTAAGTAATGGCACCCTCACCTACCTTAATGCTGAAACAGCCACATTTTTAATTTTAGATGCCTGACCTTTATAGACTCTGGTGTACTAGTCCTTTTGGTTCCTGTTTGAGCAAAAAAAAGCATCAAAAAAGGACTGAATGAAGCTCTGGAGATTCTGACAGCTTTTTGTGTACGTTTGTGCTGAAGGTCAAAATAAAAATGATTTTCTAAATTGACTTTTTAACATGTACCTGAGCATTCTGGTAAATAATTTACTTCTGCAGGGAATTTTATGACATATACACACACACGCACACACCTCTTACCCACAGCTCTCTCCTGTTGACACGGCGGCCTACGGATAGTTTCCTTGGACTAGCTCCAAAGCACACAAACGGTCATCCACCCAACTTAATGATGATGGAACACACAACGCTGTGGATAAGCCATGTTTATTATTTCAGTACGGCTCCAGCTCACAGACTAGCGTCAAGATTTTTGCTAGATAAAGTCGCTTGAGCCTCTTTGACCTTAACACCGCTGAAGAAAGGGTTCCAGGACGTCAGGAGGAGTTTTGTAGCTTAGAAAAGTCACCCCCCGTAACGATTATCCGTTAGCCGCGTCACTTTAAACGAAACACTTAAACTGCCAATTTGCACAGCAGCGCGAGTGAATTGTAAATGGACTTCTAAATTAATGAAAAACCTGAGCGGAATGTGTAATACGGCGTGCGCATAATGACATCACTTCTGTTTGAGATGTCCCTGCAGTCTCCTTGCTACGAGTCAGTTTATTGACCCTGAAGTCGCTAATGTTGTAATGATAATGAGTCGCGCTGCTGTGTTTATTTGATGTGAAGGTCAGGAGCGCTTATCTGGGGCTGTACAGATATTTAACAACCCAACAGGAGCTCTTCTGGTCTATATATAGCCGACCGTTAGTCATCTTATTACCCCACGCACCAGTGACACAATAAAACTGCCTCCTTACAGTACCTAGACTTTAATAGCTGGGAATGCTCTCTGTGAATTCCTTGCAGCTCAAGATTTGATAAAACAGTTGACCTAAGGCAAGTATGCAAGTAATAAAGCACTGCGTAGTGCTGCTCTAGGAAAATAATCAACTGTGACCACGTCAAGTATTCATTTACTTTTTGACAAGTGACACGGTGCAGTTTTGCAAGTTGCAAGATTTGGGTTCCTGTTGTTGCTTAATAAGGAGCCATAATCATTTCTTCACTCAGTTCTTCTTATCTCTGTTGAACTCGTCCCCTGTCCTTAAGAATTTTGCCTGTTGACAACGGAGACTCCTTCCATAAACGTTAAGTAAACGTCTCCTGACGCAAACGTCGCCGGATCACCGATTATCCACGTTGTAAATCCACCGTTCGTGCCCAAGTGTACGTTGTTTTTACAAACCTGCAGTTTGGCTTCCAGCTGCATTGCTGTCAGACCTACTGTTATATGATTAGATCAAATTGATCATTTCTGACCAATCAGAAGTCAGAATTCAACAGCACTGTGTTAAAAAGGAATTGGAAGTTTCACTGAAAAGAAGGCAGTGCAGCGCTACAGAGCTGTAAATGACGGATACTGAGGAAGAGGGTGGGGGCGGGATCCGAGACAGGAAGAAGCCAGGACCTTGAACTCGAGAGGAAGAATTTTAATGTGCACACATTGTTTTATGGGAAGTAAAGGTTCCGATTCAGTGCCGAGATTCAAGAGAGGGCGAACAGCTGAATCTTGACCTCTATGAATTTAATAAAGAGATTGCGTTCAGAAGGGAAGTACAGAAGTGTAAGCAGCTAGAAATAAAAGATGCAACCAGTCCTGCATGTTTGTGAATTATTTTAGAGGAAAAGCAAAGTTTGTGCTACGGAGCTGGTAAAGAAGACCATCAAAACAGAACAAGAAGGGGTGTCAGTGTATAGCGTTTCAGATAAATTTTTATTAAGACAAACCCGTTCTGATCACTGTTAATCTCAAGGAAAATATCCTCCATGTCTACATTTCCATTAGACAGAACACTGTTAATGATTTCAGATTGAAATGACCCAAAATAAACAGAGAAAATGTAGAAATCATTAAACAAAAGAAGTGGCCCTAGGATTGAGCCTTGAGGAATCCCTCAAGTGTAACAGCGAAGATTGTACAGTATAGGTGTTGATAAAGAGGTTAATAAAACGTTTAATGTTTGTTCGAAGACTCTCGAGTCTACGAAAATGGGAATCTTAAATGCAATAATTCATAGTAAAAATATATGGGAATATGTTTGAAATATATTTACATCTTGTAGGAAGAGTGTATATCTGAATAACACAGGGCAAACAGCATGGCAAACAGGAAGCGATATTCAGATGAAAGATATGTGCGTTTATTATCTAAACATAAGTTTGCAGGATATTTATAATATATCATTAGCACATGTGAGTGGGACAATAAATGTGTGTTGGTATTCTGCGGGAACCAAAAATGGCCTTAAAGATATGGCACGCATCTGGTCCACATCTGGTCCCACGGCGTACAGATCTCTAGTTTTTCTGCGTTGTAATTTCCGCTTGATGTTTACGAACCCAGTGTAGCCTGTAATTGCCAGAGTTTTCCTCAGCCGCGCTCAAAGCTGTTTCAGGTCAATGTATGGTTCATGAGCTTGCTAAATATTTTAGCCTGAACACGCTTAGGTCACTGTTACTGTTTAATGAATATTCTGAATATCTGACCGGCTGTTTATGGGTGTGCTGACTCTGTTTTGCCCGTCCCGTCATAGACATGCAGAGCCTGGAGAAGCTGCTCAGAGACGCTATAGTGCACGGCCAGCCCAGAACCCACCGGCCTTGGAAGAAGATCCTCATACTGGTGGAGGGGATCTATAGGTATATGAGCTTTCTACCCCGTCATGTCATAGAACAAGTGCTTGAGGAGTGTTTAATTGCACAAAATCTTGTGGGTTTTTTTTTTGTTTCTTTCTTTCTTTCCTTTTCACTGTCCTGTGTGTATTTTACAAACATACTAGCAAAGTGATACGATTTTAACTGAGGTTTAAGAACCTTTTGATGAACTAAAGAGTTCTGGTATTCTCCGGAACGAGAACTATGCAATTCAGGGTTAAGTTCTTCTTTTGCATTCCAAACATATTCAGAGAATTTTTTTTTTTTTTTGCGTTCTGAACTAAATAGTTCCTGTACTCTACAGAAGAACTGCACAGTTCCCAGACAAGTTCCTCCATTGCAATCCCAGCACAGAGTATTATGATGAACTAAATTTTTTTTAGTTCCTGGACCAGGACAGGTTCCTCTTTTGCATTATATATTATTTTATTTGCATTATAACACGTTCAGAACCATTTGATGAGAGGAACCATTTTGGTAGTAGTTTTAGAGAGGAACTGTTTTAGTAAGAACAAGAACTATCCAGTTCCAGCATTCTAAAGAATGAGAACTATGTAGTTCCTGGATGGGTTCCTCCTCTGCATTCAGAACCTTTTTGTGAACAGAAGAGTTCCTGTACTCTGAATATGAACTATGCAGTTCCTGGACAAGTGATACCTTACGTTGAACATTTGTTTTGCCGCATTTAAAAATGTAGCCAGATTTTGGGAGCCATTTCAGTGCTTGGACCCCTAGACACGTATCTGACTTATCTAAAAACGCACGTTTATCCACAAACGCTAAATAAACCCGCTGGTCGTTCTGTTAAACTCTGAGATGTCGACTATAGCTATCTCCACCCTTTTTCCAGCATGGAGGGCTCCATCGTGCGCCTGCCCGAGATCATCGCCCTGAAGAAGAAGTATAAAGCGTACCTGTACCTGGACGAGGCTCACAGCATCGGCGCTCTGGGCCCCCGCGGTAGGGGCGTGGTCGACTACTTCGACCTCGACCCCACTGACGTGGACATCATGATGGGAACGTTCACCAAGAGCTTCGGCGCAGCGGGGGGTTACATCGGCGGCAGAAAGGTGCGGAGCTTTGGCGTTTCTTATTTGCATGAACGTCTTCATGATCGTAGCTTTCGATAACTGTTTATTTTATAATTCCGGACTAATGTTAAGAGGAAACGGCAGCGTTAAATGTTTCCTTTCTCTCTCTCTCTCCCTCTTTCTCTCTCTCTCTCTCTCTCTCTGTCTTCACGCAGGAGTTGATAGATTACCTGCGCTCTCATTCTCACAGTGCCGTGTACGCCACCTCCATGTCTCCTCCCGTTGTGGAGCAAATTATCACTTCTATGAAGTGCATTATGGGAGAGGACGGGACCACGATAGGTAAGAGTCGCGTGCTGCGTCCCGCTTCTTAACATCATCGTTTTCTTCTCTTGAATCCCTCTTAGCTTCCCTCGCTTTGTAGCTCATCTCTTTTTTGACAAAGTATCTTCAATGTCACGTTAGAATTTAAGATCTGGGATTGTCGTGGATTGTTTATGGAATTAAAGTGGCATCATAAATCTCGACTCGCTCCTTGGCGCAGAAGGTTCTGGGAAGGGCGAGAATTACCAGAAGATCCAAAATGCCCGTGGTTTAAGAGGAATCCGACACTTCAGTGCATGCTTAAAGGAAAACGATCAATTATGGGATGATTATATTGATCATCACGCCATCTTGTCGTTGATTTATTTTCCTAGAACAGCCCAGGATGTCCCAGAGTGCTTTATTCATTAGACATGTAACGCTTTAATGTGCCCCCTACCGAATCATTTATGCGGGAATCAGGTTTTGGGAGAAATGTCTTTATTTTTATGCCTTTGTACTCACCGTGTGCCTGATATTGTGTGCCACTAGGGGGCAGGACTAGCCCATGCACAGCCAATAATGTGTGTTTTCACATCGCGTACTGAAAAAAACGCTGTAGCGTGTAAGATAAAAGTATTAACAATGTGATAAAGCGTTAAAGAAAGAAAGAAAGGTGTAATATCGGGGTTGGACATTTTGTTCATTCGTTTTCTTTAGTGTAGAGTTCACTCCTGTGAAAGCTGTTTACCTGGAGCTCCAGCGTTTCCACACCGCTGCACACACACACACGGAGCTTTGTTATGATTGCTTCCACGTCTTGGATCAGTTCCTATCTGCAGCTTTAGTGTGTGAAATGAATACAGACGCGAGCCAGCGGGGGGGGGGGGGGAAACGCCGGCCTTTTCTGGTAATCCGTCAGGAACAGCGAGCCAGGGATGAAGCGTACACAGTGTTCCACTTTTCTCCAAACGGGCCCGATCGTAGAAGATGTGCTTGGTGTGTTAGGATCACTCGTTTAGTTTTGGATGATCAGCAGTAAAGCATTCACAAGATATCCGAACAGATTTAAAGAAATACCGTAACGTACCTGTCGTTTTTTTTTTCATCATTTCGTTTTCATTTTACAAAATCGTGTTTCGCGGACGGATTACCGTGTCGTGCCGTAATCGGAAAACAGTCGACTCGAGAGCGGTGTGATGAGGCGGCGTCACTGTTACCTCACATCCTGAAGTGTTTTATTCCTTTTATAGCACACCTTTTTTTTTTCTTTCCAACACGGACGTGTCTCAAATGTAAGAATACACTTTTCACACAATCTCTTTTACGTTACGTTCCCAAGAAACCACAAAGCATAAATTCTTCCATGTCAGAAAACTGTTACAAATAAAGCGCTGACGCCAGAGACTCCTTCGATAAACGATTCCGTAAATAAACGTCTCCCTTACGTATCAACAATTACGCGTGGTTTGTGATACCGTTAAGGCGTGTCCACTAAACAAATCCCCGTGAATGAGCTGCCACTATAGAAGCGATAACGAGCGCATTAGAGTAAAAACTTATTCAAGACTTCCTGACCAACGAGAATTGAGAAATCTAGTGCATAAGCAAGCCTGCTTGAGATCATTGCGACGCTAAAGTAAGTCTTGCAGCTCTAGCACAATGTGATTTGATTTATAAAGCTTAAAAATGTCACTTGAAGCCAACACTCGACGTGCCGCCGTTCGTAACGAAGAAAGAAAAGAGAGATCCCTTTTTTTTTTTCTTTTTTTTTTTAATGACCAACAGGACAATCTGATTTTTTTTTTTTTTTTTTTTTTTGGTTGTTGTTATTTCTGGACCAGAAAGACTCACGTGATAAGGCATGACTCAACTGCACGCACTGTCAACGTTTCCCATTCTTTTAACTGCTTTAGCGGCTGTTTTATTTTACGATGCAAATGCAGCCCTCGAGACGTTTATTTGCTCAAGATGCCGCACATAAGCTTGGACCCGAATCAGAATCGGGTATTTCAAAGAGAGCGAGTGAAGAGGAGGGAGAAGAGTGTTTTTTTTTTTTTTTTGTCTCCCTTTGTACAATTTCTCACCGCTCATGAAATAAGACTGATTGCTTGTACAGATGCACAGGCGGCGTCCAGGTAAAATATTTAGCTCGGGAGTTTAAACTCCAGAAATGTGTTAACAATTACCCACGCGAAGCTCGGGCCCGATCCGGCTCTTTGATTGGACTTTCCAAACGTCTTCTCTTCCCCTGAGCCACTCAATCACGGCCGGCAGCTACAACAAACAGGCCCTCCAGGCTCGTCAGGCCCAGGTAGTGTTCACTGTGACTAATACGAGCGAAAGTAGGCCAGCTTAGGAGGCTTTGCCCATCTCTCATGCACATGTGGGTGCCACAAAAGCCTTTTGTTCCACACGGCCCTCGGCGGGTTCTCCTGATCCGGAGAGGATCACGCTGAAACCCCTGCCATTGGCCTTTTCCGCGTCACCTGCCGATTGACAGATTTGAAGTCTTTTTCTGAGAAGCAGGAGAGTTCGCTGTCCCGGACCAGGCTCGGGTTCCTCGTTAAAGGAGTACTCCGGCATTTTATTTATTTATTTATATATATTTTTTTAAATGTGATCTCAATCTGTCACATCCGTAGCATACACACACCTACCATGGAGAAAAATGTCAAGTATTCCTGAAGTGGGGGGAAAAATCCCCGGAAAAGCCAAAGACTTAAACCTCGTGTGTAGGAGTAGTCCAGGGGAAGTTGTTCAGATTTAAATTGCGCAATAAATAAAGACCTGCGTTAGGTTTGAGTTCAGTCTACAGTACCCGGAGAAGATTCGGTTCTTCATTACTCACGGAACACACTGTCTTTGTTTAGTCTAGCGTAAGGTTTTTAACGTTAGCTAATCACGGTAAGCGTTCGCCGGCGTCTCGATTCCGGTTCCCGCCGACTCTTCGAATTTTCCGGCTGAACAGCAGCGATATTGCAGTTTAACAGCAAACGAGCAGGTTGCCGATTAACTAATGACATCATTACAGATTAACTTCTTTCGGAGCATCTGTGAAAGATTACGCGGGGAGGCACGAAGAACAATCGGCCGAGTGTGCGTCTGGGCGGGAGGAGGTGGCGGCTCTAAGAAAACTAATCAAGTGGAGGTCAGCGAGGTAGATGGCCTCATGGGAACGCGTGCTTCTTCAGGTTCCGTCGATCGCAAGTCGACCACAGCAGCCTATTTAAAGTATTCGTGTGTTTTTATGGTTTAACTTTTTTTTTTTTTTTTTTTTGGGTAAGTGGGGAAATTGTCACTGCAGCACTTTGTTTTAATTTTATACATATTCATATTTATTAATCTAATTTTAATAATAATAATAATAATAATAATAATATTCTGAATTTCTGTGCGCAGTAAAATAAAGGCTCAGTTTTCACTTTCAGATCCCCTTGCTAGGTTGTGAAACTCTCCCCAGACATTTAGATTAACCCTATCTATTTATTATTCCTAAACCGGCGTTCCTCTGCGTCAGTCCTGTGAGTCGGTATCGGCTTTGCCCTCAGGTCATGTTCCACTCCTTTTCGAAGAACACTTTCAAAGCGGGCTAAGATTCTCCGAGTCAATTTGCCGTCAGATGTAAATGCGCGCTCGCGTCTCCGCGTGCACCGTTAAGGCCGCTCTTATGCAGGTGTCAGGTTTGTTTTGGGCGCCAGCCTCAAAGCCGCGTGGAACTCGCGTAATTTCTGCTCAGTCGGCCGTCGTTTGATTCCGCAGTTAAAGTAAACGTGCTAGTCTTTGGTGTGGAGCTGATACCTGTATGCTAACGCACGAGGTCAGGATTCAGGAGCCGACAGCTGCCGAGGAATTCTTGGTCTCTTTACGCAGATAAGAGGTTGAAGACCCTGTAAAGTACTGTTTGAGTTGTAGGCTGTATGTGGATGTATATTTTGTATATTTTAATTCTGTAGAATTTTTTTTTAAGTTCACCAAGAAGACTTGTTTTATTCAAAGTGATGTGGTTAAACTCGAGTATATATATATATATAATTTATTTTATTTCTCCATAGTAGACAACATCCAGGAAAGTGCCCCGTTTAGCTGCTCACTTAGCTGTCTCTTTGTTTCTTTGTCCTGCTGTCGGGACTCTGAGGGTCATTGTGGAGCCTAATTGCCCCTGTGTGTGTGTGTATAGGGGGACTTGACAAACATCAGGCATCCATCTCTGTCTGAAGATGTTGACCAGCTTGGGTAGTGAACTCGGTAACATGTGTTTTAGGTGCTCGAGTGTGTTTGCCTCCAATTGTCCGTCTTTCAGCGGCGGAATGCGAGAGATATCCGTCTTACTATTTGCTCCCTAATCTGATTTTACGTGAAACCTAAACAAGCAATAACAGTTCCAAATTCTAAAGCGTTAAGCGCCTGCGACTGGCCCGTGGCGTAACTAGGTCAGGCTTGGATTTCGCGAGCTTTATATAGAATCGTATCCGGTGTCCCGTCCAGGCTCGTTAATCTTCCGCATGATGAGCTGTGAATGAGCTGTACGACTGTGAAATGCTTCACCGTAGAGATAATGGTCTGCTCGCGTTGGCGAGATGTGGTTCAGAAATAATGGATGGCTGAAAGTCAAGAGAAGCCTGGAAGCTGCTCCAGAGCCCCGGCTTGCCCCGTTCCAGAGACCCTGAACTTCACATGGATGTTTGTACTTATCTCGCCCCTTTAGATGAAAAGGAAGTGCAGAGGAACTGGCTTTTTTTTTTTTTTTTTTCTTTTTCTTTTTCTTTTTTTTTTTTTTTAGGGGGGGAAGAAAAAAAAAACAGGGAGAAGTGGCCCCCCACATCTGGAAGCTCTTTCGTTCTCTTTCGGCCCTTCCCTCGCTTCAAATCCTGCAGCCCTGTGTCTGGAAGGAGTTATTGAGGGGTGTGCGTTGTGAAACTAGCTGTTGAAAGGGTACCCCAGAAAGATTTACTTTGGAGAGCCTTTCTCCATCCCAGCACCCCCCCCCCACCCCCCAAACCCCCACCTCCTGGAGGACCTGCTCACCCATTCAAGGGCTGGAAGTCCAGCAGTTTAAGCTCCTCTCCAGACCTTTATTGCTTTCAGATGCTCTTTTCATTTAACGCAGTTTGGGTAGCGACTTGCTTTTGTTCAAATGTCGCTATTAATTAAGGGCTCTCCTAGGAACTGGACATAGAAAATGTCATAATCACGTCCTGACCCGTGGATGTCAGGAGTAATAGCTGCTGGTTTGCACGTATCTCTGATCTCAATCGGAGGAGATGTCCGGTCTTCATCGAGCTCTGCCTTGACCGTGACCCCTGCACAGAACGGTACGATTCAGTAGGAAGGTTTTCTCGGCCAGCAAACTCGGTCCTGTTCTGAAACCAAGAACCAGCGACGTCGCATGATTGTAGCTGGCGTCTACTACTTTACATAAATGTCAAAAAAAAAAAAAAAAAAGAGAGAGAGAGAGAGAGAGAGAGAGAGACCGTCAGTCCGGGAAGATTTATCTCCCGAGTTTTTTGAAGCTACGTCCAACTCTGATTGGCTGGAGAGAGATTATCCAAAGCAGAAATATGCTATAAACAAACAACCTTTGAAATATCAACAGTTTGTTCCGAGCAGATGAATCCGAGCGTTCGTTTGGAAGGCCTGCTTTGTGATTTATGGTGAAAGAATTTGCGAGTGACCACGGCACGATCCGTTTTTAGAGGAGGCCTGCTTTGTGATGCATCACAAAAGAATTTTTTTTTTTTTTTTTTTTTTTTTGGAGACACTTCACCGCTGCACGATCCTGCAGCTCCGAAAGCTTCAGTTCTTGTTATTCGTGCATGCTAAAAATTAGCACTCGTGTTGAAATTTTCTCTGAGGAAGTACCAAAAGTTTTTCTGCCAACCGCGACGAACTGAACAGGATAATAAGACCTGACAAGGATTATGCACAAGACGACAGACACGACGGAGACGGAGATATCGCTGAAAGGTCAGAAGAAAAACTGACCTGGTTGGCCGATGGCTGATTACGCAATGGTTCAGATCTTGAGCTGGTGGAACTGTGAATCGGTTCTTAAAAACGTACCCTTGGGGTAAGAGCGAGGGCAGATGAGGCGTAAACACGGTGTTTATTACATGTCGTCGGAGCTCTGTTTCGTTACCGCAAAGCAAGCGACCCGGCGATGACTGGTACAGATTGCTTTATCTGTCAGTAGCCAGTTTACACGATCTCTGGTTTCACAGCGTCTCCTTTCACAAGCGCTCATCAGATACAACCCACCCGGCATGCACTCGCAAGTCTGCCTGGCTTGTCCCATCCCTTATCCACGTTACTGTTTTTAGAAGATAAAAACAACACTCCGCTGGGAAGCTTCCACCTCCGAGAACTCATTCTTGGTGAGCACATAGAGCTCTCGAACGTCTTCTTGTAGCAGATCTATCGATTGCTCATCTTTCACCCCGACCTCTTTAACTGTCCAAAACGAGGCCCAGTGACGCGTCCGACACGTAGAAGACACCCCGATGAATCGTTCGCACGGAAAAGGAAATTTCCCTTCGCGCCATTCCTTGGCATAATCGGAACGTTTGACAATCAACACAGCGGTCTCTCGCAAAGTCTTTCGCAATACATAACAAAACGAGGCCTTCTCGAAGCAGGCACGCTTTGCTCTCCGGGCGAATTGTTGATTTTCGGAACAGTTGTTTGTTTACAGCATTTCCGTCCGTCCGTCAAATCCCGGTCAGATGAAGAAGTGCTCTGTTACTGATCAGGATCTCTGGCAAGGACACGCCGGCTTGCACGGAGCTCGAGTGCGATAAAACCTCGCGCTAGGAAGCAGCGTCCGTGGTTCGATGACATCACAGGGGAAATTTTAAGAAGCGCTGTAAAATCAGCAGGTATAAAATATTCCCGCTTTAATGGTTCAAGACCGGCTGCGTGCTTCCCTCTCACTCCAGCGCGATGATAAAGTTTATAGCTCAGATGGTCAGGTTTCCTATTAACTCCGCTAATGGGTCCTGCGGACTGGTAACTTTTAATTGTCTGATCGCATGAAAGGGCTGTGGAAAAATCAGATCGACGCCAAAACGCCCCTTTTAACGTTTGAAACTGGGGTTTTTTTTTTTTTTTTTTTTTTTTTTTTTTTTACGTAAATTCCAGGCAGGGATCGCGTCCAGCAGCTGGCGGAAAACACAAGCTACTTCCGCAGGAGGATGAGGGAGATAGGCTTCATTATCTACGGTAACAACGACTCACCTGTGGTTCCCGTGATGCTCTACCTGCCCGCCAAAATCGGGTAAGTGCTCACCGCTTTGAGAAGACGGCAGTGTTTGAATTCATTCCAGAACATTCGACAAATTTAGCACCAAAAAAAAAATAGAAAAATATTTGTCCTGAAGATTCTTTAAAACTTTATTTCCCCCTCAACCTCCAGTGCGTGCTTTCTACGTGATCCTGTGGTGAATATGAGGAGATTTATGACAAAAAGTGTGTGTGTGTGTGTGTGTGTGTGTGTGTGTGTGTGTGTGTGTGTGTATGTGTCCAGGGCGTTTTGTCGGGAGATGTTGAAGAGGAACATCGGCGTGGTCGTCGTGGGCTTCCCTGCCACGCCCATCATCGAGTCCAGAGCTCGCTTCTGCGTGTCCGCGGCTCACACCAAAGAAACGCTGGACACGGTAATAAACGCAACACGTCTGCACACAACACGCCCTAGAATCCTCCGTTCTGATTGGTCAGAAGGTGTCGATTGATTTTCTATAGCGGTTGCTCGGACAGTCGTTCCAGCTGCAAGGTAAATCAGTCCCGCGATCCCGCGATCAGGTCTCGAGACGTCCTGTATTGTTTCAATAATCCCTCAGTGTCAAGACTTATTATTTATCTCTCATCAGAGATTCACGCCTTTTCTCTGGAGGAGGAAAAAAAAAAAAAATATCCGATTTCCAAATCATTTGTAGCTTCATAGTTTAATCAAGAATGATTTTTATTTATTGGATTTTGTTAAACGTGCACTATGCTGAGGTCTGTGCACTTTCCAGCATCACTTAGAGTCATCATTTACGGTGTCTTAATAGTACACTACAATATTCACGCTAAAACTTCAAACTTTTTTTTTTGTTGTTTTTTTTTTGAACTCTATAAAACTAGGAACAAATTTGAACATTTTTAACTGATATGTAGAAGATATAGGAAGTTAGGAGATGCGAACACGCCCCACTCATGGCTACGCCTCATATCAGCCCCGGCGTGCGCTTTACTGTCTCTACCTCCGTCCGCCTTTCTTTGTTTGGACGCAATCGGCGATAAAGGAATGCGAGGCCGCGTCTTCAAAGTGTCCCGCGCCGTAAATTAATTGACAGTGTCGGGTCTCTCTCTCGGCTCTCTCAGTCGACGAGTTTACATAAGAAGGGCCTGCCACTGGGGGGGGCTGCTCTGGCGGGAGATCAAAGAGCATCTTTAATCTGCCTCCCCAAAGGACCCTTGATTTTAAGCACGCTGAAAAATCGCCCCTCCACCTCTCCTCCTGGGCACTAAGAAAACAAACCCTGACCCTGACCCTGACGTGGCCGCTTATCACGTCCGTGAGCTTCTCTCTTTGTGAGCGAGATTTTTCGTTCTTTTTTTTTTTTTTACGTGTGTCATCATCAGGAATCAGAGAAACATCAGGAGATCAGTGTGACGTGGCTCTTTTGGAATTCGGCTTGCTAGTGTCATTTACGACTTCGCCACATCTCTCCTCTTCAACGTGTGACCAGTGAGACTTTTTTTGTGGCTTTTTTTCTTTTCCCCCTCATCTGCGAGCTTCCTCCCCTTCACACGCTTCCATCTGCCACCGTCACATGACCTCAGGATAGATTTGGACAGCTTTAGAGTTAGAAAGCATCTAGAGTTTCACTGCCTCGTTCACACCACAGATAACGTACCTGTACCTTATAATAATAATAATAATAATAATAATAATAATAATCAGTATCAGTATGAACACTTCAGTCTTTCGAAAGTAATATTTCATGTAATCTTGGTGGAGAAAAATGTCAAAATTGATCTCATGGTTTGATCTGCTAAATGTTTAGTAATACTTATTACCCTTATATTATTTAAATTTTAAAAAAGCAGTGAAAAAATACAAATGTATTAATTATTTACTCATTATAATGAATAAAGATATAATAAATTAAAGTATTATTTTCTAAACATTGTTTAGGTCTCAACTAAAATAAATTGACTAATTGGTTTTAATATTAATTCGATATCATGTTCTAAATTTAATTGCTTAATACACAGCCTTTATTGTCTCAAAATGTTTTTTTTTTTGCATTAAAATTTATTATTATAATTTTTTTTTTTTTAAATTCAACAACCAGCAAGGTGTTTCTCTCTTTTTTTTTTTTTTTTTTCCCTACCCGGGTTTATATGTAGGATTTGTTCGAGCTCTTCGCCGCTGCGTAGTGAGCGATCGTAGTGAGCTCGGTCTGTGTGTTTGAAGATGACAGCTGTTTATGTGGATCCTGGATTTCCTGAGAAATACCAAAATAAGATCAAAATCAAGATCATGACGCTCAAGTGACCCTCAAGGTGCTGTTGGTAAATTAAAAAAAAAAAAAATAGGCATCTTACAGGTTAGAATAAAATAATTTAACGTAAGATTTTGACTGTACTGTATTTTTTATTATATATATATATATATATATATATTTTTTTTTTTATTCCCCTGCCTTACCCCTCCCTTTCCAAGAGCGTACGGTGGCCATCAGGTGCCATAACCTACTTCCAAATTCTTGCATTCACGTTAAAACCATGAAACACAGACGTTTTAGAGTCGTGTCCTTTCTGGGTTACCGTAGTTTCCCAACATGGCGGCTCTGTAGAGGTGGACCCGCTCCGTGTGGAGATATAAAGAGCTCATTCCGAGCTTCCAAAAACGCAACGATTTGTAGTTCCGGGTAACTAATGCCGTTTCCGCTAATAGAAACCATGAAAATCCAATTTTTTTTGTGTGTGTGTGTGTGTGTGTGTGTATTGATGCATAACGCTACTGTGCACATCCAAAAATTGTATAGTTTTATCCTTTGCTGATACCACAACGTTGTTGTTGTTTTTTTTTTTATTATGTACGTTTTTACATACTTTGTGTGATAGACAGATGAATTGAATTTGTAAAAAGTCTAAAGAATGTGCAGTTTCAGTTTCAGGTGTGAGTGTGTTGATATATTTGTGTGTGTGTGTGTGTGTGTGTGTGTGTGTGTGTGTGTGTGTATGTAGGCCCTGAATGCCATCAGCGAGGTGGGAGACCTGCTGCAGTTG
>JAOVYU010000002.1:2050460-2063686 GCA_025674565.1 Synodontis membranacea | reverse complement strand
TTATTATTATTATTATTATTATTATTATTATTATTATAATCATCCGCGTCACCAGTCTTAATCCACGCTTCGTATGCCTTCCTGGATTCTCTGCTAACTGTGTACATATTTATTTATTATGAATAACACCTTCTTCTCTTTGTTCTTTCGCAATCTCCCTCCCCTAACGTCTCCGGCAGCTCCAGAAATCCTTCGAAAAATCGTGCGCACAAGTCCACAGTGTGCACGCTCTCAGTGCGAGAACTACTGATGAGAAACCTTCATCTGTAACCTTTCGAATGCACGCAGATTATTATTATTTTTTTTTAATTCAAAACAAAAAAAAAAAGGTGCTGAAATGATCACGCTGTGGCTTCCGTGCCTCGTCCTGCACTTCGTCATTCCATTCATTCTCCGTCGCTGTCGTCGTCCTGTCACGCCTTTAAATTTCATTTGTTAAAAAACATAAAATAGCATTAATGTTGGGAAATGTTAGTTAGTTGGCTTTGTTTTCTTGATTGTATTTTTTTATTTTATATTTTATTTTACCCACTGTAAAACACGAGAGCTTAAAGGAGGTATATAACTGTTGAATAAATATAAAACCACATGACGTAATAAAAGGAAGAATATTGTTATGTATTGTTGTTTTTATTTGTGATGCATGACCAACGAATTGGTGTCTCAAGGTCCAAATTTCGGACTATTTTCTAGTCAAATTTTTCTTGCATACGTCGCTTAGCTTCGGCGTCAGACTTTTGTACGCTCTTCTGGCGACAATCTTCGGAATCCCTTCTTCAGGCTGCATCACGATTGGCTGCCTCTGTACTTTTGTTAGCATTTCGGAGCAAAATATAGTCACAATATATTTTTCTTCTATGGAATCGTGTCTCTAAAAGGTATTAAAGAGTTTTGGAAGAGCACTTCCGACGTAAATTAGTAGCTGTTTTTAGATCTAATTATAGGTTTAGTGTCCTACGAATGGAGCCAGTGCAGCGGGTAGTGTTACCGTCTCAGAGCTCCAGGGTTCCTGGGTCCGTTCCGAGTTCAAGTTAGTGCCGTGTGAAGTTGTGCATCTTCTCTTCATGCTTGTTCGCATGGGTTTCCTCAGGGTTCTCTGGTTTCCTCTCGACTCCGGATGGGATGCTAGTCATTAGACGGACTAGCTTCCCATCCAGGGTTTATGGGACCGTAAACTTGTCATAAGAATAAGTTTTAGTTTTAAGTACTTTATATAAATCCCCAAAGTACAAACCGAACTCGCAAATGTCCGTTCATAAAATTAGGACTTTCGCAGAAAGTCATTTTGAACTTTAGGCTGGAAATTGTTAAATCCATTTGATTCGACGTACTTTATAGCAGTTTGTTTAAACTGCTTCTTCACACACACACACACACACACACACACACACTATAGCAGAACTGATGCTTTTTTTTTTTTTCTTCTCTTTTTTTTATGCACCAAAGTACACTTAATCCTAAATCCCTAAAACCTCTACACTTCAGGGACATTAGAAATCTAAGCGTGTAAGTGGATTTTCATTCCAATTTTTTCCTTTCTTTTTTTTTTTCTTCCCCGCAGCTGCATGTCTTTATTTCTGCAAGTCCTCAGTTGCACTGTGTCACACTGAGTGCTGCTGAAATCCACTTACAGAAATCCCTCCAGACGCACTTTCCCATCACACACTATTACTGTTATTGTCCCA
Source organism: Synodontis membranacea (assembly GCA_025674565.1). Classification (NCBI taxonomy): domain Eukaryota; kingdom Metazoa; phylum Chordata; class Actinopteri; order Siluriformes; family Mochokidae; genus Synodontis; species Synodontis membranacea. Next base: position 2,062,001 of record JAOVYU010000002.1, on the reverse strand, counting down.
CTTCTGCACTGCTCCCGTGTGTGCTCCTGCATTAAAGAGGCCCGGCTCAGACCCTCCTCCTCCTCCTCCTCCTCCTCCACATATTGTGACGTCACACTAACAGAGGGCGACGTCACTGGGTGTCCCAAACTGACCAATGGGGAACAGGCGCTCAGGACTTGTCTCCTGTTGCCAGATTGGTTGTAGTTCCTAAATCAACTTTTTTTCCTTCAATAATGTTCAACTGGGGGGAAAAATTCCTAATAATAATAATAATACATGGGATATATTTGAAACTTATAAATTTATAATTTAGCTCATACATTTATATACAGCTTTAACCCTTTTAATTGCATCACAAAAGGTTTAAATGTGCACCTGAGCTCTAGAACAGCAATAAAACTTTAAAGTAGATGTCACCTTTAAAGAGTCAGATTTTAATCAAGCTCTAAATAGGTCCTTGCAGAAAGTCGTGGCATGACATTTTCATGAAGATATTTCAAATGAAAAACACAGTGCTACTTTAAATGTTGGATATTAAGCAAAAAGTAATTCCTGCTTGTAACCTTGCTTCAGAGTTTTGCTTCCGCAATGAATGACAATGTACGCTGTGATGTAAATGTATCTATAAATTATGGTTTTTAGACGTTCATTCGTATGTTCATGTTCAGAGTCGTGGTGGATCTGGAAGCATATCGTGGGAATGCTCTTCCAGGAATTCATGCTGGATGAAACTCCAGTCCATTACACATGTGCCGGGATCAGACTATACCGGGGAGGGGGAGGGGGGGGGGGTCAAACCTGTCCAGAAAGGGCTGGTGTTGGGGCAGGTTTATAAGTTTGACCCTGACCGGTCATCGTTCATGTCCTTGTGCATTGTTGAGGAGGAGAGACCAGTAACTGTCAATCATGGATCAGAAGGAATATGTTGTAGTTGTCATCAAACTATGTGAGTGACTACCTCGGGCCATCCTTTGACAGCTCTTCTTCGATTATATTAAGGATTGTTCGTTGTTCCTGATGTTCATATTCGGCGCCGGACACTGGAAGTTTGTCAGCCAGGACTAAACCGTGTCAGAATTGCACTGGATTTGTCTAGTTCGATGCCGGAGCACTGGAGGCAATTTAACATACCCAAGAAACTCCCTGGCTTGGGATGTTGGAGGAAACCGGAGAACCCAGAAGAAACCCACAAGGAGAAAGTGAAACTTCACACAGAATCAGGATCAAACCAAAGCTTCCCACTGCACCATCATACCTTCTATTTGTTTTAAACATTTTACAATAAAAATTGACTTATTAATCGAATGATACCAAACAAACAAACAAACAAACACAAAAAACTTCCACTTAACTAATTTTCACCTAAATTATTTCATGCTTAATGATGTAAAAGGGAAGGAAAAAAACCCCAAACAAACAAACAAACAGTGCTGTAGCCACAAACTGTGCGCAATATGGATACGCAGGGATTAAACTTTATGCTCTCGTATTACTGGAAAAGTTTTGGAGGAAGGATTTAGACATGGATTGGCAACCCTGACGAGTTGGACTGATGTGTGGAGCAGTGCCGAATTTACGCGCACACCCGCGGGCGCGCACTCCCACACACGCGTACGCGCGCTCGAGTTGCGATCGGCATCGGCGGTTACGCATGGAGCAGCAGGACAACAGGAGGAGCCCGCATATGGCACCTTAACTTCAAGGAGACTTTCGTGAGGATCGTAAACGAGCTGAGATGTTTCCGGAGCTCCTTCACACACCCAGTGCTCAGCAGGATGTAGTAACTCGAGAGTTTGGTCTAATGGAGTGGTTCGGTCGGAGCACAAGGCACTGATTTGCGCAAACGCGTGGAGGGGGGGAAAAAAGCGCACGAAACGAATTGCGTATTTTAAAAAAAATAATAATAATAAATAAATCTCCCGTATTTTGTTTCAAAGTGTTTAGTGCAGTTATGCGGACTCGGAGCGGGGTTCTGCGCTCGGTGGCTCTTTTCACCCTCTTTCTTGTCTCAGTTGATGGTTTCCCCAGCAGAAAGCAGAGGACCAATGACCCGAAATCCAAAGGGAACGCCGCGCTCACGGTACGGATCCACTTGAAATACGCACACACGCACACGCACTCTGCATGTGTAAAGGAGGCCATATGGGATGGCACAGTTGGGAGCTGGTTCTCATAGGATAGAGGCTGTTAGTGTCTTTTTTTCTTTCTTTCTTTCTTTTCGAGCCCTGTGCTGGAACATTAGGATTAGAGGAGCAGTTCTGCACATGGTAGTGTTTTCTAGTCCAGCACACCCATTTTAATGAAAGGCTTGGGATGAACGGGGAAACACTCTAATGTAGGGGATTAAAAGCAAGAAGGAGGACTGGGAAAACCACTGAGAACACTGTGTGTGTGTGTGTGTGTGTGTGTGTGTTTGAAATCATTTTAATCCCCCCCCCCCCCAAGCAGATTGTTCTGTCCATATTGTGCATGCAGAATGAATGACTTTCCAATGTGTTGTCTGTAAAAGTTTTGCTTTTGTGAATACCATCTCAGCATCTTCCATCGAGCTTTATGTAATCCTACAAAGATGACCCGATCGTCCGTGTTGTACTATCTTTCGTCTTGGTTCATTTGATGTTTTAGGGTTTAGGAGTTGCTCTTCTGTTCTTCAGCAACACACACGGTGCCTGCTACAGTACCTAACAGCTCCAGGGTTCACGTTTCACGCGTTCTCGTACGGGAACGAGATTTCCTCACGCGTCCCATCTGGAGAACAGGCCAGTAGGTGAACTGGATATGCGAATTCCCTGACGTGTGAATGTGGTGTCCTGTGATGGCCTGGCTTCAAATCAAGTTTTCCATTTGGATAGGGTGTAGATCCTAACCAGGATAAAGCGACTACTGAAGAATGAATGAACTGCAGGTCCCTGTAGGTCAGGCTGTACACGCTTTATCAGTATGAATCACTCTTCATGATTTAAAAAAATATATATATAAATAAATATGCATTAACCAGTGATTTATTATTTTTCACCTATTGCTGTATCCATACTCAAATCCTGAATTGTTGAAAAAGGTTGCTGTTTTGTTCCATGAGGAAACTACTTGAAAAACAGGGTCCAAGTATAAAGCTAAGAACCATTCGTTATTCATAGCTTAGTCTTATTAACCACGAATAACCATTTTTCAAGTGGCAATGCTGAACTATAAAAAATGTAAAGAAATGGTGATGTCAATTTGGGCTGAGTAATACAACGTCATAATATCAATATTGTGATAAATCATGTATCAGTGCAGTTTTTTTTTTTTTTAAGTATTTTTGGGAAAACTTTCTTGAACTTTATTTTTAAAATAACTATAATTTTTTTTTTTTTTTTTCAAAGTAGCTGGTTTGGCATTAATATCCGGTACTCTTTTAAAGATTTCAAATGAAAGGTTTTAGTTATGAAAACGCAACACTGTTTCGATATAATACTTTAATCAGAAAACGCCTCCATGGGTGTGTCTTCGATTTGTCTAGATTTGCATTATTATTATTATTATTATTATTATTATTTCAGGGTTGTCTATAACTGTACCTTCAAGATGACTTTCATATCTTCTTCATCTGGACGTGAAGAAACCTGGAGGTCAAATGTATCATTAGTGGCAAGAGTAGGAGATCACTCCGATCTTCCAGAAATGCTTGACGTGCCCGCGGGTTTTCATTCCAACCGATCAGAAGTCTCACCTGACCGTCTATTCGAGATTAAGAGCAACTGATTAAAAAGGTGTGTGTAGTTGCGTCACGCGTCTCGGAGGAACATCTGGCTAGTGGGCGGGAGTCGGCACGTGACCAGTGACCAGTGATCTCATACATATTATGAGCGTCGTAACGTTGATGTCTTGCTAACACGTTTACTACGAAGATACCTGAATATGGTACGAGTTTTGATGTAGTCGTAAGATCGGGGTGCCAAAACTATTATATCACCGCGCTTTGCAAAAAAACAACAACAACAAAAGACTCTCAAGCAATGTCAAGTGTTTCAATGATACTTTTATTAAATGTCTAAAGGGGAAAAGTTACAAAATTAAACACCTGATTTTGATTTCAAGACAAAAATAGTATGCAACGTTACTATGGAGTTGTTAAATTAGCAGCAATACCTATAATATACACTATAGCCTCATAGAAGTCTACTATGATGAGATGTATTCCAGTATCGATGTTGTAAACTCATTATATCGAAAAAGCGTCCAGAAATCTCCTACAGAATGACCTCTAAAATTGAAACGATCAGATGTTGGAAAAGTTTTATGTTTTTTTGTGACTCGGTGTCCCTGGAACTTTCGTAAGATCTTGGCTATTGTGGATTCTATCCAGCCAGAATCATGTTTGCGATTATAATACAACTCTTGTTTTCTTTCTTCTAATCAGTAAAGCTATTTGGCTTCACACCGGACAAGGAGCGAACCGTTTCTCAAAAGCAACAGGAAATGGAGCAGACACCTATTTAGCGAAGCTCCCATCCGCAACGTGAGACGTGAGATCGGCATGCGGCGAAGACGAAGGAGCCCCGGCGCTGTAACAGATAAACCAAACAATCACAAGCGTTTCCTGCTCTTAGAAGGCAAGCGCACCATTGATGCCGCATGCCACAGAGGGCGCCAGATTCTTAAGCCTTTGCGTTTCCTGTTTTTTTTTTTTTTTTTGGTTTTTTTTGTCCTGTTCAGTCGGGTGACTGTGGATCGGCGAGCTCTCGAATATCCAGCACCCTAATTGAGGTTAAGCTGAAACTGTAAACCGTAATCTGTATTTGGAAGTATATGGTGCTAGAGCTCTCATGCACACACTGCAGATGCTATATCCAGGATTTAACGCTGAAACACTAGCTTGTATTTAAGTAAAACCACTAGAACACACACATACCATCCAGAGTGGAGGAATGGATATAAATCAGACCAATGTGTAAAACGCTTTGGGCTGCAGAGTGGTCTTTTTATAATAAAAAAAAAAAAAAAAAAAAAATCTCCCCCAAGATATCCCAAGATTTATTTTACAGGATTATGAATGATAGATTGTAATATACAACATAACACACTTCACTTTTTTTTTTCTTTTTTCATTCATAAATGATTCCTTAGGGTCCAGATGATACGCCTGAGCTTTTTTATTATTCGTTTATATATTTTCGTTGGAACAAATAAAAATCTGGCCGCCGTCTCTGTAAAACGCGACGTAAATGATAAAGTGGTGCGGCGAACCGCCATAACTCAAAACGTTACAGGATTGTGGTACACCATAGACGTATAATTTAATAAACCATGTCTCCATGCTGTAGTTAACCAATAATATACCCTAAAAAGGTCTGTTTGAGCTTCAGACTGGTTACCCTAGAGATTTTCGAAATATATTTAAGAATAAATTGGTTCCAGGGCCTCCTAATGTATACAGTAAATGAATAGCTTTTCTGAGTCAGCAATAATCTCCTCTGGGAATTTGATTCCAAACGCCTTGAAATGTAAAAAAAAAAAAAAAAAGTCCGTTTTGGTTTGTGTGGGTTTCAGTCATCTGAATGTTCTCGCATTGGGTTTCACAACCTGCACATGAAGGTGTTTAAGCGAATACCAAACCCTTCAAAGAAAAATGGCTTCTAACAAAATGATTAATCGTCAGGCCGTTTTTGGAGATAAATAATCGGATCCTGCTCGGTTTTCAGTTTTAATGAATGCGTCTGATTTGGGTCTCTGTCTCCGAAACCCAGGAGGTGATGGTTTGTGGGGCCTTCAGAGGAATGGCTCCTGTGTGTTCTTGTGTTCTTGGTGGTGGAACTCTTCGTGACTTCATCATGTTAAGCTCGGGGAACTCCAACAAGTTTTATTCGTTCTCTTGGGCCACTGGTTCGTTGGTGATGTTGGTCGGAACATGCCAAGGAAATTAGATTGCAACATGGTGGTATGCAGGATGTGGACATAAAAAAAAAAAAAATAGAAAAAGGGGAGGAAAAAAAAACAAAAAACAAAAACGCTTGGTCAGGCATCCATCCATGCATTGACAGTGCTTTTCGTGTCCTCCGTTTCTCTCAGCCGCTCCTCCCCTCTTCGTGTGAGCGGTCAGGAATTCTGTCTCCAGGCACTTTGAATTACTCTCCGTTGTTGTGGAGCGATGCGCAACCACAGGAACGTCTTCTAAGCCGTTTGCTTTCCATTATTAACTTGTGTTATTCATGGAAAAGCAAAGCTGTCCTTCCCTCCCTAGACCGGCAGGTCGGTCTCGATGTGTTTCATTGATGTGGAGGACGAGACGAAGCCAAATGGTGTTATGTTGAGCGAGTGGCTTATCTTGGCAAGGGGGTTGTTCTCTGAGGTTTGATTTCAGTATGACGGAGGCAGGAGGTATGAGAGGTGCCTGGAGGGCTTTCTCAGAACCTCATAACTCTTAGTGCAAACTAACAGGAAAGACTTCATGGAGCAGGACTTGTTCCGAGGTTTACACGCTCTGGCACATTGTTTTGGTGAGGTTGTTCTTCTTAAAACAGCGAAAACAACTTTAGACTCTCCTCCTGTGGAGACACCTTCCAGAATCAACGCAGAAGCCTTTACAGTTCTAGAATTAGCCTTAATAAAAGGTCAGTAGGGATTTTTGGAAGCCGAGGACCATTAAGTATCCAAGGAACCCTTGAGGAATCTTGCTTTTCTAAGAGTGTAGACAGGACTGCTTGGAAATAATCACTTTTACACCTGTGAGACTCATCAAAAATCCATCAGTTGTTCTAGATACATCCCAAGAAGAAAGCGAAAACCTTCATCCCTCTAGAGAACATTTGAGGAACCTTCTTATTCTAAGATTGTACGAGGGATGTTTGGAAATGTATGAAATCCCTTGACAAACATTTAGGAAGCTAAGAACTAATTTACGAAGGCAAGAACTCTTACCTGTCTAAAGGGCATTTGAGGAACCTTCTGTTTGAAGGAGTGCAGGCAGAACTGTTTGGAAATAATAATCGTCATGCTTATGAGATGCTTAAAAAAAGCCCCAAGGGTTCCGGGTACAACCTATTAAGGAAGCTAAATCTCTCCTAGGAACCATTAAGGAACCTTTTAAAAGTGTAGACAGGCGTGCATGGAAATAATCATTTTCACAATTTCGATACAAAAAAAAAACATTGATGGCTCCAGGTACTTTTTAGAAACCAAAGAACCCCTTGCGTCTAAAGAACTTTCTAAAGAGTGATGAGGACTGCTCTGATCATTTTAATTCTTGTGAGACATATAAAGATCCCTCAGATGTTCTAGTGATGGCCTATTTACTGTAGGAAGCTAAGAACCCAACCCTTACCTCTCCAAAGAACCCACGAAGAACCTGTTTTTCTAAGAGCGTAGGCAGGGCAACTTGGACATAATCACTTTCACACTCGTGAGACACATAAAAATCCCCACCATGACTATAATTCTGATTTATGGTAGTCCTGGATTTAAAATAAATAAATAAATAAAGCTCCAGCTTGAGAATCCATCATGCTCTTTAACTGAGGTTACTCAGGCACGCTGTGGCACTGATAATTGTTTAAAAGGCACAGAAGGTGCTTGTCTTGCTTCCTTGGAGATGGTGAAATTCAATAGAGAGGCTGTTGGGGTGAAGTTTATCGTCTGCAGTGGAGGACATCTGCTTTGCGTGTGGGAGAGACAGAGTCAGAGACGTGAGACAAGGCAGGCTACACATGATCAGCAGAGGAAGGCTTTGATCAAGCAGCCTCGCTACCCCCCCCGCCCCCCCTTTCTCCCCCTCTCCCCTTCACTGCTGTTTCTTTGCCAGAAGACGAAAGGGATGATCGAATCAGGTCTCCAGATGTGCGCTCTGGGAAACAGGAGCCGTACAGATGTGCCTGCACTCAAAAGGTCCTGTAAAATTTGGGGAATGACCTGCGCAAGTGCTAGATGGACTGGATGATAGAAGGCGGTCAGAGGAATTACGATCATGATCGTACCTCATTCGTTCCCTCTGATGGATCTTTAAAAGGTGCCTGATTTGGATAGACTGACTTGGATAGCACTAGGTTGTTTGACCATGTCCATCATGTCCGTATTTGTGTCTCTGGGTGTCTGGCCGATCAGGTTCTATGGCTTCTCTTTGATGTCCCCGGTGGCTTATAGACAGGGCCTCTACTTGAGCCCTTTGAAGTGCCTAAGGAACCAGGATGTAGAGGCCCGACGTGACTGGGTCTCATCTGGTGCTATTAAGGTATGCATGCAGCTCATGAAAGGCTCAGGAAGAGTCCGTTTTTAACCCCTCCTTCACTGATAAGATGTCTGTCCTGGACTTCCAGGAGCCAGCGGACATTGCCGAGAATCATTCCGCGTTTCCAAAGCATCACGTAATCCGATGACAGACCTTAAATCTGATTGGGAACATATTTACTCTCCAAAGTCAAAGCCTTTAATGCCGTAGCACCTCAGAAGTGTTTCATCAGAGGGGACGTAATGTTGCCAGAGGATGTCTTCATGGTGTACGCGTGGTCATCAGACTAAAAAGCCGTGTGTACTAAGTACACCTGTTTTTTTTGTTTTGTTTTTTTTTCCTTTAACTCGTTGACCAAAGCATATATGTAGTCTGTATCTGTGCCAGGATCTTTAATTAATACACAAAGAAGTGTCACGTCTCTCACACGTCCTCATAAACATTGTCTGTATTTTATTGTTCTGTGTTTTAATCTCAGACTGGGTTTAAATTTGCGTTTGTTGGGAGAGAGAGAGAGAGAGAGAGAGCTTCACCTAGTTCCTCTACACTGATGAAAAGCACAAAGCATCTTCTTCCATGTAATAATACCTATATCTATATAATCTTTACCTATATGTTCTACTATTTCATTTTTTGGTATTACCTTTCCAGTTGTGTGTACATCATCTGTAAAATAAATAAATAAATAAATAAAATTACTCACGTGACAAATTCAAATGCGGCCCGGGGATACACAGGCAATAATTGCGTTGATCCACCTCCACATGCAGACTTAATCCAGTCTTATTAACTCTATAAGACAACACACACTTTGTCAGATATGTGTTTACTCTGCATGTAGCTGCTCATCATTTTGTTTATTTTGCTGCATTTAACAGCAAAATGACTGTTTCGGAAAATAAGGACCCGTTCCAGGTTAGGCCTTGGAGTTGGGGGAAAAAAAAAAAAAGTCGTCTGTGCTTGTGTCGAGACATAAGAACTCGGTTCATAGCAACCAAAACGCCTGTTTACGGCGAGTTAAAAATGATTACTACGTGTGTGAAGCATGGTGAAGCATTACGAGATTATCTGGAGATACCATTTAAATCAGCGTGACAGAGAATCCCTTCGCCCATCAAGAGAGAGTGTTTGTGGATCTAACGTTGCGGCGAGACAGGAGGTGCCGGAACGGTGATAGATAGCAGATGATTTCAAAGCTCTCTGACGGTGCTGTTGTGGATCCGGGACAACGGGAGGCTGTGTCTCCTCAAGCCAGACTTCAGGTCTCCATATTAAAGTAAACCAGATGAAAGAGATACATATCCCTTAATGTCTAATAATTTACCTGCGTGCACCATCCTGGGCCGTCCTCCAAGCATTCGCGGCGCTTCTCTCGTCGGTTCGACGCTGCGTTCGCGCTTAATGTCATCCAGCTGTCATGAGAAAAGCAGCTGAGCGCCGCGTTGTTCGTGTCTGGCCGTGTTTCTCCGGCCGCTCTGTTTTGTTTGGTTGCTAGCAGGAGGGCTGTAGCATGCAGGCTTTGGGTTTGATAAGTAACTTATGTAGGATGGAGGCCTAAAAACAACAGCGTTATCAGATGTTTTGCAATGTCAAACGGGTTGTGCAACTCGAGTATATCAGAAGAACGTGAACGTTTAACGTACTGCCGGCTGTTTTTTTATTATTATTATTTTTTTTTTTTTATACACTACAAGTTTTAAAGGTTACGTGTCCATGAACTGGCCTGTATGCCAACACAAGCCATGAAAAACACGCACGTCATTCTAGTAATCCCCTTTTAAAGTCCTCTTGATATGCTGTCATGTGGTAGACATTTCACTCCAGATGTGTTTATTTGAAACCAAGGACTCTTTTTTTTTTTTTTTTTTTTTTTTTTTTCAAAAGGGTTCAGGGTCACAGCTGTATAGATTTGATATGGTGTCGGGAGATGACGGATCTTCCGGTCGTCTTTGCATGTGCTTTATAATTGCTTCAGGAATCTTCAGTCCTTATATCCTTTACCGGTCGTATTAAAAGCCACCACCATCTACTGAACTCATTTCTGTTTTATTTTATTAATCACAGCACTATCTATTGGACAGATTGCTATAAATCAGCCTACGGAGGGGCAGAGATCAGACTCTTAATCACAAAAAGAATGAATCTAAAGAAAGGCAATCACGTCGCTTTTCTGGGTGATGAAGTAGCCAATAACATTAGCTCTGGTGTCATGAACGTTTTACATATTGTAACAAGAATTAAAATTTAAAGTAATATTATTATTATTACTGATAATTAGACTCAAACACTTCATTCATTCAGTTAATTCTTGTGTTGTAAGAATTATGGACTACAATTTTTTTTATATATCATACTATAAACAAATACAAATGAAAAACTGAACAGGAAATAAAAGAAAACTGGGGGAAAAGATTCTTTATACAAAATACAAGAATACAAAAAATGTTTTTTTCTATTTTCCTATATAAATGATTCAATATTTTAGTCTACAATTTGTGTAATGCTGATTGCTAACACCAGCTATCTGGCTAAGCTAGCTTTGTTTTTGTTTTTTTCCAAACAAGCTAGCTTGGAGTTTTTTTGTTTGTTTGTTTGTTTGTTTGTTTGTTTGTTTTTCATTTTATTTTATTTTCATTTGATTGTTCACAGCCCTCACCGCTAACACAAGCTAAAATGAAACGTCTAACAAGACTTCAGAGATGATTTTTTAAGTCATAATCCTCATCGCTAACTCCAGCTAACTCTGGCTAATCTACTTGACAAGATTTATGAGAGGACAGATGGCATGTTCATAACATAACAACTTCACTGCTAATAAACTCTAACTAGATGGGTAATTCAAGCTAGCTTCGCAAGATTTCTGAGAGGATTTTTATATTTCATATCTTTATTTTTTCGGCTTCTAATTAACGTTTATAATTTTCACTGCAAACACTAGCTGTCCGGCTAATACAAGCTAGCGTGACAAGATTTCTTAGCGGATTTATGAGTAATACCTGTTCATAATCCTCACTGCTAACACCCGCTATCTCGCTAATCCGCCTGGCATGTTTTCTGAGAGGATTCCTAAGACATAAATGTTCCTAGCCTTCATTGCTAATTGATACTAGCTACGTGGCTAATATAAGATACCGTGACAAGACATAACTACGTAATAACTACGTATGTATGGCTAATAATTGTTAGCATGACTCGACAGAATGTATGCTAGCATATGTTTACCAAATGTTATAATATTCACCGCCGAAACATTTAGCTGGCTAAAAATATGTTCTGAAAATTGAATTGAATCATAAAAATGCGTGTCGTTAAGTTTGAAGTGCTTTAGGATTTAACCTATATCTAACCTATATCTA
>JAOVYU010000002.1:1968580-1979437 GCA_025674565.1 Synodontis membranacea | reverse complement strand
GAGCTGTTAGTGTGTTGACCTGAAGAACAGGAGGATTAGAGAGAATCAGACGCTCACTCAGACCTGATCGTTTCTCTCCTGGAGCTCAACGGAGAATCTTAGAGAACACTTCCTCTTCCTCTAGCAGGCTTCCTCTTCCTCTAGCAGGCTTCCTCTTCCTCTAACAGGCTTCCTCTTCCTCTAGCAGGCTTCCTCTTCCTCTAGCAGGCTTCCTCTTCCTCTAACAGGCTTCCTCTTCCTCTAGCAGGCTTCCTCTTCCTCTAGCAGGCTTCCTCTTCCTCTAGCAGGCTTCCTCTTCCTCTAACAGGCTTCTTCTTCCTATAACAGGTTTCCTCTTCCTCTAGCAGGCTTCCTCTTTCTCTAACAGGCTTCTTCTTCCTATAACAGGCTTCCTCTTTCTTTCTTTCTTTCTTTCTTTCTTTCTTTCTTTCTTTCTTTCTTTCTTTCTTTCTTTCCTTCCTTCCTTCCTTTCTTCCTTCCTTCTCCATTTTTCTTTCTTTTCTGTTATTCAATTTCTCACTCTTTTCTCTCTCACTTTTTCTTTCTTTCTTTCTTTCTTTCTTTCTTTCTGATGAGCTTTGGTCTGCAGTCTACACAGATGATATCGTTGCCGTTCCATTTTAAAGACATATTTGTAATGATTTATTTATCTCGTGGCACCAATTGCAGTCGGGAAAGCTTGACGAGTTAAGACCGGCCATTTCCGCTTTCTCCGCTAACACGTCCTGCACGACGCCAAAGACGCTGTGTTTATCACCTGAGGCTTAATCTGCTGTACTGGATTTGCTGTGCAGAGCTCTTGGTTCTTATTAACAGGGGATTTAACCACCAAGGGTTTTTTTTTTTTTATCCTTCTACAAGCCTGTTGAAGACGGAAGTGGCTCAGAGGTCGGACTCTTCCGACTCTATCTGGCACTCAAAGCACTGCCTGGTCATCTCAGGTCTGTGTGTTTTGTGAAGATGTGCACACACACAATGATGATGAGTACAGATGAGCCTGGGAGGCGGTCCAAACCAAATGGAGGCTTTCAAATGAACGATTAGGATCTGAACCAGGTGGAATTATGGGAATTTCTTCCTTAGCCATGCGTGTGTGGGGGGATTGTGATGGTACATCACATGCCTGATGGAGATGATGATGCTTCCAGAGAAGCCCAGCTATCCGGAAGCTCATAGAAACACTAGTTTTGTGTAATTAAATGCTCACACACGTGTTCCCCATGGCACAACTCCAGATGTGTTCACAGGATGATTGTTTAATTCTCTCACCATTGATATATTGCACAATTAAGCGTGCTTGTTTAGTCCTATGAGCCTGAAAACATTTAAATATAGTAGACTGCACGACTGCATTTTCGTGTTCTCTTACATCCTGTAATAACAAAAGACAGATATCACCCTCAAGAACGACTGCATCTAGCTAGCAAGGAATGTTTTGGTTTGGCCCTGTGGAGGGGATTTGAACATGGTGTCTGTTTAAAAAATCTGCCAAAAAAAAGAGCCAAGATCCGAGATCCATCTGTAAGCCTCAGACAGAACGGAGACAGTAGTGTGGTACTGACTATATCCTAATTGGACAAATTTACTATCCAAGATTTGCTTTAAATTTGCATTAGTGTAGTGGAGTGTAATGTAGTAAAGTTACTACAGTATGATGATATAATAGTGTATTTGAGTATGACTCCTTTATAAGTATATACCCAGCTAAGAATTTCTGGTTCCCAGAACGTTCCTGGAACGTTATTTTTTTGGTTACAGGAACGTTCCGTGAAGGTTTGTTTGGTCGTCCTTTTGGTTTCCCAGGAAAGTTTTTTTTTTTTTTTTTTTTTTTTTTAATAACATAAATATATAAAGTTTTTGTATTTATGGAACGTTGTCCTAATGTTCCCCTAGCATTTGTAATGTGGGAACCTAATGTCACCCTAGCATTAACCTGGAGAGAATGTTCTCTAAACATTGGCAGGAGGTTCTTGTAAAACTAACTGTAGGAGAACCAAAAGCTAACGTTATTTCCGGTAATATAGATAAGTGTTTTGAAGTGTGGCCCTTATAGTGTAACTTTTCCATAGTATATTTGAATGTAGATCCTAGCTAGTAAGTCTACTTATAGTATACTGGAGTGTATTTGAGTATAGCCCCTACACTCTACTATAGTGTTGCGATGTATTGCAATGTAAATATACGGTAGTATACACAGTAGGGGAGTGATTTTGAACAGGACCCCTATAGAGTACATTTACATTTACTGTAGTATTATGGAGTGCCTTTGAGCGTGACATTTGGGTAGAGTCAATATACTCTACTCTAGTGTAATGGAAATGATTTGAGTGTGACCCCTGCGTATTGATAGTATAACAGAGTGTATTTGAGTGTATGGGCCCTGGATTGTACATTTACGCTACTGTAGTGTATTTGAGTATGAGCTCTGGCTGGTAAATTTACTGTACTAAATATATAGTGTAGTATATTCGAGTTCGGCTCCTGGATAGTAAATTGGAGTAGAGAGTATTTTATACATAGTAATGGATTATAAGCGTTTATTACTGTATTTGAGCTCTGTTGAAATCTGATGATTGGCTCGTGGATGATAAGTTGCAGTTTTTTCTTAGTGCATTGGACAGTAGCAGTCATGCGCCTGGGCCGTAAATTTTAATGACGGCGTTTCATCACGGCCCCTCGGTAAAGTGAATGTGTCAGCCTCGTGCCCGCGGGCGTACCCATATCAGCAGTGTGCGAAATGCCTAGAGTTCCAGCCCGATGTGAGTGTTCTGGCGACTGCAAATGAGCAGCGAAGGCTGAAAGCGAGGAGCCGCTCTCGTTCAGCGCTCCACTGACGGCCCCCACTGCAGGAATGCGGGCTCAATTGTTGTGGATTTAACGCTAGAACGAAACTCAAAAGGCTGTGTCTAAACAGGGCCTCGCCAGGCCTAACCCACTCAAAGAACTCATTGTTGATGCGCTCGGCGCTCATGAGGGCGGCACTGGCTGCGAGACGGTTTCACCCGTCGGAAAAACAGGCCCGACTTAGTCCAAATACACACATCCTCAACATCTAGCGGTCATCACACAGTGCGTTCTTCTCTCCACAGGGCACTGCTCGACTCCCGGGTGGAGATCTGCCCTCGCCCATCACCCCCTACATAACGACAGCTCAGAAACCAGAGGCACTGGTTCATGCCATGAAGGTAAATTCTACACGTGTAAGATTGCTTTAACTCGCGCACACTTCAAAGAAATGCATGCTCACATATTCCATAACATTCCTTTCAGAATTTGGTCTTTGCGTGCACAGATGCGTGTAATGTCAGTGTTTCATCAAGATCAACAAGACAGCATGTTGGCCAATTTTCAGTCTCCTTGCTTGTATGTGTGTGTGTGTGTTTTTTTTTAAATTCCGTCTGTCTCAGCAACATCCTTCAAATGTCCTTATTAAACTAAACAGCAGGCGAGAAGAATAATTTTGTCATGTTAAACTGGATTCCTGGATCTGCTGCTTTCCGAATAAACGCTTATGAATAATGTATCACCGATTTACATGATCAAAATTTTAGTCAGAGCTAACTTAAAGAACACTCACAAGACCTGTTTCCGAATGGTCACGCATTACAGTTTAATCTTGAACGAGTTACAAATTAATCTGTGCGAGGCACTGATTCTTCAAACGGACAGCTCCGATGCCTCGGTGTTGCTTTTCTTTTGCTAAGAGACCATTATGGATTGAAAGACGCAGAATACGTTACGGAAATGAACTGATGTCATGTTCGTCTAATGGTTTAGGTTTAAATCAGGATTTTGGTCCAGTGATGCCCCCCAGTCTCAGGCTTTTTCTTCTCCGTTTCTTTCAGGTATTGGAGGTCCATGAGAACCTGGACAGACAGATCCCTGAGGAATACGAGGAGGATCTCAGTGAGAAAGAGAAAGCTATCGTCAGGCAAATGTGTAACGTAAGTCCTGGTCCTTCTGTCGTAAAGCATCACGGAAAAAATCCCGTTCATCTCATCAACTCCCTAACAAGAATTTCATAAGGTGCATTGTGAGCTCACGCCCAGACAGCGAGTGGGAACACACACTGCCCTGATAAGCATGCATATATATATAATCAGGAGCAGGCCATGCTAGAGAACCCGAATTTGTTTCCCTGTCAGATTCGGCCCGGCCTTGATCGAGGACAGTGTTTCAGTAACCCCGCTGACAGGACCCGGTTTTCACGCTGCTTTTATTACAGGCCTCGGTAAAAAAAAAAAAAACAACCAAAAAAAAAAAGCGTCTCTGTGGAGTTTATAGCGCAGCCGTCAGAGTAATTAAAATAACTTTAACGCCGAGAACAATGTGGGTCTATTGGGCTCCGCTGAGCTGTGGAGAACTGCAGAGCAGAACAAGAACAAACAGAGAGGGGCAGTTTGGATAAGAACGGAGTGGGGCAGATTGGATAAGAACAGCGTGAGGCAGAGCATGTCTCCGTCAAGAGGAGGCCCTCTACCAGAAAACAAAATCAGAGAAGTAAAGGACCAAAAGGACAAGGGTAAAGCTGAACATGATGCTGCCGCCACCATGCTTCACTGCAGGGGTTGGTGTTGATGAGCAGTGTTGGGTTTCTGCCAAACGTAGCCCTTTGTTGTACGGCCAAAAAAAAAAAAGCTCATTTTCATCTCGTCAAGGCCGGAGAACTTTTCCCCACGTGTTTGTTGAGTCTCCAAGATGTCTTCTGGTGAACTCCAAACACGGTTTTACATGACGTGGAGCGTCCAGTCAGTTTTTGTCCTTGCAATAGCTTCTTTTAGGGTACTCTCGGCTTCTCGGTTGCTTAACAAGACACGCTTGGTGCATGGCCTGTTCTGGAGATCACGGATGGTGTACAATTCGGTTTTCCTGACACCCGAACCCTGATTTAATTCCTTTCCGTAGCTATGTTTTGATCGCTTCACGATGCTATCTGCTCAAACAAACTCCGGGTTCCTCCAGGAACAGGTGCATTTATACTGAGATTACGTGATGCTTTAACTGCAAGCAGGTCGACTCTTTTCAACGAATTATATGACTTCCCCTGTTACTTCAGCGATGTTCAGATACATTCCCGTTAATTTATTTCACATCAGTTCCATGTTAAAAAAACTGCAAAATATGGAAAAGGTCAAGGGGGTGAATATTTATGCAAGGCACTGTTTGCTTTTTAAAAAACATCTAGCCCAGAGTGGGACTGATGTAGGGCAGATTGGGGCGGGTTTAGTAAGAGGGGGGCCTCTTCTTAAACCCGTGGGACTGGCGTGGACTGTGGGACCTGCAGAGCCGTACGGTTCCCTCATGGATAAGTGCGCACTCGAGGCCTTCTCGCTTGTCAAGGGCACAATCACAGAGATGACACACTGCTACAAAGGGTCCTTTCTTCTCTCCACATACACTGAATCAACCCCTGCTGCCTACTCCGCTGTCTCTGCAACAAAAGCAGTGTGTAACACCTCCCTCTTTCTCTTTTTTTCTCTTCTCACCCCCCTCCTCTCCGTTTCTTTTCCTCTGCGCTCAGGTGGTGTGGCGTAAGCTCGGCGACGCAGCAGGCTCCAAGCCGTCCATCCGGCAGCATCTCTCCGGAAACCAGTTTAAAGCCCCGATGTAGCTCTGGCCTCTAACAGGACACACCAACACGCCAGTCCGTCCAGATCCAGCGCAACTTCAGAGAAAGCAGTCGGCGTACAAACCTGCACTCCAGCGGCTTCGTTCCGGCCGTGTTTTAGCATCATTAGGGTCACGCTGATTTATTTTTTTTTTTTTTCCACTCACCCAACAAAGATTTAAGGCAGCTAGAGGTATCTATCACTTAATGGACATTGAGACTGGTTTTAGATTGAAAAAAATAAATAAATAAAGTGTTAAAACCTACTTCAGGAGAATAAACCATCATGAAGGACGGTTGCGAAACGTAGCAATGTAGCGATCTACCTTCTCCCTCTTGCTCCATGTTCCTCTAGAGAGGTTCCACTCCAGGATTGCTTCACCTCTTTTCGTCTGCTTTCATTTTAACGCAAGATGTAAACACTCGGTGTTAGAAAGAAACCAGTCAGTGTTTTCTTAACCCAAATAGACGTCCGACGTTTGAGAAAATGGCCCTCGTTCGCGTGACGAGGACGATCATTTTCCTTAGGGCGAACTCGGACTCCATCTCACCCTTGTACAGTGTCATTTCTGCTCTTTAAGGCATTTTTATTTTAGACCAATTTGACAATCGTATGTAAATGATAAACAATAAAAAATCCTAAATGCTATATGAAACTTACGCAGTTAGTCCCTTTAACTCCGGGTAAGGTGGCTTAGCATTCGCTAATTACGTGGTCTTGAGTAAAAGCACTCCTATACTAATGAAGTTTTAGATCCAGCACGGACGCCTGAACCGGGCTTTGGTACCGAATTCTGTCCGAGTCCGAAACGGTTCCAGGTCTTAACGTTTGTCTGAGAACACGTAGCTGAGATTTTTAGGCTGCGAGATTAGCCGTACGTTCACACTAGCGACGTCTGAGGTTTTGCGTAGGTGAGGAAATTTGTGCTGCTTAAAGGTGCGGTTTGTAACTTTCCAGAGTTTCTGTTATTTGTAATCGAATTTCAAAGATAGCTTCTGAAAACTGTGTTTGAAATATGAAAATATTGATCCTCATTGGATCTCTTTCAGGTTTAAACGTACACATTTCTGGCCCTGAAATAGGCTCCGCCCACAGGTGGAAAAGAGCTACTCGGGCCAGATCGTGTCTATTTTCCGTAAAAAAGGAAACGGTCCTGGTATTCGTAGTGTCACCCGAGGAGGTGTGTCAGATTGTAAAGTTTTATTCGCGGGGGCTCTAAAAATGACAAACTGCACCTTTAAGGTGGTTTCCGCTGCGTGTTAAAGACTCCGTACTGCCACAAAAGGTATTTGCTGCATTTGTGCAAAGCTCTAACTGGAAACTGTAAAGACTCACTGATATTCATCCGTGCTCTGTTTTTTTCTAGATTTTTTTTCTCTCTCTCTCTCTCTCTCTCTCTCGCAAGGATTTCATTTCCAGCAGCTCAGGAAATCTTGCTTATCGCCGTCTCCGTGACGAGAAGCGAGCGTTCGGACAGACGGGGGGGAGCCTTACGGTTACGTGGCTAACAATAATTCCAGAATGTCAGAATCTTTCCGAAGCGTCCTCTCCACATTGCTGGATGCTTTTTGAGCACAATAAGTGGTTGAAGTCGACTCTAGAGCAAAAAACGCCTTTAATTACAACCGTAAGAATCTTTGAATATGCACAATTATGCAAATTAATGCAGAAAAGCCATGACAAATTCCTAGACTAGCTAACATTTATAATAAATCGGGACTTTGGAAAGAGAAAGAGAAGAGGGAAAGGTCTCCGTGTTTTTTTTTTTTTTAATGTCAGAAGATAACGTTACCATGACAACCGTGTTTTCCTTCACGGGGACACCCTTTTTACCCTTCTTGGGTATCAATAAGATTAAATCTGACAGCATGCCAGAGACACCAATTAGGGAATAACACACTTGGGGAGCATGCAGCTACAGGAAAACAATCAACGTTTGCGTCATGTTTTATTCCCCTTATACTACAGCAATTAAAAAAAAAAAAAAAAAAAAAAAGGTTATCCGTTTATTGTTACATTTAATGATTCGGTAACAAGTCCGTTCCAGTTCTCAAGCTACAGAGGAACCAGAAGAAGAACTTACTGACGCCGGAGACTCCTTCCTTATACAGTACGTTAAACAAAAGTCTCTTCACAAGTTTTTGATACAGAAACCATAACACGTCAACAGCTTCGAACCAATCAGAATCCAGCATTTAACAGCGCTGCAGGTTTATTGTTATCTGTAGCATGAAGAGTAACTGAAATGGAAAGTTTTGGCGTCCAGAATGTCCCAGAATTCTGTGTTTGGAGCCCAGAGGAAAGGGTTTGACATGAACGAATCGGACATTTCTGGAACATCAGCAGCACTCTGCTCTCTCACACACACGCATACGCAGTGAGAGCACGTGAGCAAGGAGGCAAGGAAGCATGAGCAAAGCTCATATATAAAAATCCAACAAGCCATAATTTTCTTTTGGATTTTTAATTATGTCAGAGATGCAATGTTTTGCAAAAAAAAATAAATAAATAAAATTCTCCTTCTTATCGTTGGCGGTCTGAAATAATATCAGATTCATTTTATTGGTTTGTTGTTGAGCCACGATGCAGCAGGTGGCTTTTGGCAGTCTTCTGTAAGTGTGTGTTATTTTTATTTTTATTTTTATTTGTCTTATGTCTGGGCTATGACTGAACAAAAAAAAAAAAAAAAACAAGCAGCATTTGAAAGACTAAAAAAAAAACTTTAATATTTTGATATTTCTAAAAAAAAAAAAATAAAAAAATGAAAGGATGCTCTAAAAGACGAGTGGTCAACATTTGAACTCTCTTTTATTTTTGGGGTAAAAAGTGTCCTTCCTGTCCATGTAGTCTAAACTACTGACCTTTTTTATATTTGTTAATTTGAAAGCCCAAAAAAAAAAAAATAAAATAAAATAAAATAAAAAATCCATGAAGAATGGACCCGTTATTTTCCTAATCTTTCTTTCAAATGCACTGCTTGGTTATTGAGCGAGGATGAGACGTGATGACGTGAGGATCTCTGTGTTCGTGCCACCCGAGCAAACTGTTGTAGGAGAACTCGCCGTGTAAATACCTCTTCCCTGTAGAATATCTGTAACTAGCATGCGTTTATAATTTTTATTATTATTATTATTTTTTTTTTTTTCATAAGAGCTGAGCTGTAGGTCTCGTTTAGGAAATAATAAAAGAAAAAAGTCGTCGAGATGAAACTCAGTGCACTTCCTGTAGATGATTGAAAATAAAATGTACACTCTTTGTAAAGCTGTGTCTGGACATTTATTGACATTTAGAGAAGGGTAAAGGCAGAGGAAGGAAAAAATTCCCAGGACTGAAAGAAATGTGCAGGTGGAGGGAGGGAGAAAAAAAATGCAATGGCGCCCCCTGCTGGAGATCTTTTAAAACAGTCCTAGAGTCCTGTAAAGAACAACGAAAAAAACCAAAAACAAATATTAAACCAAATACAACCAAACATATGAATTAACTGAAAAATAATTCAATTTATTTATTTAATATTGTAGTTGTGAACCAGAATTAACCCTAAAATCTACACATTGTAAATGTCTTCAGCTTATTAAATTATTAATGAGCAAATTATTATTGTTTATTTATAAACAAATGCTAGTTTATGTTATTTAATTTCATATATTTTATAAGTATTGTGCCACAATAGCAACAATAACAATTTATGTTGCACTTAAAAATAAAAAGTAAATGTTTAAAGCATTTTTTTGTATTATGAAAATGAAAAGGGAATTTAAAAAATGTAAAAAAAAAAAAAAACAAACAAAAAAAAACAAAAAAAAAAAAAAAAACAGGGAGTAACCTAAAATGTACACATGGTAAATATCTTCAGCTTATTAAATTATTAATGAGTTAATTATTATTGTTTGTTTATACACTAATGCCAGTGTATGTTATTTAATTTAATTTAATTTAAGTATTGTGCCACAATAACAACAATAACAATTTATGTTGCACTTAAAAATGAAAAGTAAACGTTGAAAGCATTTTTTGGAATTATAAAAATAAAAAGGGATTTAAAAAATGTAAAAAAAAAAAAAAATAATAATAATAATAATAATAATAATAATAATAATAAAACAGGGAGTAAAAATCTCTATAAAAAAGGTTGTTTTTTTTTTTAATTAAATTAAAAAATTATGAAAAAAAAAAAACCCACTTCTTTACACACACTTATTCTTCCATTTTGGAGTCAATGTTTGTATTTTAAATATTATATTCTATTTTTAATTAGCTGATTATTATTTTTTTTCCTATTGTTTATTATCTTTTAGATATAATAAAAGATTGTATTTAACAAACTAATTAAAATTCAATTTAATATAATTTAATAAATAATATTTAACTAGCTAATTCACATTTTAAGCATGGAACCACATATACACAGATTAACTAATAATAAATTAAAAAGAAAAAAAATCTACTTATTATTTTATTATTAGTAGTATTTTACAGAAACACTAACCATGACCATGTTTAAATTTTCACGCTGCGTTATCTCCTTTTATGGTCACTCGGTCCCTGCGTTATGGCTGAATCTCAAATGTCCTCGCGCT
Source organism: Synodontis membranacea (assembly GCA_025674565.1). Classification (NCBI taxonomy): domain Eukaryota; kingdom Metazoa; phylum Chordata; class Actinopteri; order Siluriformes; family Mochokidae; genus Synodontis; species Synodontis membranacea. Next base: position 1,969,251 of record JAOVYU010000002.1, on the reverse strand, counting down.
TCCTACATAAGTGCACTACCCTATGATATGAAATACAGGTTAACCCTTAAAATGGCGGCTTTCTAGTTAGGGCGGAAGTATGATTTTTGGAACACCACCTCTTGGTTTACGTCGGAAGAGCGCGTCGACAGTAAAATTCGACATGGCGAATAAAATAAAGCACACATAATACATAGTTTAATAAAGCAAAAAAAAATAAATACATTAAAAAAAAGATCGGAAAATAATATCGCATTTTAAACCAGTGAGAGAAAATATAACGCAACCTAACGCAATCCAAACAGCCAATCATAATGCGCAGTTGTCCTGTTTAGGGCGGGACAAACGGACCGGATAAGCCAATCGAATCGTTGGACTCGAGAGCAGGAGGTGTAGGGTTTGGTTGCGCCGAGCTAGCAAGTGGGAGAAGACTGACAGCAGGAGCTTTTTTTTTTTTGGGATTCATTTCAGGAGGTAGTTTTTAAATGATAATATATGTTTTATCGATAAGAGAGAGAGAGAAAGAGAGAGATAGAGAGAGGAATATTTGAATGAATTAATCGCTTTGTCATTAGACAGAACGCTTTCGAGACAGAAATATCATGCTAACTCAGAGAAGCCTGGAGCTGTGTGAGATTAAAGCTGCTGTAACTAGAACTGCTGTGATTTCTTCAGGCCCGGAAATTAAAACA
>JAOVYU010000002.1:1817434-1828996 GCA_025674565.1 Synodontis membranacea | reverse complement strand
CCATGGTGCAGTGAAGATTTATTTACAGTGGTGAGTGAAAAATTACAAACAAACAAAACACAAAGACACGCGGACAAGAACTAAATAGGACACTATATACAAAACACGGATATATAAAATACAATGTACAAACATACTTCATTGTTAATGATATACTTTACTAATACTCTACTTACAACACACCACTCTTAACACTATACTTGCAACATACTTAACTATTTCACTGCTTACACTATACTATGCTTTACCACATAATTCACTACTACGCTGTACTCGCATCATACTTCACTATTACACTACGTACAGCATGCTACACTACTGCACCGTTCCTATAACGAGTCGCTATTAAAGTACACCGTGCTTACAGTATAGTTAACGATTACTCTTGTCATATAACACATTTATTACACTGTACTTTCAGTGTATTACACCGTTACACTACGCTTGCGATACTTCCCTGTTACACTATACTCGCAGTATACTTCATTATCACACTACCCTTCCAGCATACTTCACTTTTATACTACGCTTCTATTATACTTCAATATTACACCGAACTTGCATCATCACCCTACACTTAGATATATACACGTCGCTGATAATTCACTGGATTTATAAAAGTGCAAACAGTACAGTTCCATAACTTGATTTGCATTTACATTGTGATTTACGTCAGGGCGTGTAAACTTATATCAAAAGGCATCATACTGTACTATTTGTTATTTCAATAAGCTGCCAAATATGATAACACATTAAATGTCTCAGTATGTTCTAACACTTGTTTAATATTACCTGTGCAACATCATATTCCTATCAATAATATGTTTTCTAGTATGACTAAAACTACAACGCGCGACTATGGTTTTAACATATTTAGCATGTTATTCAGCGCTTTATTGAAAATGACTGAAATACCAAGCGTGGTCAGACGTTCCGAGAGTAAAACGCGCCCCATTTACGTAAACGCGCACGTTTATTTTCTTCGCTCGCTCCAGAACAGTGATGTGTGTGAAGTTGTGAATAGCGCTGATTTCTCTCTGTGATATCCGTATCACTGTGTAAACCCCCCCCCCCCCCCAAAAAAAACCTGACTCCGCTCACGTCGTGTCGACCCTTATGCGCTTTACATACTCCCTATCGCCTTTTATTGCAAATTATCGAGGTTTTTTATTGCTATTCATAAAACGTGGAGCATCTTTCCTTTTTTTGGGGGCCCCGATTTATGGTGGAGCTTTTGGCGCAATTTCCGATACTCAAGTTTTATTTCCTGACAATCACATTAGCATGCTATTATGTGACATGAAGGATTTTTTTTTTCTTCGCCTCCTTTTTCACTTGACTGCGAGGACCTTTCAGATGGAGTCGTGGAGGAGGGACGGAGAGACAAAGCCCTCCAGCTGCATGCACTTTGGCTTCATGCAGTGCCCGGGCAGATCTGGGGGCGTCGGGGGAAAGGATACACACACACACACACACACACACACACACACAAATACAAACACACACACACAGATTTAGGATGAAGGCTTTCACTAACCACATTCACACCTGAACAATGCTCCTTATTAGCACCAGTCGATCTTCATAGTGTAAATTTAACACGATTTAAAATATCTATTGATCAGGCACAAGCTTTGGAAATTGTTTTGTCATTGGCGACATCACGCTCATGCTTGGCCCTGATCCATCTCCCAATCCAAGTATAAATTGACTGCACTTATACCACGCCGCTGTCGGGTCCTCGCGTCTGATTCCTTAGAAGGTGTCAATTTATTTTCCACTACAGCGCCTCTGACAGTAGCGACACCTGTAACATTTTATTCTCGAATGTCATTGCAAGAGGGCATTCTCTAAACGAAACCTTTTTGGAAGGAGTCTCCAGTATTAGAGCTTCGTATCGGTCAGCTATGACACATTTAACTAAAAGTGGATAAAAGTTATAACGTGATACTCAATTGCTCTTGAAAAGGACGGTAACCAAGTTAGAGTGTAGTTATTAGTATTGATTATTTTCCTGTAACTGCACACCCAAAGTGTTTTATTCCATTATTCCCTTACAGCCAACAGGGCCGCACGATGTACTCTCTCGCAGATTATGTTTCTGTCGCGCAAATCGGTCACACACGAGAAGGAACTGTCATCGAAGGTGTAAATCAACGTGAGAGGCAGCCAGACGTCTTGTCTCTTTTGCAGCAGCGCATCTCTTTGTTTGGGAACACATTTTGTCCGGTCGCACCTTTTTTATTTATTTACAAACGAAATAATGACACACACACACACAATGCTGTAAAAAGTGTCTTGCTCAACACACTGAACCGTCCCAACTAGCGCAACTAACATATATTGATTCAACCAGCTAGCTGCGCGGGCTCAGTGGTTAAGGCTTTGAGTTACAGATCCGAAGGTCATGTGATCAAATCCCATGCCATGGTTATATCCTTGAGCAATACTCTTAAGTTCTAACTTTTAAAAAAATAGGAACGTATATGCCGGATTTCGTGTTATTTTAAACAACGCAAGACAGTACGTACTTTACTATAAACGTGTGTGCAGTTGATTACTGTAAATTCCGGCTGATGTATATACATGTTCGACTTTGCGGTCCACGTGCAGTCCCTCGGGCCTCTCCGGCCTCGTCCTGTAGGCATGTCCACGCACGTCTCTGTTTAGTCTCTGTTTTTGCAAGCGAGATCCTGAGGAATGCTGGGTTAATGCCTCCTCGGAGCCACCCCGTGCTCCACATCGCCTCGCCATCAGGGAGGATATCACTTATAACCCTGCTGATGAAAGCAGCACCCCCATCTCACGGCATTAACTTGTTTATCTTTAACAGAAAAAGAAGAAGAAGATGAAGATGAAGAAGAAGAAGAAGAAGAAGAAAAAAAAAACTTTCAAGCTCCATTGCTCATTCTGCGCGAGAGAGATAGACGGGGAGACACGGAAAAACAAAAGGCAGCCAGTGAAATTTGCATGGTGCTCAATTATACATTAGCGAACATCACTTGGCAATCTGTTCATATCAATTTAATTGGATTTTAATACTGCCTCTGATCTTGTTTTCTAATTAACAGCAGCGGCTGGCAATAAAGCAGAACCATGCACCCAGCAACACCTTTGATCCTGGCCATATGGAGTTCCTTAGAGCTCATTGGGAAAAAAAAAAAAAAAAAAAAGAAGAAGAAGAAGGAAAAAAAAAAAAAAAATCAGTCACCTAAATACGGGCCCATGACAAACGTAGCGGAAAGAAGGAAGGAGGAGGGTGATGTAGGCAGGAGTGGGCGCCCAGGAGCGAGGAGGAGTGAGCGGTGTGTGCCGGGGCTCGGGCGGCGCATAAGTGTGACCCCCAGATGGCCGGATATCGCTGCTGCTCGCGCCTTCATTGATTAATTTCTCCCCTGATTGGTCGTGATTACTGATAAATAAAACATGATCTCGGAATCGGATGCAAATCAGTTCCCGAGCTTTAGGGAAATGTTGATTGCTTTTTCAAATCTGTTTATCTCTCCTCTCGTTGCCCTCGACTCTGTATTTGACGTGGGACTACAGAGATGGGATTTTTTTATTTATTTTTTTTCTCCCCTTCTCCCCCTCTACCGTCTCTTACTTTCATGCTGTAAGTGGGGATTTGGAGGCTCTGCGGCTGCACAGAGAGCAACGGAAAGAGCTCAATCTTTTGACCGTCAGATCTGGAGCAAATCAAACACTCGGGCCGCAGGAGGGATGTTGCTAACAGTGTAAACACAGCCAAGCAAATGCTTGATGTTTGATAACGCGGGGCAACATATACCGCACTGGTCTACAGGATTTTTTATTTATTTATTTATTTTTTGGACTTCCTTATTCACTGTATTTCAGTGTTGATCTCACGGAGGTTAGCGGAAGAACGATGACCTATTAAATAAACTTCTCTCCCTTTTTTTTTTTTTCTCATGCGTCTCAAGCGCAAGTGAATTTACAGTGTGTAGGAAACAAAACCTGACGGCGTGACGTGGCGTTTTACGTTTCTCATAAAAGTATGTAGAAGAAGTCATTTCCATGAATGCTAAATAAACATCTTTTCACTCTTTTGACCTCTGTTCATGCGAACATCACTGGGAAATAATTGCTGATTATTTATCCCGAGTACTGTTCCTTTGGCTAACTTTTTTTTTTTTTTTGTTATTAGGTATTGGCAAATTTAAACTTTATCCATTGCTGTACTGTACAGAGCGCACAAGAGCTCTTCTCCATTTTGATGCTGACGTGAAGGTGCTGGAGCATCGCGGCCAAATTGATCAGGCTTTTGGCCATTTCGTAATGGTCCGAGAACTTGATCAAAGCTGTGACATTCACCGTGTGAGAAAATCACACTTAGCTAGTGACAGGCTGACACTTGTTACACACGTACACGTATTCCAAATGAATGAAGCCTCGTGGCATTTAGCTTCATATTCTCCCTTTTCAAAAGGAAGCACATGATTTATCCAGGCTTTATCTAGATTTTCCTCCTTCCCCACTAATTAAAGACGTTTCCGAGGCTATGCCACCAAACGATCGTCAGTCACTGCCAATATTCGAACCTCCGAGAGTCGAGCAGCAGCGTTCAGGCCCCACCTCAACACTTAGCTTCCTAATTGTTATTAATGCCCCTGATCGACGCACTCACATGCACTAATGTGTGTGTATGTGGAGGAAAGAGCGAGTGAGGATGCCAACACTGGAGTCTCCTCATGTTTTCCTCCATCACTCTGCAACAAACAATTGAGGGAGGGGGGGGGGATAACTCAGAAAAGAAGGGGATAAACGGAGGAGGAGGAGAAGGAGGAGGAGGAGGAGGAGGAGGAGGAGGAGAGCGATCTGCCGTGCATCACACGGTCCGCGGAGGAATTAGCGAGCGTGGTTGATTCACCGTCCCCTGGAAGCGGGGGTGTTAATTTGGAAATCTAGGACTGGTATGCAGAGAATGCTAATTTGTAATTAGGCAGATTAACTAAATCTGGGGAATAGAGAAGATTATTGACTTATATAATAAAATCAACAATGCGGCCCTGGTTAAATAATCACGGGCTAAAATCACACATTCCAAATGCGTTCACTCGTGCAGGTTAGTGAAGCCGTGCCAGCGACGAGGCTTTGATCTCTGCCATCCAAAAATAATCAACTGAAATGAGACAATTTCTCTATTGAAGTCGAAGCACACATTTAGGATGGTGTTTAGATGGATTTGAAAGGGATTTTTTTTGGGGGGGGAGGGGGGGGGGATCCGTAACGTTCTAGACGTTTTGTTAAGATTGCAATAAACTGCTCTGCGGATTTTCCACATCAAAATGATGAGCAATTAATAATAAGTTTGTGAAAGGCAAACTTAAATTAGGACACAGGGAAAGGCACGTAACAGTTGGAAATGGCAAAAGTGTCCGATTACTATTAGTTTCATCATCTAGTCACGCTGTATTTACTGAGAAATTGTATAGCGTTCTAAAATCAGTGTTGTGGAACATCGACGAAACGATGTCAATGATGTCAATGACTGAAGCCCCCCCCATTGTTGGTTAGCTATTGGCCATAAAGTCGGGTGTTCAAGATAGGGACCGGTTTTGCTCATTGCGATGCTCTTGGCGCGTTCTCGTCCATTCTCATTAAAGATCAGTTCTGTTTTTTGTTTTTTTTTCTTTCATCAAGGTCTACACTGAACGTCTAGCACTGTGTTGTAAATATAAGCGTATAGAAGTCACCAAATGCTGATCCTTCCATGAATTTTTTTTTTTGGCATGTTGCTTACTGAGAACTGTGCACTCTAGTCATTTAGTCAACTCAAACACAACTCAAAATGTAAAAGAAAAAAAAAAAAAAGATCTACCACGCGACCAGGCAACAGGACAGAATGTCAAAGAAACGGTCGCCATTTGCGTTCTCAAGAACGTCTCTCGACAGATGATGATCCCTGATGTTTTCTGTAAACTTCTCGCCAATGTTTTTGCCACTCAGAAGACGGGAGGACACAAAACAACTACAGTTATGAAGTTTATTTCACTTCTGAAGTTTCCTCTTGTCTGAGTTTTTGATTGTTTCCCCCCCAAGTCCTTCTCTTATAGATAGCCTCCATACCGCGACAGCTAGTAAAAGTGCGATAAGAACAACGACAGTCTCAGTTACAACCACAAATACACTCAGAGCCTCATTTTTAAGTCTATGCATAAATCTACATCCAAATGTGAAATTTGTCCTCAAGTGATCATACACAGGTACTGGCAACATTAGAGCCATGAAATTGGCTATTTTACATGATGAGATGACTACAGGAAGAAAGGGAAAAAAAAAAAAAAAAACACTTTCAAAACAAACACCGATCACCGGGCATGATTGCTTCCCATGACACTATCATAAGACATCACAAATGTGTGGAACTTAAATAAAGTTTACAGACCAATTAACTGACCTTGATATTTTATGCCACTAAACAACAGCGAAGAAACAGCAAACTCCTCTGTCCTGAAGACCTTCACTTGTAAGAAAAAAGTTACAGCTTTGCCTGTGACTGCTACAAAGTGCTGACACTGGAGACTCCTTCCAGAAACGTGAAAAGGAAAAGAAACGTGTTTAGTTTAGTTTATATTAACAGCTTAGGTTTATATTTCCAGGACAGATGCCGCAATGGTACATGTTTACAAAACGAGTCTCACCGAATTCGAGCCAGGTTTCCTCCCATACAGTGAACAGTATTTTTTGTCTATGTAGTTCACATCTGGACCACAGTTGCAGATATGCTAATAATGAATGGCTGGCATAGTAATTGAACAAGTAGTAATTGTTTATTGTAATGTCTTCCTCATTGTTGCTTTTAATCGATAGTTCATGCTCCATGCACAATGGCCAAAATGAACGCCCTGGAGTTTTGTTTTTTTTTTTCCCCAGATGTGGAGTTTGTTATGAAAATAATAAGTACCAAACCGATGTCTAAACAGTGAAGTGGTCCATCATGGAAAATGAAAGTATGCACTAGTCGAGTAAGAAATACCAAACAACCAGGGGAACGTTCTGCCAAACCTCTTGGTATGAAACACTTTCAATCCTGAATTAAAAGGAGTAAGTGCTTTCCGCAATGTAGTCCTAGGTGTGCCAAAACCTATCATAAAGTAAAACACAAACCACTGGTACAGCTAATGAATATAAAGCCCTTTTTTATGGGTTGGTCTTTATATATATAGAAAATTGATGAAATGGATGAAATCTGGCCTTATGGACAGGTATGAAGTAGAGTAATCTAAATAAATCCTAAAAAATGACAATCTAGTCTCCTAAAGCCTTTTTCTTTTTGAGCCTGATCCTCTGGGGAAGCCTTTAAATGTTCTATTTAGAATCCAACAACAGTGTGTTTGACTTTCAAGAGAGTTCCTACAGGATATGAAGTGAAGAACCTCATTAAAAACAACTATCCAGACCTTTGAAGAACCAATCCTTATAGTGATTATAATTTTACTTAAGAGTGTACAAGAAGGATAGCAGGGTAAATATATGCAGCTAACCTCATATTCACGGCAACAGCAGTTACACCACTGGATCCCAGCCCTTATCCTGGAGAACCTCCTGTCCTGCTCCCAAAACTCTTACAGTATTTAGCTTGGGAAATACTGCTAGTGTGGCCCTTATTTTGATCTGGGTAATGGTGGTTAGACTGGGTGGGAATACACCCTGGTTGAGACGCCAGTCCATCACAAGGATCATTGGAGACACCTTCAGGCCTTGTGGAAATTTGGCATAGCCATCGTGTATTTGGGAAGTGGGGTTAAACCGAAGATGCAGGAAGACACAGGAAGAAGATGCAAAAATCCGTAACTTGAGCTTAGGACCCTGGGGCAAGTGAGGAGGCAACAATACTCACCATCAACAATAATCAAGAAAACCACTTTGAAGAAATCTGGTCTAGACCAGACAACAAACATAATAAGAGCGAACGGTGGTGAAGAAAATAACATAAGGAAGAAACCATGAGAGAAGGTTTGGGCAAAAGTGGGCTATTGATAATTAGGTTTCAATGTTCATAAGGACTATGCGATAAGACCTTGATGTTCATGAACTGCATACCCATACAGTATGTGAGTGCACTTGCCTGGGTTGCAGCATTAGCACTAACTGGAAGTTCTCACTAGTCTTGAGCCCTTTGCAGTGAGATTGATTGGCTGGCCCCTCAGTCGATTGGAAGGTCAGACCTGATTCATGTTGAAACATGAACTTATAAACACTGAACACAAGGCTGGTCTCAGAAGATCAGGTCCAGGGGTTTTTATCTCTTCCACTTCCACTCCATTCAAGCTCAGCTCAATCTGTCGCTCATTGAACTCTCCACCCTAATCCTCCAGGCCCGTTTAAAAAACCGATCCACGCCACGTCCGTCCGAGACGCGAGTGAGTCTGTTTGTAAGAAGATGCAGCTACCTCCTCTTACCCCATCCCTCGCTTGCTTCTCCTTCCCTCCCTCTCTGTCCTTCTTTCGATGAATATGCTACTCTTGACACTAAAGACTTCACATCAAATGGGCTTGGGAATCCATTCCGCACCGCAACTGCCCATTTGTTTTCAAAGCGGAGGACGTGAAATTCGCAGACATAAAGGTGCCTTTGTTCTCTTGCCCTCTGGCCTGCGGTGCTTGTGCGGACGGGTACCACAGGGAGAAGCCCAGATCAAAACGTCCCTCCAAAAAAGCGCCATTACCTGGCCCCCGATGATACCCCCTGGCACTCACAATTAAATCAGTCGTCCTGAAAATTTCCTCATAACGTCAATCAAAATTACTTTCTCTGACACGGTCGCTTTCTTAAAAGCGCACCACTGGTTGTCTAAGGGGGCCTGTCCACTTAATTCAAAGCTCCTTATTCAAATCAGGCTAAGGAGGCAAGCCTGGTGAAGGGTCTTATCCTCCAGCATGCAGTTGCCTTCAAAAACAGCATGCCATGTGGAAAAATTACTTTAAACCTGAGTGTGTCATTGGAATAATGCGGAGTGACTTTCTTTTTTTGGCCCAGTGTGACAGGGACGCGAGGTCCCACGTCTGTCCTGGATGCTTCCGGAGAGTTATAGCTGCGATGCAGACACTCAGCAGACTCGGTGTACGTACTGTATGTTGAAGCTTCCTACATCACATGCCTTGAATCCTGCAAAGCTTGAGAATTGCACGATGGCATCAATAAGGCCATAATATCAGCGATACTCTTGTAATCATATAAGAAAGTTCATGCAAACAATCAGTCTTACAATCTTCACTTGTCCGCTTAAAAAAAAGAACTATTTTTCCATTCTCTGAAGCCCTTCTGATACATCACTTCTTTATTCATCCATACCTTAAAAAAAATGAATAGACAAGAAACTAGAAATAGACTGAAACAGTCAGTGATGGGGCAGTGTGATGCGGGTCAACATCAGTGTCAGGCGGACTTCCTGATAGCAGCCCAAAGTGGATTCATTTCCAAGTGAGAAACTGCAAAGTTGAAACTTCTCCATCACGAAGAAGCGCTGACATTGGGGTTTCCTTCCACAAGTGCTAAATAAAACCAGCATGAGTACTGTACTAAGTGAGTATCTGACAAGCATTTCAACACTCTACCACTATGCAAATGCTTTAAGAAGACATGAAATATTGTTGGATTCATCTCTGACTTAAATATATCGCAAACCTTCCTTTCTTTATTTATCACATAAGTAAATATACTGCTGACCCAGACAGGTCCTTGTGCATACAGTACTATCGATAGCCACAATGAATGACCTGATTTGAGATTTGAACGCAGCCCAGTTTGAACCAAAACAGAGTCATCTATTAATCACAGCAAAAAAAAAAAAAGAATGGACTTAGCATCAAAATAAGCCAGAAAACTGGGCCATTACAAAGTTGCATGGACAATGCTTCAGACTTCTTCTCCTCTAAAGCCCAAGTCTGCTGTATTTTCTGTACATCATTTCATCTGTGGTTCTGCAAGTTCATCTCGGGTTAAAAAAAAAAAAAAAAAAAAAAAGAAAGAAAAGTTTATAGGAAGTGATCAAGAAAGTAAAAAGATATGTAATTAATTGATAGAGAATCACTTCCTTTGCAGTTTTTAATGGAACTAGAGTCCACACAGTGCCAGCTTAACACTCATCAAAAAGAGAAAAACAAGACGTTTCTTCATTGCCAAATAGTCTGTACTTCAGCAGGAGACTTCGGAAATTGGCGCTTTCTACTTTGGAGAAGGGGGGGGGGGGTGAGGCATTTCTTTGTGTGAGACCCAAGGTCAATATCAAAAGCGAGGGAGTGTCCATTGGGAGGATCGTGACCTCCCCATGACGATTCTTAAGCGGCTCTCTTAGGATCTTTTTCGAAAATGTTGGTCCCCAGTCTGGCAGAAGACTTTCAATGAAAATGGATTCCAACAATGTTACAGCAATGAGAGGGTGTTAATTAGTAGTCACTTATTGTGCACTGTTTCCTGGTCTGCGTCCAACAAGATAAAGTACTCAGTCTAAACTATACCATGAGGACGGACGGGGAAGCGATGTCCGCCAAAGAGCCTCGGTAGACGGGATGAGCAGAGTCCAGTGGGAAGAAAGCGAGATGGCTTTAAAACTCTTATACGTTAGCTATCTGTTTTCACCACAGCTCAATTCTGATTGGTCGGAAGCGAGACGTTGATTAATTTTCTATAACAGCGGCGGGAGTATCCATGACTGTTATCATTTCTATAGGAAAGCAGATGCTATACATAAACAGAAGTGTGTAGTTGCTGATATGGTGGTTATAAGGATTTTTGGAAGGAGTCTCCAGTATCAGCGTTTTCATCCAGAGGTAAAGCTTTAGGTTTTGGGAGAGTTTGCGATCGATTAGTTTCCTATAACACAGCACACCACACCATGTTTTAGTTCTTACTTATACAAGGAAGTCAGCATTTAATGCTGTATTGGTCGACTTGATAATCTGAGCCTGAGGCGTAATAAGCGGATTCAGTCCGAGTGGAAATTCGCGTTGCCTTGATGCGACCAGAAGGGCAGAGTTGCTCGAGCGTATTCCTAATTAACAGACGCAAAAACACAAGGCCTTGTTTATTAGCATAAAAGTGAATCTGATGTATTTTTACGAGGACATAATCGAAGCGTTTATGGCTCCGTGTTGTGCCAATCACGCATCAATCTGTGGGGCCGTTTGCTGAGTACTGCAGGCAGCACATTACCAGTAATAACATTTCTGGTGTAATCATGCATATATATTTCTTCTTCCTTCAGTCTGGATGGAGTTGTAGGAGCTAATGTATTCCGAGTCAGACCCACTGCCGCTCACAAAGGGGGGGGAGAAAAAAAAAGAGCCTTGGTTGAGTAACTGTAATAATTGGAAAATTATTTTGATAGCCTGAAACAATCTAATATATTACAGAATTTTATTAAAATAATATCAAATCAAATTAACTACTATTCCATAATGAATTAGGTAACAAGGTAGGCAGATATTAATCGGCCCACCCTCCCCGAGGCCAGGAGAGACAGTGTGTGTGTGTGTGTGTGTGTGTGTGTGTGTGTGTGTGTGGTAGGGGGAGGGTTATTAAGTTGGCTTTTGCGGCTT
>JAOVYU010000002.1:1742311-1757128 GCA_025674565.1 Synodontis membranacea | reverse complement strand
ATCAAGTGAAATTTTTTTTTTCCCCCCCCCCCCCCCCCCTTCTTCCACGCCTTCTTCCACCATGGGTGAATTCTCATGTTTTAGAGTCCGTGAGCTTTTTCCGGCTCACAAGAGCAAAGCCGAAGTTCAATTTTGAAAAGGTGACATTGGGAAATAACCGTGCTGCTGAATCGGTTGGGAATAGTTTGGGAATCGTCGGAATACTTTATTGTTACTGTGGTCACAATATTAAGATTACAACGTTACAACATAACAGATTGAAAATGCGAAGCAATAAACAATCACTCGTATGGTGGAGCTTTCCGGAAGGAGATGTTTATTTAACATTTATGGACGTCTGAGTCTCCAGTGGACTTCCGCTCAAGTGGACATGAGGAGCTTTCCTAACAAATACTGTACAAAACTAAACGCTTTGTTTTATAGCACAAAAATCCCAGGGGGAAAAAAAAAAAAAAAAAAAAAAAAAAAACACCAGCAGTGGCTTTTTTCCTTCTGAGTGTGTGCAAGAAAGCGAGCAATGCCACAAGTTCCCCAACTGACCTGCGTGTTCGTTCCAATACGGACGAGCCGTTCTATACAAATGAGCACGTGAGCATTTCACGTGCACAATTCAGCAACATTCAAACCCATTTTCTCTGGGACTGATACAAAAAAAAAAAAAAAAAAAAACAAGAAAGACACAGCCTGCTGCTTCAATACTGAAAAGAATAGCATCTCAGATATGTGAGGTTTCAACCCTGAACCCCTTTTCTTTCCTCGCACAAAAGATGCAGGATCTCGCCACCACTTTGTCCATCATCAATAATGGATGAGAGTTGAATGGTGTCCACTTATGGCAGAAGAAACGACCCGGACGGTACAAGAGTGCACTTATGTCTGGGCGTATGATTGTGTGACGGCAGTACTACGTGTCTGAGCTGCAAGTTTACCCCCATTGATAACGTAACCGTTATTATTCTTAAGCGCTGCCATCATGTCTAATGACAATAAACCCACGCAGATGTGTGTCTGTGCCAGTAGCTGGATACATTTAGGGCTCTGATGGGTAAAACAATTCAGATTCTTCCAGCAAGGCTTGTTTTGAGTTTTCGCAAACACGGGTTCGTTCGTCTTCAGTATCCGATTCATCTCGTCCTGAAGGAAGAGAAATCCTAACCCGAGAACATCGGGAATACATCGATATTTTTTTTGGTTGTGCGTGGGAGGACACCGGAGAACCCAGGTGAAAAATGAAAAAAAAAGAAAGAAAAAAAAAAAGAGTTGCAGGAAAAAATAAGGACCAGAAGGTCAGCAATTAAAAACATGCAATATATCCATGACTGTAGTAATTACTTTTACAATTAAAAAAAATAAATAAATAAATTTTCCCCCAAGATGGGATGTCCAGCATCTCAAAGTATACATCATCAATCACATCAGCAGCAATAAATAATTCCATAAAAAGTATTTCACATGATGCGAAATACACAAAGAGCCGCAGCAGAAATTATCAGTAAGAATAAAAGAATTTAGAAATAAATGAAAAACTTACAGAATGCGAAGGGAAATGGCTGCACCCTGTTTTGAACTTTGACCCCAGAAGCACTCACCTTTAAAACTCGGCGATGTCAAAATACAGGCGGTGACAAGAAATGCCGGGACAGAGCTTCTTTTCGAAATTATACTTATTAAATTTTTCATTATATTTTAATCCGGTCATTTAGATATATATATATATATATATATATTTTTTTTAAATAATAGTTTAACGAATCCAGCAAACAGATGAAGTGTATCAGTTTACGCCCTGATTCGGAATCTGACTCGAATGGATTCATAATCTGAGATCACGACAATTTCTCTGACAGTGTGTGAAAAATAAATAAATAAATAAATAAATAAATAAATGACGTGAATGTGTTTGTGGCTGCCGTGTGTTGTGTGGATAAAGATCGCATTTTGTGGATTTTTAATGCTTACACATGATTACACACCTGAGGAGTCAAGTGTGCATACGATCACGGTTGAATAGTAACGACTGGAGCGGTAAGGAAAAGAAGAGACTGGGTCTTGTGTCTGTGTCTATGTGTGTGTGTGTGTGTGTGTGTTTGTTTTAGTGTTTGTTTGTATCTTAACCTTTCATCGTCAGCTGGCACGATTGTTAAGTCTTGATGCAATTATGCGTAATTGGCCAGTTCTCGCAGAATGAATCAACTTTTGAACTTGAATGATATGATTAAATTACACATATTTTGCATTAAATAACACTAACCGTTGTTTAATTGCTCTCCTTATTACCATTCTTCTCATCGCATCTCAAATTTAAGAAACAGAATTCTATCTTTTTTGTTTTCATGCAAATATCACCTTATGATGATCAGTCGGTGTAATAACAGGTTTTTTTTGTCTTGTTTCTGATACAAATTCATCTCTTCCTGACGTGCCGAACGTGTCACATTGCTCGCCACTCGTGTGAGTGGCATGTGGTCGCGTCACCTGTGCGTCCTGCGTTCTTGTTCCTGAGCCACGGATCCGCTGATGCTTACGTCTATCTTCCGGACTTGAACGAACGCCATCATTCCACACAATATTTGTTTGTTTCATTAGAGATATAATCCAACCCAGTGCTCTGATTAAACCAGGAATAATATTTATGATAATTAGCCTTTAAAAGCCACTAGAAATACAAAAATTTGGATCAAACCATTCGGTGAATACTTTAAACACGTGTAAAATATTTTTATTAGTAGTATTTTACAAACAGGAGCCTTTGTTATCTGTCTAGACCCCAGAGTTGTAATAAGTGAAATTATGGGATGCATATGAGGGGTCTCAGCTTGGCATACGCAGGCCAATAAAAGCCCCCTTCTTGATTGCCATTAGTGGACTTGGCAGCCATCCGATGTGTGTTATCTACTTCAGAGGAAACGGCGGTGCAGCTTTGGGGCGGCAGCCTCCTAATTTGCACATATGGAAATGCTTTTTCTCGCCATTCCACCGCCTCTGTTGTGGCCAGATGGAATTAGAGAGTGCTCAGAAGCCGTGAAGGCAAACACATCAAAAGGAGAGGAGAGGTGAGGAGAGAGGGGCTGAAGGGCTGGGATATTTTTTTTTTTTCCTTTTCTTTTTTAATCAGAGTCCAGACGGCAGGGGATGGATAAATAAATAAGTAGGTAAATAAATAAATAAATATATATATATGTACATCCAAACGTGAACTGTTGGTGGCCATTCGTGTGCTGCTTATGCTTTATTTTTTCGACGCATCATCTCCGATCTTAAATTCTTAATCGCTCTGCATTCCCGTCCAATACCTCGATGAGAAAATTCTCAAGGAGGCACAAGATAATTATTGGGAAACGAATGAAGACACCCAGAGTGCATTGCTGCCGTTGGCTCTGTCTGTGTCAACGTCAGTGAATTGTCTCATATTCTAGCTAGTGTATATCACGAGGTACTCCAAGGGAGCAAAATTGGCTGAGTTTGCTGGGTGGGAGGGGCATACTCTTTGTCACCTGTCAATCAGAGCGACACCAGCCAATCGTGGGCATCTTTGAGTGCATGTATGCGGAAGAGGGTAGATTACGCTTTAATCCGAGTGTGATACACTGCCCTGTGACTGCCAGCATGACCAGCTCAGAGGAAGCACGTGTTGGTGTTTAGCTGTCGTGTGATAGCTAGCTGGTAGCTGGAGGGCGGGAACTAGAAGGTGACCACGGCCAAATGGAGAAAATGGAATCATAGACCCATACTGATATCGATCGACCAACTTTTCCCTCTAGTGTAAAAATGCTTCTTGTGCTATATGTATGTTTATCTTCCCTCAAATTTCAGACATTTTGCATTAAAGAGAAGGTTGGAAATCTGCATGATGCGTGCGGAATAATCGCGAGTGATTGAATGCACTGGTATTCGAGGTGGGATGGTGACCACTGCAGCCTTCTAATGATGAAAAAGGCAGGAGACCTCTGTCCTGTTGGGAGAGGAAGGGATTACGGCAGATTAGACGACATGTGAAATGTCAATGTTCATTAAAGCATACCTGCTGCATCTGAGTTCCCTTTTACTCATCCATTCATCCAAACACCCTGCTATACCAGATGCGGCCATTAAATAACAAGACCGATGCTGCAATTGAATTTCTATGAAGAAAACTTACATTTGAAAAAAAAAAAAAAGAATGTTAAAGAAAACTATTAACATGGCCTTGAACTTGGACTTGCTTTGTCAAATTTTCTTTGTCCGGCGACCGGCGTGTTTTCCAGCGCATTGACTGTCGCTTTGTCTCAGGATCGTACCGATCTGGACTGCTCGGTCTCGTTATTCGATAGCTGCACCATGTACCTCACAGCTTTACAACACGTGGCCTTTTTTCCCAGGCTTCTACACACTCGGTGTATCTGTGCGCATTTTGAATTGATGTTTTGTGTAATAGCCAGTGTTGAAGGCTAGGCTAAGTCTTAACTACATCCGCATGTTTTATCATTTAACTCGCTGCGAGCTCTTTCAGTTCTCCTGCCAGTGTCATAATTAACATTCAGCCTTGTGGAACAAGCTTGCACTCCCCCCCCCCCACCTTCTTTAAGAAACCACCACAAGGCTAAACAATTTCACTGATATTAAGCCAACAACAAAAAAAAGTGACTCAGCTAAGAATTATGCCCATGCCTTAAGTGAACCACTGAAATATTCGCTAATGTATTACAGCTATGCAAGAAAGTGGGATTTACGGGAAAACTGTTGAAAGGCATAATGTGGCCGTTATGTTAGAAAGATGGCACAAATGTTATTTCATTTTTTCCTGACCATTGGGAAGCTCCAGCTCGGAACGGTGAACGAATGGGCTCACCCAGTCGACTCATTGAATGAGACAGGAGCGAATCTTCATGATGGTCATGACGGAAAAAATCCATTGATTCAACCACTGACCCTCGGAATAAGAGAGGAACGAAGAGAAAAAGATTCACTGATTCAACTGACCCACTGACAACTCGATCTTGGTCACCGCCAGAAGACTTGCTGACTCAGGAAACTGACCGTCCGAGCAAGAGAGGAGCTAATTTCATTTATTACCAAAAGATTCACTGATTCAACCAACCCACTGAAAGAAAAAGGGAGTCAATCAGTCATATCAATCATTGATGATTCACTGACTCACCGAACATGTAAGGAACGAATCCCACTCAACTGAAAGATTCAATGACTCAAACACTGACTCTCAGAATGACAGAGGGGTGGATTTCAATCATATGACTGAAAGAAAGATTCACTGAGTCAACTGATCCACTGATTGAGAGAAACGATTCTTGGTCATGACTGAAAGATTCACTGACTCAAAAACCTGTATGAGAGAGGACTGAATTACAATCAAGACTCACTGCATTAAACACTGATCCACTGAATGAGATAGAAGTCATGGCCAGAAGGATTCAGTGATTCATACACTGACTTGTTGAATTAAACAGGAACGAATCTTAGTCATAGCTGAAAGATTCACTGACTCAAAACACTGACTCGGTCAATGAGAGAGGAGCCAATTTTCATTCACTGCCAAAAGATCCACTGATTCGACTGAACCTCTGAATGAGACAGAAATCAATCTTAATCATGACCTTAAGAGTCAACGAGTCAAACACTGAGTCGGTGAAAGAGAATCTCTATGACCAAAAGATTCAGTTGCAGATATTTACTTATCAGAAGTTCATAGTAGTAACTGAGAGCAAATACTTCACCTTAGTGACTTGTTTAAAAAGAGTAAATTTGACTCAAATTTGGAAATTTGAGTCAGGATTAGCTTTCCAATCAGGATCGGTTTTAGGATATCGGACCATAAATAAGTTATTACAAGAAGGGAAAATGGTGGGAAAGAAAAGCGTTCATCACATAATTATCTAGCGTTTCAGAGTAAACTGAAAAGAATTGCCATGACGCTCAGACCTCGCTCAAATTATTCTCTTCACCGCTCTGACAAAATGCATGCTGTTTAACAGAATTACCCATGCTGCACCGTGTTTGTCAGGACGGCTCTTATGGGATGTCAGGTAAAAGGCGAATCCTGACGCTCTGACAGCTCAGAGGGCTTCAGCTCTCAGCCACGAGTCGAACGCTGGCTTGCTGTCGGCTTGTTAATGGCACTCATTAGGACACAGAGTTCTGCATTTGCGCACCGACGGCTGCTGAGCCCCGAGGGAAGAGAAGTGCTAAGACCTCCGAGACAACGACGCTGGAAGGTTTACGCCATTTGTGTCAGAAATCAGCATCAGGAGTTTCCTCGGAACTGTGTGGCTTCGTCTCTGTCCTGTGCACTTCTCGTTCGTTTCTGTAAGACCCGAACCGAGACTGTCTCCTATACTTACTTTTCATTTATAGATCTGTCTGTCTTGGATCTTTTTTTGAACATATGAGAATTGTGTAGTTTCGTTTAAGAATTGATGCACATGCCAATCCTGCAATTCAAACTGAGTCAGTGAAGTCTTTCGGTCATGACTGAGATGACTCAGGCATTCAGTGAGTCAGAGTTTGAGTCAGTGAATCCTTTGAGTCATTATTTGAGATTTGCTCCTTTCTCTTTCAGTGAGTTAGTATTTGAGTCAGTGTATCATTTTGGTCACAACTGCGATTCATTGCTCAATCAGTGAGTCAGTATTTAAGTCAGTGAATCCTTTAAGTCATGACTGAGATGTGCTCCTTTCTCCTTCAGTGAGTCAGTATTTGCGTCAGAGAATTCATTTGGTCATGAGATTCACGTCACTCTCTTTCTGAGAGTCAGAGTTTGAGTCAAAGAATCATTTCAGCCATGACTTATTATCTGAGTCAGTGTATGAGATGACTCAGGCATTTAGTGAGTCAGCATTTGAGTCAGAGAATCCATTTGGTCATGAGATTCACATCACTCTCTTTCAGTGAGTCGATCTTTAAGTCATGACTGAGATTTGCTCCTTTCTCCTTCAGTGAGTCAGTATTTGAGTCAGAGAATCCATTTGGTCATGAGATTCACGTCACTCTCTTTCAGTGAGTCGGAGCTTGAGTCAGAGAATCATTTCAGCCATGACTTATTATTTGAGTTATTATTTGAGTCAGTGTATAATTTTGGTCAAAACTGTGATTCATTCCTCAGTCAGTGAGTCAGTATTTGAGTCCGAGAATCCATTTGGTCATGGGATTCACGTCACTCTCTTTCAGTGAGTCGGAGTTTGAGTCAGAGAATCATTTCAGCCATGACTTATTATTTGAGTTATTATTGGAGTCAGTGTATAATTTTGGTCAAAACTCTGAGACGACTCAGGCATTCAGTGAGTCAGTATTTGAGTCAGTGATTTTCTTTGGTCATGATTGAGATTTGCTCCTTTCTCATCAGCGAGTCAGTGCTTGTGTCAGCGAATCTTCACAGTCATAAGACAATTGTGGTTTGGTGTATGCAGTAGTAGCCAGTGTTGAGATAAAAAAAAAACACACATTTTCTCACATTTAGACAATCCATAAAACTGAACAAACCTGAATGAATCATTTAGCCGGACAGATTTAAATTGTGGGATGTGCTCGGAATTTTTTAATTTAAGGTTAAACCAATACACAGGGTTAAATATCGGTTTGTATTTGGCACTTTACGTATTCTTTCAACAGTAATATATAGATCTTGAGCAAATGCAACATGACGATGGTAAATCTGAACAAACCCTTCATTATCTATGAGGATTGCCTGCCATTTTTCTTCTCTCCGTCTCTCCCTTCCCCTCTGTCCTTTATTCCCCATGGTATGCTAATCAGAAATTTTGTAGGTACAAATGTTGTTGTGGTCCTCGCGCCCCCGTTGGACCAGGTTGAGTGGCAGACGGAACTTGTAATAGCAGGTGTTACCGTAGTGTTGCTGAACAGCTTGCGAGCTCACCCAAGTTTGGATTTGTCCCTCAGGGACTGCCATTTGAATAAGCCGGAGCTGAAGGTCCGACTCTAACCCACCCCGACAGAAGCTGCGCACCTTTAATTAGGCAGAGAAAGGAGGAGTAAAGCGAGCAAAAAGATTTATGTGGAGTCATTTGAGCTCGGGCTGAAATAACTGCTCATTTCAGGCCTGGGGAAAAAGTGTAGCAGTGCTTGCATTTAGTAATTTAGAAAATCCGCAAAACCAGAAGCATGAGAACGTCTGCAGCACTTTCCAGCATTAACAATGGCTAAATTTCACAGTGTAGATGTAAATACGTGTGTACTGTGGTCATGAATCGGAAGGGGTTTGATAATCTAGACGCTGGATGTTCCTTAGGTTACAATTCAATACACAATCCCAACATCAAGGTTGTGTAGAGCAGTGGTCCCCAACCTTTCTTGTACCTTTCTTTGTCGCTGATGCGTGAAATGCCGTGCCAGAGTCAATTGCGGTAGTAAGGTGATGGCGGAAACAGACGCTTTTCAAAATAAGATCCGGAAGACTAATGAAAGAAAAATAACCATCATTTTAACCACGTAAGTTTTTCTTTGCGACCCGGTACCAAATGATCCACGGACCAATACTGGACCGCGGACTGGGGGTTGGGGACCTCTGGTGTAGAGAGCAATGGTCAAGACTGAAACTGAAACAAAATTCAAGTAAAAATAGCTGACAATTTTTAGCCGAGTAGTCAAAGAACGAGGCAAGGGACAGAAAATATACAAAAGACAGTTACTCAGGATGCTCAAGTGTTGGCAAGACTTCGCAATGATTGCTAGATTGAGTTTGTGTAAACAGGAAGTGCTTTTGGAATAGCACCTAGTTGGAACAGGTAAACCTCATGCTTGTGAGCCAATAGAAACAAAGTGGGAGGGCTCTATGGACCAAAAAAATATATAAAATATGTAGGACCTGATTATTATTAAATAACAGTTTCCCCAGATTTATTTATTGTTCCTTGTCACTCATCAACCCCCATCCAAAAAGATTTTTAAAAAAAATGAATTTTACTCATCATAATTGAGGCAATTTTATCATCAAAACTCTTAGCTCTTAGGCAAAACGAGTAACACATAACATGAGTTTTAAAGAAAAAACTATTTGTATAAACAGAATTATCAACAGTCTAAATAACCCACGTTTGATTTTTTACAGAAAGGAAGTGTTTTCTATCTTATATACAATAATAATTGTTGTCAGCAGAAAGAGGACCTGAAGCTGGCTGGCATTGGAACTTCCTGATGTTCTCTTTTGGCAGCATTAGTGATGCAGTAAGACTTTTTTGTTGTACGAAAATAATTTTCCAGGCATGTTAGACAGATGTGGTCTAAATCCGTGCAAGAGGAACGATGAGCCATCAGCTGTGCCACCCTGTCCCCCGGCTCCTGAAGCTCCACGGGAACGCCCCACTGCGGGCAGGGGCACGTTCATGCATCAAAGTGACCGGTGGTGCGGTGGTGATGGAGCGTTGCAGTCAGCCTCTCGGCTAGCGCTGGCCTCCTCCTGCAGCACGAAATAGGACATGAGGGATCGTCGTCACGGCGGGGCAGGAACACGGACAGGAGGATTCTTCAACGCCGTCTCCTCCTGTCTCTGAAACCTTCTGCACGACAAATCCAGAGGCGCACCATGACCTTCTACTGTACCTCTGGTCTCGGATGTGGCCTTTGGTCCAGATAGGTGAGAAGGCAGGAGTGTGAGAGTGGACCAGAAAGCCTGGGGGTAAGTCGCCATACATTGTGGGAACATAAGGTGTAAAGATGGCACAGTAATTAGAGAGGCTTTTGGGTACACCAGGTCTGACCCTTGATTTAATTAAGCCAATTTAAAAGTAGCTTCTTAAATTAATTATAAGTACGTTGCATCGTGGCAACCAGCTCTGGTTCAACTCTTTCAATAATGCGCCCTGCGTCTGGACCATTGTTTCACAAGAGACTGACGGGAAGTTCAAGGTCTTAGCGAGAGCTGACACGTGGTGGAATTTGAATTTAATTCTAACCAAACCACAATTTCGAATTTAACACTACTACTGTATGTAGAGAAATAACAGGATACCAAAAATGACTGTCGTAAAACCAAAAATAAAAAAACAAACAAACAAGAAAACCCCAAAAAACACACAAAATGTCTGTTATATCCTCACACTATGGAAAACGGAAACAAAACAGTAGAAGATTTTTTGTTGTTGTTGTTGTTGAAACAGTGACGTTTTCCTCGAGGAGATGTTATTTATTTGATGGAAGGAGTCTCAAGCGTCAGCGCTTCATCACTTTCAGGATGTTTTCAGAAAAGGGAAAGTGTTCGGAGTTCAGCATTTCTTGAAATGATCGCCAGAGTGACAACAAGTGTTTAATTCCGATTAAATTTCTTAAACGATTAAAATAGCAAACGAACATTTATGTCGTTTCTTACCCAGTCTTACAAGCTAGCCAAAACAAACGAAGCACATCTTTATTTAGAAAGTTATTGACAATTCGACAGTTTGATCTTTTCTCGTCAGGTTACACAAAACTATGACTCTGTAATGGCAGCAAAAAAGATAGCGAGTGTTACGAGATTTCAGATTTTCTGCTCTGAAAGCATTAAACCGTCCAATAAATTCTTGTCATTCTGTAATAAAAAACAAAAAGACAGCTAACATTCAATTATCTATAAATGAATACATAACTGAACGTATTTATAAAATAGTACACCACTGACCACTATAACTATCGCTACAGGAAAAAAAAAAAGAAAAAGAAAAAGAAAAAGAAAATTCTCTTCTTTTTCACACATTATTGAACTCCGGACCCCAGAGATCTGCCTCGGCCAGAACAGCATGTGAGACGGAGCTCTTTGGTAATTACAAACATATCCACTTAAATCCAGACAGATATTTCCCACATATCCCATATACGCAGCAGCAGGAATATTCATCCCAATCCCGGCTACAAGTAAAGATGTTCTACATGTTGTAGAGCGCATCACGTAATGCACTGGAAATTAATTTTTCATGCTGCATAAAAAAAAAAGCATGGCGAGTGACAGCAGATCGAACCTGGCGTATTGCACAGGCAGGATTTGGAAACGGTGATTATTAAGGGACAGAGGATCACGACTGCAGGTGGAATATCCAGCGCAATATGCAGCGCCTCTTTGGCTTTATACAGTATGCTGGGACGGTCGCCGAGTCGCCTTGCGCGGTTTTTGCTCATCTGATCAGCTGTGCTTGGATTGTTTTTAAGGATCAGAGAAATATTACACTACAAACCGGCGATGATGTGAGCGGCTGCCGGAGCAAGACATGTTTTCTGGCCCTGTGTCCTTCAGTTTTAGAAAGAAAGAAAGAAAGAGTATAGAATAACCATGTGATTTTTTCATGTTTGAATTGTTAACTCAAATTTAATTGAGTCAGATGGTGTTATAAACAGGGATCATTTACAGCGTTTATAATAATACATATTTAAAAATGTGTGTTTTTTTTTTTTTAACAGATAAAACTTTTCTGTAGATCGATCATTTATGGAAGGAGTCTCCAGTATCAGAATTTTGTAAAAGTCAGTACAGAGGTTTAGAGTAACATTACTATCTAGGTTTTTTTTTTTAGTTTGGCTGTGGAATGACTGTGGAATGACTGTTCATAGCTGCTATAGTGTAAAAAGTACAAATAGTCATTCTGTAATAAATAAAAACTTTTTACATTTTTAGCAAACTGCAAAATGTGACATAAGAGGAGTACAACCTTTCCAGATGTGCTTTTTCGGGAAGAAAATCACCTGCTTCGTCACACAACTGGTTCCTCACGTAAAAGAGTCAAATTTTAGCGGACTGATATTTCTAATGTTTGCTAGCTGGCTTAGCATAAACATATAATTACACGTGGATTTACAGAGACACAAATTCAGCTCAATTCAGCATAATGATGTTTGTATTTCATTTTTGACTTCATTTTGAACCAGTTAAATAACTAAAAAAAAAAAAAAAAATACACTGGGGTATGTAAAAGCCAAAAATCAGGTTATTTATTTTTTCACGTCCTGTTTCATTCCTTACACGATGACTCTGATCTAAAGTAGGACGCTGTCTCTTTCCTCAGTCGGCTGTTTCAGCTGGGTGACTCGGTGACTTGGTGGCTCGTTGCCCTCTGCAGCGGTGGGTTTAGGCGTGACAGCACCCGTGGCAGTTTCGCTGGTGACATTTTGTCATCTGTTAAATGCACAGGGCTACTCAGGGGGCTAATGAGGAGCATTTTTAGTGATCAATAAATCATGTGTTATTGATTTTTTTTTTTTTTTTTTTCTCTCCCCCTAAGCTCGCTTCTGTTCTCTGAAAGTCAGCCGCCTCCCAGGAAGACCATAGCAAAGGAGGCCGGGAGCAAATCAACACCAGCTGCTTGACCAGTCAACAATGTCATCCTGAAAATCACCTCTTTAACAAGCCGCATGCTTTCCTGCGATTGTTAGGTAAGAACAAAATGAATTAAAATAAAAACGTAATAGAGATGCGGAAAGAACTAAATAACAGGACAGTAACGCACAGGCATGGAGGAAGGTTTAAGAGTTGACATTCATGTATTTCTTTTATTTGTATAAAAGCAATTCTGAAAAAAAAAAAAAAAAAAGGTTACGGAACAAAAAGGACCTCTTAAATTTCAACAAATTTGATTCCAGGATTTTCTCTCCCAGTCATAAGCTGCTCAACTTGAGTCGTAAACGAATGAAGTCAAACGAACAACTATGCGATGAAGCGTGACCTTATGGGGAGGCTTCCTGTAAGGAGGTGTTTATTTAATGTTCACGGAAGGAGTCTCCAGCTGCCGCTCTCACACTCACACTCCTGCGTTCTCACCAAGCTGGCAACTTTTACGTTTTACTATAAAAGCGAAAAGCTATTGTTCTATAATAAATTAAAAAAAAAAAAAATTGAATTACTGTAGTATAAGAGCAATAAAGCACACGCAAGGACTTTGCGGTCGTACCATAGCAATAACTCGTTTCATCAAAGCCGAACATTATTTGTTTCATAAGAGCACGGCGCGAAAGTGTTTTAGTCCTTACTTAATATTCTTCATAGCTTCCCGAACCATCACTGATAATCAAATTCATGACTAATTTTATTTTCCTGACCGAGGTGACGAATATCAAAATACATTTCTACGGAGCGATAAAGAGCTTGCTTAAAAGGATAGATAGATAGATAGATGATGGCCTATGTGCATCTCAGTTTCACACACACACACACACACACTGTACATTGCTGAGCTCTGTGACATGTCATAGCTTAGCAGTGGCAGGGTTATTAAGACACCGTGGCAGGGGTAGACATCTGCTCCCGCGCTGATAGAGTTCCTCTGAAGTTATCTCCAGTCCATATCTCTCTGAGAGATAGCCGCATGTGCCAGTCTGCAGCAGGAGAGGAAGTGCCACACTAACGCTGCAAACAAACACAGGGGACCCGTGGCCATAACACACACACATACACACACACACAAAGACACACACACACATTGAGAGGGCAAACACAGATAGAGAAGGCCACAGAAAGGGGAAGGGGGACTTCAGGGCATCTCACAGTTATCAAATCAGTTACGGGTAACCGTAACGCTCGCACCAGGAACGTCCACAGCCACGCGCTCGTAACCGTTTCAGCTTCGATAATCACACGGAGTCTAAGGAGGAGACGGTTGACTTTTTTTCTTATGAACACGGTTGTGTTTTGTAGTTTTGTCCTTCTCCTCCTAAAATCGTTTTAGATTAATAGCATCACCCAGAGCGTTCCTTTCCAATTTGCCAAGGGTAAAACATTTTTTTTTTTTAATTAAAGAAAGATATTCTTCTTATATCGTGTTCATCGCTTCTGTGATGGCTGTGAAACAAGTTCACTTACTGTCTGTTATAACAATATTTTTTTCTCTTAGCAAGAGCCCTTATATGATTTTATTCTGCTCATGTGGAGCGTCTGCTGTACAAGTCCCCCTGAATTAGCAGTTGTCACGGAAGCGATAACGTATTCAAACAAGCGTATTATTATTATTATTATTATTATTACAAACCTGCGAATTTGAACTACCCAAAATTTGAGCTGCTGTTAGAGAGAATTCGGGTTTGTGTGTCTACATAGGGGTTGTTTTTTTTTTTTCCTGGCAGAAAAGTACTGACAGGGTGCTGGGAAGCGCTTCAGGTGTTCATGTCCGTATAGCTTCTTTCTTTGGAAGAAAAAAAAAAAGCGCTGGAGTCCTCCAAGCCAAGTGCTTCATAAAAAAAATATAAAATAAATAAATAAATAAATAAAATGCTGCATGTCGATTTAGTTTCTATGACAACAACGTCTTGAAAGCATCACCACTGACCACAATATGATTGGTTGCCTGAACAGGAGCGCCAGCGATGACAGCGACGCCTTCCTGAAAACTCTGAGCGCTCGGAATGGCCTGATGGGGGGGGGGGGGGGGGGGGGGAGAAAAGCTCTGAAAAAAAGATGCTGGCTGAAGCGCTTTTTCTCTAGGCGGCGGTGGTATGCGGTGACATGTGGACGCTCGCGCTCAATCAAGACCTTCTGACCAATCAGAATCGGGAATTCAGGTTGTCAGGTGCTAAACTCCGCCCTGTTTCGAGTTCAGTTCACGAAGAGTCTCTTGATACAGTCAATGTTGTGATATGAATGAAATGAATTACTAGATAAACTAGGTATACTTTGAATGATCAAGCCAGAGGCAGCTGGATGTACTGTAGTTGATGTGGGAGGGGCATAATGTGTCACTTCCCTGTCAGTCACAGTGATACTAGCCAGTCGTGGGCGTCTTTGAGCTCATGTATGCAGAAGAATATATATATATAATACAGTCGACCCTCGCCACTACGCGGTTCGAATTTCGCGGCTTCACTCTATCGCGTTTTTTTTCAAATACAGTATATTCATTAAAAAGTTGATCGAGA
>JAOVYU010000002.1:1675618-1686347 GCA_025674565.1 Synodontis membranacea | reverse complement strand
CTTAAAAGAAGCCTGTAACACAACAGGACAGGATTAAACTATGTCCTACGGTTCGCATAATAAGCATTTAATAAGAAATGTCTATGGAGTTCATCATTGAGGATTCTTTCTTTTTTTTTCCTGCAATATCTAACACACACGTAGCAAGCTTGCTAATACAGGAAAAGGGACAGAAGAGTTCCTCATTTTCTTCATTATAGCAATTCCTGGTTAAATATATCTAAGAGTACTCTATTAAAAAGTGCTCAACAAAACAGCAGAAGAGTGCATCAAGAAGCCTCAGCCATACGATTCAGTTAAAGATTGCAAAGAAAAAAAAAAAAAAAAAAAAGACCAGATGTTTTTTTTTTCCAAACTGAGTCTGCAGGTGCAGAACGAAGTTTCATACCCATATTATTACTTACCCAGCATCTAGAGTGTTTTTCTTGGAGGATACCTAGATATGGTAGAATACTGAAAGTAACCGGAAGTATACTTGATGCATATTGTTGTTTCTCTTTATAAAGTATACTTTATTGTAATTGTAGGACACTTCAGTAAACCTCTAATATACGTGAATAACGGTTTTGGAGTTTTGTTTTCGTGAGTGAGAGAGCCATTTAGAAAAGTGTGGTGTGTATGTGAGAGAGAGAGAGAGGCAGAGAGTAGAGTGTGTGAGAAATAGAGAGCGGGGAGAAGTGTCCGTTTGACAGAGAGAGAGAGAGAGAGAGAGAGAGAGAGAGAGAGAGAGAGAGAGAGAGAGATTGCCAGAGATCTAAACCTCCCACAAAGTCTCTTTCATTGTGTGATCTTGTGGGTCGCCATTCAAATTCAATTTCATGCTCAGAGTCAAAAATGCTGCTTGGCAGAGACATGAGAGAGGGACATAGTGATACAGAGCAAAAGAGAGAGAGAGAGAGAGAGAGAGAGAGGGATCGGAGTGATAATATATGGACTTCAGCTCCCTCCTCTCCTCTCCCTGACCTAATTGGAACCAAACGTGCTCCTCGGGTAAAATTCTGAGGAACAATAACTGTCTTTCTTGGCCACTTGTGTTTACTCAGAGAGCAACGCAATGTTTCTAATTAATTGACACCAAGCGTATGATGTCACTCGAGACGCATTCGGTTCTGACCAAATCCGGGCAGCTGCTTTAAATAGACGTGATCAGGACACGCTTTGTCTCTCTCTGCCTGCCACGCTGAATCATGAGGCTTTGTTGAATTTCCAGCAATTGGCTGCCAGCACATCGTGCTGTAAACTGTAAAGAGATGCATGGGAGGCCATCGTTACTGCTCCGTCATCGCTGTCCTGCAAAAATCTGATTCAAACACGGCACAAGAAATCTAAAAGAACTCTTCACCGCGTGGACCGGGGCCGTTTATTGCTACATGCGTTCGCTTAGGGGCCCTGGACAACCAGGGGACCTGTGAATTTTAAAATAGATATGCAAAGAAGCACGCTTGGCTATCATTTATCATTCGTAATGGTTTATATAGGCGATCAGGCAGTCGCAAGGGCCAGCTGTTGTGTGAATAGAATAAAAACTAAAAATTTATAGAACTAAATTAGGTATCTAACGTCAGGTGATCAGAAAGAAGCAGCAATCATGAAGCGATCGTATCTATCACAGTTTATGGCGGAAAATGTTAAACTAAAAAAAAAAAAAAGAAAAAAAACGAAGAAATGGATGCTTATTAATTGGATTTGGTCTACTTTCTTAAGTTATGAGCTAGCTAGGTATCGAACTAGCATCTAGAGAAGGAGAATTATCGATCCTCAAGATGAAACTGCAATCCAGAGCAGATCGCGTTTACGTGGACATATTTTACAACAAAAAACAACAATAGCGTTATTCTCCAGTTTCAACCTGAGGTGTCAGAAACACAGAGTATCAGGATTAAAAAAAAAAAAAAAAAAAAAAACCTGAATGTATTAGGAACATTCAAAAATGATCCCTGTTCCCCCACTTAAACCAGCGAGGCTTATTAGCAGCTCAGGAGGTAAAGATGTTAAAGAAAGTGTGATGAAAGTTTGAAAAAAAAGGCTCGCAGGAATAAAGCAGCTCTTAGAAGCTAGTGCACAGCGAGAATCCGCTTTAAGTGGAGGCACCGTCTAGTTACGTTGCCTTTAGAACCTATTGAACGCCGCGCCTAATAAAAAATGAAAGCATTACACTGGGCTATAATTATGTTTTCACATATGGAGCTCTAAGGCTTATGATGTGGCTTTTTAATATAAAAGTACCGTTGCTTTAGCGCATACCATGCATTGTTTATAATATGTACAGTGTACGTTATTTGTCTGCACTGCGTCGAGTGAAAGTATTTATTCTGTGTTTCAGATCCCTGTTTGAGAAGGACAACTGTTTGGAATTGGAATTTTATTCACGGACGGTGTTAATGCTACACAATAGCTACGCAACAACTTACGCAAAAAGGCTTAAATATTTAGATTTGCTCTTTCGGTTCAAGCATCTAAGTGTACATTTAGCACCTTAATGCTTTCTCACCATCGACGAACTACAAATATCATCCTGGACCTCCCTAAAAACCACCCATCGAATCCAATAACCACCCCTGAGGACAATCAATTGAAAAAATAAAATAAAAAGAAAACGTATCATTCCAGTTGGGTGTCTATGGACGTCTGGTGCTTTGCAACGTAATACAAATAAAAAATATTCAAATTTAATTTTAATAATCAATACTAAATATTTAATGTTATTTGAAATTTTTAAAGAATTTAGCAAAAAAATAAATAAATAAAAGTAAAAAAAAAAAAGGGGCTGTTATTCTTCCCTAAATAAAGTAAGATGCATAATTTTACTTCTAAGAATTTATTTACATTTTTTTTTTTAATATCTCTATGAATTTTTTTCTATCCGGAAATCAGAGTAATATTTAATATCTATATTGTCTAATAATGAAAATGATGTAGCTGATAATCAAGATCAATTCACGACACACAGATCTTTATTTTTATTTCTTTTTTTCTTTTTAAATCCTTATTTTTTTCTCCCCCTCCACATCAGTGTATTTGGCTGATTTAGAAGCGATCTGTTTACGTGTTGAATATCCGGAGAGGTTCAAGGACTATTTACATGAGGAGTCAAAGCACACATGTGAAACGTCTGAGGAGTAGCTGCTTGGCGAGGCTCTGATCTGTTTTCATGGCGTGTTGATTAGGGGCTAGACAGTGAAAGTTATTTCACACAGTTTTAAAGGCACATATTTTAGCGCCGGGTGAGAAAAGAAAAAAAAAAAAAAAAAAAAAAAAAATACACCACGCTTCCAAAAGAAGCACAGACAAGAGCGAATTTCTGCATGACCAAACTTGTTAGATGTGCTGTGTGCTTCTTTTTTTTTTTTTTTTTTTAAAAGCAGGGTACATAAAAATGTACGGGTCAGGGGCTGGAAGTGATCAGTGAGTCTGTCTGCAATAACATACGTGTGGAAGCCTGATCAAATTTAGACCTTTTCTTCGACCTGTATCTATAATTTTTTTTTCTTTTGAATGTCTCTGCTAAATATGAAGTATCGAAATATTTCGAAATCTTTCTCAAATGTCGTCTGCACACAGTGTGCGAGTGCCCTTCTCTGTTTTGATGATGATGATGATGATGATGTGACATATGAGACGTCTGATTACAAATGGAACAGATGAGCCGTCTGTCCATTTCACTATCCGGCATGTCGTTATGTGACAACTTGCTCAGAATGTAAGGAAATCGCACGTAGGGCTACATACTGTAACAGCTACATAAGCCCTTCATAACAACTGATTTCAAAATACGTAAGCAAAGAATAGCGGCTCCTTTCCTCAGGCCTCAGCTCTCTTAAAAATAAAGCCTACTTACGTTTTGTCTGCTAAATAAATCGGTTTAATAATTCGTCTTTTCATGTAATGTTAATAATTTATAGAAGTACAATGAGCTCCAACGTCAGATGCCATGATGTTTATCACTAAGTGTAAGAGTGAATCCTTTATGACGGTCAAATTCTGTGTATTCACAGACTCTACAAATTTCAGAAGTTTCCATCATGTGTTCAGAATCGACCCTGATGTAAGATGTACTACCACGGAACAGCGGTGCTTTGTAGGCAGTTCACGTAATGCTTTTCATTTGAACTGAAACATTTCTGCACGGTGCTATATTGTGTAATGTACTTTACATGTGTGTGTGTGTGTGTGTGTGTGTGTGTGTGAGAGAGAGAGCTTGAAACCTGTTATTGCTAAATCCCTTGACATGATATGAGAGAGAAAGACACAATTATCCCACACGCCTGCACTAACGTATAATTTCCTCATTGACTGGGAAACATTATCTATATTTAATGGTGCCTACTAAGTGTGGGCACTATAACGAACTGATATTGATATCTAGACAAATTATATCCTATGTCACGTGATCGTGTATCTCAGAGGTGGAAATGCTTCATGACGTAGACTTCATAACGTTTTACAGTTTTACAGTAGAATCTCCTCACACACAACTTTAGTCAGATTCCTGGAAAGCCCAATGAGATATAATAATGTTTGACAGATTCTTCCTAATTCTTGAATCTTCAGATCCTTCTACATCCAAGACAGCGTTTTTGAACAGAGAACACATATTCGCCTTTAAGTTGTGGGGGAAAAAAAAGAATAAAAAAAATCTGGAGTTAAAAAATGCAAAACGATGCAGGAAACAAAAACATTTTTCATTTAGCGTCAAGTGGAATTCGATGAAGGATTAAAAACAAGAAGGAATTTATAATGAAATGTATAAAAAAGGACTAAAATGATGATCTTTACATGAGACGATGTCAAGGATTAAAAGTCTAGTGTATTGTGTCTAGTGTGGGTTTAATTAAATCAATCAATCAATCAATCAATTAATCAATAAAATAAAATAAAATAAGAAGAAACCGTATCATTCCAGATGGGTGTTTATGGACCTTTGGTGCTTTGCAAATTAATACAAATATTAATTTTTTTAAAATGTAATTAATAAAAGTAAAATAATAACATTTAATTTTAATAATAAATATGAAATATTCAATGTTATTTGAAATGTTTTAAAGAATTTAGCAAAAAATAAAAAGTTATAAAGGGCTGCTATTCTTCCCTAAATAAAGACATAATTTTACTTATACTGTAAGGATGTATTTACATTTTTTTAAATATTTATATGCAATTTTTTTCCTAACAATGTTTGACAGAATTCCTTCTTAATTCTTGAATCTTCAGATCCCTTTACACCCAAGACAGTGTTTTTTGAACAGAAAACACACGCTAGCTTTGCAAACTGAAGCAGGAAACAAAGACAAAAATTATTAATTTTCCACTTTTAAGAGGGAATTTATAATGAAATGTATAAAAAAGGACTAAAATGATAATCTTTACATGTAGTGTGTTGTGTCTAGTGTGGGTTTAATTAAACAATTAAGACTCATTATTCGGAAGAATAGCACTTGATCCAGCACACCATATTATTATTATTATTATTATTATTATTATTATTATTATTATTATTATTATTATTATTAATCATGCACACATATAAATGTAGCCACAAGATAATTAATCAAAGTCAGGAAATCATAATGTGTTCATGACGTAGTCGAGTTATTTTCTCACTTAATTCACCATTTTGAGTTGTGGAATAAAAACAATTCATGCAGTAATCTGTCTCAGGTTACGATGCTGTCCCCTCCGATGTCCTCCTTTTAGGGTGACACCGCTACGCTAACGAATTCTGTCATATTTATGTATTTAATATGAATAATGGAATTCAACAGTTTTTTTTTTTGCGTATTTATTTTTCAAAACGAACGTAAGTGTGACGTGTGTTTTAGGATTACATGACGCCGTCAGATAGTTTCTCGGGATTCAATACCGCTTCTCAGATTCGATATCGTGCAAGAAAAACAGTTGAAGGTCAGGAATCGAGTTCAGGATCGTGAGTAACCAAGACATATATTTGGTATTAAATCCTCAGTATGTGTGTGAAATCGACTCTTGGGGAAAAAAAAGTAAATACGTTCATTTTGAAATAGGGTCGTTTGTGTTGGCTGGCAAAAACAGGCAAAAACAAGCACAACCTGAGAGTACCAAATAAAAAAATAAAAAAAATATTAATAATACAAGATTTACATGTGGTTTTCTCAGATGTAATGGACCACCCTTCACAGGATTAGCGTAAGAGACACTCCTTGGTAGAATATTACATTACATTACATTACATTAGATGAAGTCTGAAATGGGGTTACGCCCTTCATCCCTTCCATTGCTTCTGAACGCAGCTATGTATCTCTGACAAACGTAACGTTCTCGAAAGAGACTCGGTTTTGGCTTTGGAAACGATATAGACCTCACTGGGTGGTACGTATCCGTATTGCATGAAGTATAAGGGTATAAATTACAGCCAGGCTTTAAACACTTTAAACGCGCAGTGTCGTAATGCTTATGCGTACATTAGAAGCGTAAACTGTGAAGCAAGGAGTCTTTCTTCCACTAGAGCAGATGTAATCTAAACACC
Organism: Synodontis membranacea; assembly: GCA_025674565.1. Classification (NCBI taxonomy): domain Eukaryota; kingdom Metazoa; phylum Chordata; class Actinopteri; order Siluriformes; family Mochokidae; genus Synodontis; species Synodontis membranacea. The sequence goes on along the minus strand of JAOVYU010000002.1, from coordinate 1,679,845 downwards.
CGCAGCACATTACGCACTTACAGAAGCAGTGAGAGAGGAAGAGAAAGAGACCGTCGATGCACAGGAGAGAGAGAGAGAGAGAGAGAGAGAGAGAGAGAGAGAGAAAAGAGGTCAGTGGTATGAGAGTGGTGGTGGCGTATGGCACTCATTATCTATCCCTGATTAAAAGCATGACTTTCTCCTCAGCTAGGACAGCCAGTACCCCTCTTGTCTCCACACACACACACACACACACACACACACACACACACACACACACACACACACACAGCATGTGGAGCTCCTCCAAGCCACAAACCACATTCATTTCTCAAGTCGCAGTGTCTTATTTGGTCATATGTGCGCTCATGACTCCTGTGGTCAAAACAGAGCGCATGTGAAGGGAAAAATGTAGCGAGGGAGCAACGGCACAAGAGGCATGAGACGAGGAAAAGTGTATCGCTGAGCAAATCCTGAAAAGAGAATAAAAAAAAAAAAAAAAAAAGAAAAGTTGCAGAAGAAGAGCCAAGGGTGTTACGATTCTTCCATTACTGGTGCTAGAAGCCTAATTATAAATAGAGCGAGCAGAAGGCTGTGGGTGTTCAATGTGTCTGTGTGAAAATGTGCTACAGACTCGGCCTCTCTCTCTCTCTCTCTCTCTCTCTCTCTCTCTCTCCTTTTCCCTCCTGTCTGAAAACTTTTTTTTTTCACACATATCACTTCTGCTCACATTTTGTGCCTAATATGCCCGTCCTGCTAATTCAGCAGTGCTGTAATCCCCTACGACGGACCGAAAAAAAGAAAAAAAAAATGAGGAGTGTTCACATGAGACAACCCAAGCTGGGTTGCCAAATAAATAAATAAATAAATAGATAAAGCAAAAATCAGTTGCACAGTGATATTTTGTTTGTTTTTGTTTTTGTAATGCAAGGTTTTGTTTTTTTTTTCTTTTCTTTTCTTTTTTTGTAATCTGGGAACCATATGCATGTTGGCCATCAGTGACAGAGCACAACTGTGTAGCGAACGCAGCGTTCAGTGCTGAATTTATTAGCGATATTAAAGCAGGACCATCTGTTGAAAAAGCTAGTTCCTGTTTAAGAGCAATGCCAAGATCAGAGAGGCTAGACGGAGAAACCAGACAAGCTTAAAAGGTGAAAAATTAAACCGAGACTCGGATTGGTTCCTGTTTGACCGCATGGCTCCGGTTCTATCATTTACAATGGTTACTACGTGGAGCTATTCCGCATGTACAAGTTGCATAATAAAAAAAAAAGAAAAAGGAAAAAAAAAAAAAAAACAGCTAAATTTTTTGGAAAATAATCAATGACATGGCAAATTACTGTTCAAGGTTCACTATGTAGGATTTAGGAGGATCTATTAGCAGAAATGGAGTATAATATTCATGAGTATGTTCTCATTAGTGTATAATTAACTGTCGTTGTGTTTTCCTAAACTTAGAATGAGCCCTTTATATCTACTTATGGAGCAGGTCCACCTCTACAGATCTGCCATGTTGCTCGACTACAGTAGCCCAGAACAGACAAACCTCTACAGCACCGGTCCCCAACCTTTCTTGTACCATGGACCGGTTTCATGCATGAAAATCTTTTCCGAGGACCGGGTAGAGGCGCGAGGGTTCTCATAGCAGGTGTGGACCTTGTGTATCACCTGTTGCGATGAACCCGAAACTTAGGTAGGAATCTTGGTATTTTCATTTGAATGCAGCTTTCTTTTTGCTGGCAGTCACATTCTGACCCTTCTGCTGTCCCATCGTTTGCTCGTTCCTTCCCGGAAAAAACTCTCCAGTGAATTTTGTTTTTGGCTCATTTTTTTTCAAGGGTTAGCTTGTGCAGCTGATACGTGAAACGGCGTGCCAGAGTCAAGTGCGGTAGTGAGGCGAGGGCGGAAACAGTCGCTTTTCAAAGTAAGATCTGGAAGACTAATGAAAGAAAAATGACCGTAATTTTAACCGCAGAATTTTTTTTTTCTTTGCGACCCGGTACCAAATGATCCACGGACCGGGGGTTGATCTCTGCTCTAGAAAGCGCCTTCTGTATTTCAAATTTTTACAAGTGCCAGCGTGAATCCAGAAGGAAGCACCGGAAGAAGAAGACAAAGAAGAAGAATCAGTGTTTGTTGGTGCTGGATACCAAGCTTGAGATCCCAAATTAAAAAAAAAAAAAAAAAAAAAAAAAAAAGGATTGTACATATTCTTTGGCACAGAAAAAGCGAGGGAACATGAATCTAAGCAACTGACAGCCATTGTACGTTTAATGTAATTTATTTATTTTTTTTTTGCTTATTCTGTCACTTGACTGATGTTCAAGTATTTATTTTCCTTCTTCTTTCATCGTCTCTTTCTTTTTATTTTGATACAGCTTTTACACCTTTATCACTTCCGTCACTCATGTCACCTCCTTGTTTTGCCTCTTTACACACTCGTGCACTTTTTTGTTTTGACTCATTCGAGAAGCTGCTTTGAGACCTTTTTAATTGTGAAAGCCATTACACAAATAACTTCGACTCAGCCGATTGGTTCCCTTGACTCCGCCCTGGCTCCGCCTCTTCATTACCACACGCACCTGCTCTCAACTCATGCCCTCATTAACTCACGCGTTTGTGTGCTCCGCTTTTTTTTTTCTTTTCTTTTTGTTTCCTTTTCCGTTTCCTTCTGCTCTCTGTGTCTTGGATGTGTTTCTTGTTACAGCGCTTCCTACAGACATCTGTCTGTCTCTGTTTCTGTGTTTTGATTGCGAGTTTCCCTGGGATCACCCCATCTGTCTGTGATCTTGACCTTTTTGCTCATTTCCTTCCTAGGCAAGCTCTAATAAAGCTCCTGCATGCACATCCGTCTGCCCCTGATTTCTTGGCTTGTCTGTTTTATTTAAGAAGAAAAAAAAAAAGGTGGTGGGGGGGGGATGCTCTATACAGTTCCTCTACAGTTTTACAGATGCGGTATTTTGACAGCTCTTGTCTGGAGTGCTACACATAAATGAACTACGAGGTGCGCTTCGCCAAGACCCTCGGAGAAAATGGTTTCACGCCTCTCCGAGTCACTTCCTAATTCAGGAAATCCCGTTTCCTGACGCTTCAAGCGCACTAGTAGCCTACACTTGTAGGGTTAGTGCACACTTTAGCGCATGGCATATGGTGTTAATGTTTCTCGACTGACAGCTGATCAATGGACCTGCTGTTAATTGTAACTATAACAGGATAAAAATATGATTTTATTTAAACCATTTCAATAATTGGGAAATTGCTGTATTATAAGATAAGTAAAACGCTTCGGGACCTGCTGATACAGAGTAGTAACAGGAACGAGCACCACCCATGTTATGTTGCTGATTATTTTCCAATAATGTTTTTGATCCCTCTTATAATTCCATGCTTTTCTATGTGACTACATCATCCCGTATCACATTAACCCATGATTCCCAGTGCAGAGCAAAGGCATGTGGGCTCCCCCTGCTGAGATTTGGTTTCTCCCAGGTTTTCTTCCTTTTTCCAAACTGTCATATAAGTAAATCAGTTGTACCAGGACACTTTAAAATGAAGTTTTTATACAGGACAATATATAAACTTTAGCAGGACATTTTTTTTTCTATATCTACAATCTTACGCTTCTAAAATCCACTACTGTCACGAGCAGAAATCAAAAAGAGACTTTGTTACTGTTATTATGTATACGTAAAGACATACAAGTATGAGTATGGAAGAAACAACGAGAAAAGGAACAGAAGAAAAAAAAAAAGAAAGACAAACAGACTAAAAGAAATATAAACTGATTATTTATAATACTAGTGAAGTAATATAGTATTAAGGATAACAATAGCAAAAGAATAACCTGTGCACTTGTACAAGCCCAAACTAACGGACTTTTTATGAAGTTCCAACTCCATAATACCTTATAAAGTGATCTGAATGAGGATCTTGTTTTGAAAGTGTACATAAGTGTTCATATCTGTGTATTATATAAGATCATATGCTGTAATAAATAAGTAACTGCATAAATACATCCCCGGGCGTTACATTCAAGATATGAATAATAAGGCTTGTGTACAGCGATGTCTTGGCACTGATGTCTTTAAACAGACTTGAGATCATAAGCAAAAAAATGTTCTAAAAATTTGAATCTACTATTAATTTACTAATTGTAACAGAGTCCAGAACGAATTTATTTATAAATGGGCTTGAACGCAAAAGTGCTTTTTTTTTTTTTTAAAGGTAATTGTACACTAATGATTAATA
>JAOVYU010000002.1:1630956-1641678 GCA_025674565.1 Synodontis membranacea | reverse complement strand
CTCTCTCTCTCTCTCTCTCTCTCTCTCTCTATATATATATATATATATATATATGTGTGTGTGTGTGTGTGTGTGTGGTTTATTAGCATCATTTTGTCATCTAAAACTCACTCACTTCATTCCAAAAATAAAACCTAGCAAAGAACGCAACAGCTATAAAATAGCTAATAATAGGCTAAACATTAGCAACAGTGACACACCTGATTAGCTTGCGTTTTTCAATTTGACGCCAACACAAACAGGGAACAAAACTTATACATTTGTATTTTTTTTTTTAATTCAAAAACTGTTTAATAAATTGATATGATGGTTTACTTAATCATTCCCTGTGTGAATGATGCTAACTAGCAACTATTAGCAATAGCTTGTTAACTTCCTATCTCTCCAAACTCTATTGTGGAAATTTCAGTTAATAACAAATGAATAAATATTATATTAATTTTGCGTCTCGGACACTCGTTACTAGCCGTGACATCTTAGTAATTCCCTATTTATGAAAGCATTAGCTATAGCAACTTTTAGCCAGTTAGCTGGTAAATAATAGTGGCTAATAATTAGCTTACATGTTTTCATTCAGTGTTGTTACTATGTCAAATGAATCCATTTAATATTAGCTTTTCTTTTTTTTTTTTTATTCAAAACAGTTTGTTAACGACAGGTTACATATTTCCTGTGTGTACAAGCTAATGCTAAACGCTATCTTTAACACCAAGGCTACTACTAGCAGCAGATAAATAGCCAGTTAGCTTGATTTCCCTTCATTCTCTGTTATGGCTAAACCAGTTATACACAAATACCTTTTATAATTAGTAGTTTTTTATTTTTTACTTGAAACTATTTCCTGGAAGGTTAAAATCATTGACTTAATCCCTGTGTGACCATGCTAATATTAACTGACTACTATTACTACTAGAGCAACGGCTAAATACTGTAGCTAGCGAGCATTTTTAACCCTCTTGTTCGTTTTTGCCCCATCGTCACTTCTTTTCAAACGAACGCAGTTAATATTTGTGGTTTCCCAAACGTTAGCATTAGCTTGTCTGAACTGGAAATCCTTCACAGACATTCCAAGCTTCTTTTTTTTTTTTATTTAATTTTTAATTTATTTTATAACTCTCTGTTTCTTTAATAGCTTTGATAGATTACCTGTCGGAGCAAGCTAATGCTAACTGGGCACAAAGTAGAATTAGTGAATTAGCTTGTGGTCTGTATTTTTCTATTAAGAATCATGGCTGTTACAGTGATTAGCTAAACAATGTACTGTATTTTATATTTAATTCTCAAACCTCAAATTCTTATCCAAGTTTAAACTACTTGGCTAGCCTTGCTGATTGTGTCATTGCTGTATTTACATTATACTCCCACTCGAAACACAGTTTTCTTTGCCTCATTTTTGGTTTTAAGGAGGCGTCAAAGTAACTGTGAAATGACAAAGCTGTATAACTCAAGTTTAATGACACGTAGTCGCGCATTAGTATGTGTAGTATACAATACTAAATTAGTATTGTTGCATATATTATGCTCCCTGAGTCAATATGTAGTATATAGTCTACAAAACCACATAGAATTTCTGCTCTTATTTATTTCCAGGAAAGTTCCGAACAGGGTTGTTTATGACAGAATTGCTTTCACGGTCCCCGGCTTGCAAAACTTTCTTTCCTCCTTTTAGGAAAAGTAACGTCCATGTCATTTGGCCACTCAGTGCATCAGCTACCATTTCAAGGTGGATGCGTCGGACAACTTCTGAGACGCTCGCTCGGGTTGAAACGGTTCCTCGTGAAGCAGATGCATTCGCCTTGGCACTGATTATTCCACACGAGAACAGCCAGGCAATCTGCTAGGCTAACATATGCTCAATACAAAACACGCTGGAGACTGACAGGTAGCGGAGGGAGAAAAATCTGTCTATATGTTTGAGGATGGATGCAGACGGCACGCCACGTTATGGGCATGTGTTTCTCGCGCTGCCTTGCTCGGGGAAAAAAAATGGTGTGTAAAAGAATGCAGCAGATATGAAGAAGGAGAGGTAGTGACAGGGAGAAGTGGGACTTGCATTTTACGCTTTCGATTTAAAAAAGTGAAAACTTTACTGTGAAATCGGGACATTTTTGTTGAAGGTGTTGGTTTAGATCAAATGTATGTGAAAAAATTGCTACTGTGATACGTGTTAGCCAAGAGAGACACCATAACAGTATTGTGAGGTCAAGAATTACACTATATCATATTGCTCAAACAAGTCTAATCCGGGAAAAAAAAAATTCTGTATCTGGAGAAACTCATTTTTTAACAATTATTTTAACAAAGCAAGCCAGTTATACTTAAAGGACCACAGATTCCATTATCTACAATATACACGGTGTCCGAAAAGTCAGGAACTAACCAGTATATATACATGATTGTTCATTTGTTTGTTTGTTTGTTTGTCTGGTTGTTTATTTGTTTGTTTGTTTTTCTCTTACAGGTGAAAAATGGCATTAATGTTGGAAGAATGGTTAGACATTATTGATTAGACATCTTGGTTCCTTTCTTTTCAGAAAGAAAGGTGGCTCATTAACTTACCCGAATGTTATTCAATAGCTTCCTAGATTTGATAGCTAGCTGTTTCTAGCCACACAGTTATCTGTCTAGCGAAGAAGGTTTTATTTGGAACGCTAGCCATCATCTTAAATTTAATACAGAGCTTTCATACTGTTGAACGTAATTAGCTAGCCTAGCTAACTTCAGCTACCAAACAGCTGTATGCGATTCCACAGGTTGTATCTTGAGCTGTGAAATATCGCCAATATCTCCACGGGTTCTTGCTTGCATAGTTTGTAGATCATTAATCACGCTGCGTAATTTAAAACTGAACATACCTTATAAACTGTCCCAGTGATGATCGTACGTCTTTGCTGTCTTGGATGTTGCTGCTGCCACTGACGACTGCTTGTTGATTTTTTGATTTTCTTTTTACTCTGTAAAAAGTGATCAAAAATACATATAACAAAGTTTTACATTTTACATTCAAAGCATGATTCAAAGAATATTTGAAACAAAATTTTGATAATGAAAAATTATGACTGAATTACAAAAAATGTAAAAAGAACATGTCTGAAAAAAATAAATAAATAAAAATCACTACAAGCAGAAGCTTAATATAGTAAACTAAATTTATTACATGCTCACCACATCTTCGTAATAAATTCTCTTATAAAGTATATTGAATAAATAAGGTTTCTGACTTGAGCAAGAATTCATGAAGAGCAATTAATGGAAAAATAATGAGCTCTGAGCACTTTTAACTGAAAAGACATTCATTTAATTCATCATTTTATCTGGAAATAGAGCTCCAAAGGTGGCTAAAGTGCCTGTTTTCCAAGGGCTTCTTTCCCGGGTACTGTACGTCAGAGCTGTACCTGTCTGGTGATTTCAAAAGCAGCAGAAAAGCTCTTTTTAACTGTTATAAAATCACTGTGTAATCATGTAACCTTAAATGTATATAGGGCATTGTGATCCAGAGCTATCGGCACCAGAAGGTGCTATATGAATATTTTACCTCTAGGGGTTGTACAGATTGGGACCACTAGTGTTCAAAAACTTCTGGTGTGCAGATGACTTAGATACGTCTAATTTTCGCATCTCCATGAATCATTATAATCCCTAATGATTATGTGTAGCACATAATACTCAATACCAGATGAAAGATTAAGATTGAAAATGTATTCAAAAGTGAGTTACTCAAGTTATGAGGAGTCAGTACTCACATTGGTATTCAGACTTCAGATGTACCTATAAACTTAATCACTATTCATAATTACTTATATAAAGCAAGCTGTAAGCGTAGCAGATGAACGCTCAGTCAGTTTATATTTTACAGGAGAGCACACTAAATCGGCGAAATCTCTAGTTCATTGTGTATAGTAGTATAATGTACTGGATCAAGTGCTATTTTATAAGGATAATGAAAGTAAAAATTACATGTTAATGTTAAATTACAACCGCACAAATGATTAGTGTGATATTTATTTGTTTATTCTGAACAGACCATCTGGAAAAGCAACTTGAGCATGTGCATAACTCCACTTTAACTCAGCAAGCAACTTTCCCTGTATAAATACGTACATATTTTTTTTAACTTAAGTCGCCAGTTCTGAATATGACATTAAGAGGAAACATGTGGCAGTGTTTGAATGCAAAAAATAAAACAAATGGTTCATGAATAGGATAGTCGGTTGCATGGACTTTCATTTCCAAGGATTTCTCAAACATCTAAAAACAGACTTGTGTCACGTTTTAAATAACGAATTCTTAAATAATAACTATTAACTGAAAAAGCAATAATTAAATTAGATTAGTGTCAACTTCGTATTGATGCTTAGTGAATAATTAAATTAAAAGTGTTCTTTGTGGTGGACTTGGATTTAACTAAAAATCTATTATTTAGAGATTAGTACCAAAGCAGAACAAATATTAATATTGATTTTTTTTTTATTTCTTTATTGAAAATCACAAGCATGTCATAATTGAAGGTAAGTAGAAAAAAAGGTCAGCATGAATAGATGCTCAAGATGCTTACAGATCTTCTCTCTCTCTCTCTGCCTCTCTCTCCCTCTCTCTCTCTCTCTCTCTCTCTCTCATACCCTTTATGCGACTTCATTTTATGTCCCATTTAAAAGCCAAACGCATCAGACAAGTCACTCAAACTGGGACTCATGGGATGTGGGAGCCCTGGATCTGCCCATCATTAGACAGAGTCTTGCACCCGCATTACCTTTATTCAGGCTCTCTCGTTTTTACCTAAAAAAAAAATCTCTTGTTTTTTTAAATGTTTCTATCATTTCTAATTTCTAATCATAGCCATTCACAAATGGCAGAAAGCTTGGTTGCAAAATCTCATGAATTTGCACAGGTCATATTTTATTGAAAGTTACAAAGGTTTAGGATTAGAGCAAGCTCGACTTCAAATCTGATGAAATCTGATTTACTTTTTTTCTTTTTTACCAAATAGTTAAGGAATAAAACGCTTGGATACTTACTTAAGACTGTTACTAAGCTTTGACACTGGAGACTCCTTACATAAGCATTAAATAAATGTGTGCTTATAGAAAACTGGATTGTCTACAATCTACAAACTACAAATTTGTTACTATAGAAATAATAATGAGCGGATTACTAGAAGCCTGTGTGAAAAACTAACACCTTCTGGCTAATCAGATATGAAATGAATAGTGCTGTTGTACGTTGTATGCATTGTGCTCACTTTCAGACATAGTGTTGTGTATGAAATATATACAGAAGGACAGAACAGACATCTTTGAATCAGTTTCGTTGAATCAGTTTCGTTGAATCACTGCTAGTGTCAGACTCAGGTAGGAGGCGTGGCCTAAAGTTTTTCAGTGATTGAGATGAAAATAAAGGTTTATATTTTATCTGTATAATACTGCTATTTTCTAAGCTTGATTACATATAAATGGTGCTACTCAACCAAACCAAACTACGTTCTAGCATGCAGTTTGCACAATGCTACACTTGAGAATGGAGCTCTGGCACATATCTCAGAAGTCTTTGCAGTATATGATTCATTTTCTATTTCCTTCAAGCAGGGTTGTTGGTTTTTTTTTTTTTCTTTTTACATTTATTAAATTAACTTTTGTCTCTTCCCAACCGATTCTAGCAATGAAACCCTGCTTTTTCTCCCTTGCAAAAAGTAAGCACTCCTAACTTTATTTTCTGCATTCTGTTGGAGTTATTTTTCTCGCTTTGAGACGCAGCCGGAAAATCTGCAGTCTCCTCAGCACGTCCGTGGCAGCAGCTAAATACGACCAAACAAAGGCACAAACAAAGCACCTCTTCTCAATTTTCCAAATGACTTGTCCATTTTATGAGAATACATTTTTTTCCTCCCTTCTCCACCATGCGTGGCTTTTTTTTTTTCCCTCTCCCCCTCTCAACAAGGCAATCACCTTTCTCATATACATCTGTACAAATTGATTTCCTCTTTACAAGAGAAGATAAAGACCATGGCAACAGAAATACCTGTAAGTGAGGGATAATTACGGAGCGAGACGCCCCCCGTGGAGCCCACTCACCAAGTCCCAACAACATGCATTTAAAACCTCAATAGCGCTCGACAGCCACTCGCGAATAAGCCCGAGATTTGATTAAAATTATAGTTCTTTTGCTCTTACTTCATCTATTAAGATAAGCATCTTGCTCAGGACATTTTTATATACGTATAAAGATGGGGCTGGTACAATTTAACATTTTCCTCCTGCTGCTCAGCATAAAAGGATCCCTAAGGGCCGCCACTTTCCTCTCACCTGTATAAAGCGCATGGCTCGAGAATGGCAAATGTCTGTTAGGCGCAGCTTTCTACAAAGAGAAAATGTCACACCATTGTTTGCATTTTTTTTTCACCTGTTTTGTGTCAACCAGTTCTGGTTTCTGACAGTCTTTCGCTTTCAGGACAATCCGAGTAGCCCAGAGAAAGTGTGCGTGTGTGTGTGTGTGTGTGTGTGTGTGTGTGTGAGTGTGTGTGTGTCTTTATGAATTTCTCAACACGTTGCATTAAATCATAAGAAATGCAAGGCAATGTATAATAATTCTAATCTAAGGCTGTTCATGAGGAATAAAACTCTTTAACAAAGTCTGTTCTAGGAAAAGAACCTGTTTCCGGGTGGTCAAAGTGACCCTGCGTCTTGGGGGACATGTGCTAATATGATCGTATTATTTGCTTCTGTAACATAAAGTGAAAATGAATGTAACTATAAAGATGCATGATGTCTAAAAAGTATGAAAGTGTGAACCAAAAAGTATAATGTCATTTTTTTTTTTTAAATAAATAATTGCAATCATTGGCAGATTGTCATGAATTAAAGATGAACAAAGCACTTCAGGACATGCTGTCATGGGGAGGAAAAAAATCAACTACGTGGTGGTAATGAGTCGATTCATCATACCATTGTTGATTCTTTTCCAAAGACGACGTGCCACGAAATATATTAGTCCTGACGTAATCCACAGTGAAATGTTCATACACTTCTGTCTTGTTACTATAACAACCCAACAAACCAATTTCAACCAATCAGGATAATCTGTAAGGAGGAATTCTTTCATTTGGATGCCTTAACAATATCCTGTTTGTGTATGAAGATGAAAATGATGCGCTTTGGTGACCATGTAAACTAAAAAAAAGGTACAATTAAAAAAAAAAACAATATATAAATATAATAAGATTTACATTTGACTCACCTTTGTAATTTTGTGATTCACATTCAGCATTCATTTTTTAGATATATCTTTTTGTTCATTGGTCCAAATCTCCAGAACACATGGCATGTCCGCAGGGCTACAGCTCTGTCCTTTCTGTCCTTTTTCAAATCTACAAGGGGAAAAAAAAATAAATAAATCATTCACTTCCTGCATTTGAGTCGACTCACATTAATAGGAAAATGGTTCAGGACCACCTCTCTCAAACACTCACGAATCAGATGTGTGCGATTAATGTGCTGTCACATGAAGAACCACACCAAGGTGCAGAACACGGCAGGGTTCGTTCAAACAGACCAAAGTTTAAACTTAAGAAAAAACTACAGATTGAACACCTGGAGAAACTGAATTCAATTTACTTGCTTTTCTCTTCCATGCTTTCATCATCTGAAACAAGATGATAAGTCTATATTAGCTAGATAAATTATTCCAATTAAGGTCATCAGTGTCTTACTCGAGTGGTCAAGTGCAATGAATTCAAGGCATTAGTTCCCCCCACTTTCAGCTTAGTATCTCGCACACACACATACACACAGCTGAATGAAAGCATGGATCACTCCTGGCACTTATTAATTAGGCTGGAGATTTCTGAGCATATTCTGCATGTATCTCCAAGCCTGACATGTAGGCGTCAGAAGGAGGGAGAGAAAAGTTCCGTCAAACGCAGTAACACAGCAGTCAGCGATTGTCAGGCGCAATTACTCACCGTTAAAGAGGCCAAACAATTCAGGCCTGCTGTGAAGACTCACAGCTCAAGGGTTGTGTCGATAGTGGACAGACAAAACCGCCAGGGCTACACGACGTTTATCAATCTGTGTGACTCAAACCGACGTGAGTCATGGCTGGAGGTGCATGCTGGGAAGATGAGGACGGAAAGGATCCTGATGTGTTCTTTAATGGATGAGAGTCAGGGCCGAATACTGTAGCATGAATGTTTTTCCGTGGCTGAGCCTGGATAGTTATTGCATCAATAAACAACGATCAACAATACAACTTTTAATGCCACGCTGTTGTTTCTGATTGGTCGAAATGTCAATTCCTTTTTTTTTCTCTGACCGTAGTGCAGCTGCAAATCGCAGATTTCTATTAACATGCTCATTCCGGTTTCTGTAATGTTGTAAAGTTTCCTGTAAGAACAAACATTCATATATTTTTCAAAGGAGTCTCCAGTGCAAGTGCGTCAGACGTCTTTCCAGCTTGAATCTTTCTTCACTGTTTTTTTTTTTTCCTGATTCGCTTTAGGAGCAAGCAGAAGGAAGTGAAGCCAGTGATGGAACAGCTGTTTACAACTGCTATGACGTAAGTGAAAACAGGAACCAAGTTGTTTTGCATCAGTTCCACAACATTAAATGTAAAAATGAACAGCTACATAGTACAGTATCATTCTTTAATATATTAAAACTGTAATTATCGGTTCTGGATGTCCTGTTCATAAACAACACAGCACCAAATATTGATTATTTCCCTATTCTAGCATATCCTATAATGCTTTATTATTACTTCCCAACTCTGATATGTAGCTATAATCAAGGACAATACTTTGGTGAATAGAACAAAGAAGAGATATGACATGGGGCATTTAATAACGCACAATGTCAGAATAAATAATAGGCTATTCCTTATTGTTTTGCATGTTTCTAAAACCCATTTTTGAGCTCTACTGTTTTCTATATTCTTTTTATTCCCCCTTTTTTAAATGATTTTATCCTTTCTTCAATTTGCTTTGATATTCTTTTCGCTCCACCTGAGGGACTCTGCAGAAGAAGGAGGAGGTTCTCGACTACAGGTTTTCTTTGCATTCAGACCGAGCGCGATTCCTCCAGAGATGGAGAAAAGCATGCTGATAACGTGCAACGTTAAAGCCTTGATCAAAACCACAACCACCATGGAGGAGGACGCTGAAGAGGAAACAACAATGAATAAGGTGATTAGCAGCGCAGTCTCAAAACACAAAGAAAGTACAACTCCCGGTTGGGTTGTTGTTGTTTTTGTGTGTGTGTGTGTGTGTGTATTTAAAAGTCTGTTGTCTTTGTTTGCACGTCAAACTTTCGATGATGCGCCGGAGAAACGGGGCTACACACGCACACACGGATTGCAGAGAGCAAGGATGACTAATATTCTCCCACCATGGAGCAGAACCATCATTCTCCCTGGCAGAGCCCAAAGGAAAGCCATGGCTGCGTCCTAATGAGCTGTTCAGAGATGCGGCTGCCTAATGGAACGTCGTAAAAGATCCCCTCAGCTGCCCCACAGCCCTGTACCTGAGGAGACAAAGGACACGGAGTGTACCAAAGGGAAGAGGCGAATTGGAGATAATCTGCACCATTCATATTACACATCCTGACACAAATGATCAGATAATTCACATCCGAAGTGAATTAACATCTGTTGTTTGAATGGGGCTAATGTCTAGCAATTTATCAATTTCACAGGCTTAGATTGCTGACCAGAGATTCGCGCAACCTTCCCAGGCTTGGACTGGAAAAAAGGAGACCTGCAAAAAAAAAAAAAAAAAAAAAAAGTTACTGTTTTCCTTACAAAGTTACGTTAAACACACAAAGCTCAAGTGCGAAACTAAAATATGCCACGATGTCAGGGAAAAAAGCGACAATGTTTTTTTTTTGTGGTCTAGAATATTGCTTGCCTTAAAGGGCAGGCTCAGATTTCCCAGAATCCTCTGCAATAATGTGCAGTGATGTCACCATTTCTGATGGTAGCGATATACCAGAATCAACCCACAACAATCTGGCAACATCCCGACACCATAGATCTTAAAGCGGAACATGAAACTGAAGATAATCTCTCAATATATATAAGTAGTTATACTTTAAATTCTTTTTCCTGATCCATTCCATTTTGTATATTGTATTCCATATGTAATGGACCTGAACCGGCCTCAGTCGTCTCGCAGGCGGCCGCGAAGGAAAGATAAAGCATAATTTGTTCGAAGCTTCCATGTATGACATGTGAATGAACAAAAAGTTCACTAACAGTGAATGTTTGGCGGTTTTGCTGCACAGAGAGCAAAAGCAACTCGCTGGATTTTGGGAAGGGAGAGCCGGAACGTTTAAAGACAAAAAAAAAATGCATATCCAATGTGTTTTTTTCTCTCAATGTGATTGAAACGTACAGTATATTTGAATGAAATGAGTGTTTATGTGGGCGGGACTTTGGTTTTATCCAGCAGGATTTGATTGGCTTGGTATAAAGTGGGCGTACCACATTTACATTACGTTAATAATGCTAATGCAGAATGCAGGAGGTCAAGATAGAAGAAAAAGATGAAACTTCATCTCAGTTAAATGTAGAACATTTCAACCAACTTTGTGGTTAGTCGGATTTTTTGGGTGGTTCTTAATATTGTGATTTTTTTTTTTTTTTTCTAAATGTTGCAGCATGTGTGTGTGTGTGTGTGTGTGTGTGTTTGAATCCAGAAAGGAAATAAAATTCAAGGTGGGTGAGGACAGATGAAAA
>JAOVYU010000002.1:1590223-1600489 GCA_025674565.1 Synodontis membranacea | reverse complement strand
TTTGAAATTGTGCTGGTTTCCAGAAATGAACGAACTTTTCATTGTGCATAAATTTCCTAATATTTAAGAACAGAAAGTCGAGACATCGCGCATGGCCCCGAGTCTCGGGTCTGTGATGAGCAAATCCACGTCAAGTCTGAAATCCAGGCTTTGAATACTATATTACTGCTCTCCCATGAACTAAACTATTCAGAAGAGCAAGTTACAGAGCACTCTGCTTTCCAAATTCTTTGTAAAGTACGTAAAGAAGTAAATGGGAAAAAAAAAAAAAAATGCATGGAAAAAAAAAAAAAATTTGCAATCGTACAAAACATGTCAACGTGGGTCACGTTTTAAAATCCCAAACATGTAATGCTAGTTTAAATTATTTGGGCACGAGGGCAGGTTTACATGCAGTAAATAAAAACGGAATTGTCCTGAAGGAACCTGTAGCCGTTTCTACTCGGAATAAACTCAGGTGCCGGGTCAAGGCTTGAGGAAGAGCCAGGCATCCACTTCCTAATTAAAATGTAATATTCCAGTGCTATCGACCAGAGCTGACCTAAATCAATAGATGAGGGAGTGATGGGAACGACTCGGGTACGGGCTGGCCTGACAGGGCACAGGAGAAGACAGAGACAGAAAGAATCTCTCCTGCATTACTGGCTCAATTAAATCATCAGATTCCTTGTTTTGAAAAAACAAAAAAATGAATAAAAAAAAAAAAAATCCACCTGCCGAGATGAAGCTATTATTTCCATTTGAGTTTTTTTTTTTTTTTTTTTGGCTCGGCGTCCTCCACCTCCACCTCCACCTTGCTTCCTGTTCCAGCATCTCTCATTTAAATGCCATTACTCAGTTCTGCTCAGCTGAAGCACATCCCTATATTCTTTAAGGCCTGGTTAAACTTAATCATTAGGTTAACAAGCGAACGCTCTTTCCAAATCATGATCTTGGGGATTTGTTCTGGAAGGTGAACCTGTAACTGCCTGGGCACACACACACACACACACACACACACACACGCACAAAAAAAAAATTAAAAATAAAAATGGAAAGGGCCCTGGAATTAGCGTAGAATAATCACCAACAATTGCTTTGCATATTCATTTCACTTTGTAAACAAACGAGCAGAAAACTTTTAAATGAAACTTACATCTCATAAATTCTTATCAAGGAAACAATCAAACGGATAAATATCTGAACAACGAGACGGCGTGATGAATCTCTCTGAACCCTGACGATGAACTCAAATGACACGAAGTGAAGTCAATAGTCTCCGTCTAACTTCCAGCTGAGTGTGTGTGTGTGCGCTACAAACACAGCGAACGAAGTTTCGTCACAATGCCTGGTCGAGTAAAGAGCACGCATTAGTGTCGATACTGCTCTCTGTTTATGACCTGCATTAAAATGCATGTTTAAGATAATTAATGAAAATAGCTGAAGAGGCAATTAAATGCCACTGTTTTCCCGTGTCAATGGCACTTGAACACACTTCATTAGCTTTGATGTGCATGGATTCCATGAGCTGTCAATCCACATCTGCTCACACACAGACTAGAGTTTAGCCTAGCTCTTGTACGAGTTTGAATACTTTTTTTTTTTTTTTTAATCTATGAACCAGAAATAATCAGAAATTTCCTATAACGGAAACTACATCTACAGTTTAAATTAAGTTTACTACAAAATACCTACACTATATGGATAAACGTTTGCGAACGTCGCACCAGAATGTGGTTCTTCTCCAAACTGTTGCCACAAAGTCGGAAGTACACAATTGTGTAGGACGTTGTTGCATGCTGTAGTGTTACAGTTTCCCTTCACTGGGACTAAGAGGCTCAAACCTGTTCCAGCATGACGATGATCCTGTGCACAATGGGACGAGCTCAATGAAGACATGGTACGCTGAGGCTGGCGTGAAAGAACTTGAGTGGTTCTACACAGAGCCCCGACTGTGTGTAGACTTTGTGATGAACTGAAACGCCATCTGAACCCCAGGCCTCCTCATCCAACATCAGTGCCTGATCTCACTCATGCTCATGTGGTGAATGGACACAGATTCCCACAGACATGCTCCAAAATCATATGAGTGTTATGGTCAGGTGAACGCAAACTTTTGTCCATAAGTGTATCTTATGCCATTTTTTTCCACCACTATTCAAAATGGCTCCTCAGTTTTCTTTACCGACCAAAGTCGAGCCAGTAGAGCCAGCCGTGTGAGTTCAGAGCTCAAAACATATCATCTTCCCGTCCTCCATCCTGTCCTTTTTGTCCAGTTGCAGCTTCTTGACCTGTTATGCGTTTTACAGGATTGGTTTTGTACAACATAGTAACATTTATTAAAAAAACAGCACGATGCTGACTCGCTAAGGCACATCGACACTCCAACCCCAGAACCAAACTTCTGCACCGAACATATTAGCGACCGATAACGTCAAAATGGACTTCCTGTCTCTAAGGCCATATGGGATAGATCCATGTCTAATCCACCTAATGTTAAAGCAAACCTGGAATCATGCATGCAGCCTGTCAGGCCTTAGAAGCGAGTCTGTGTGGATAAACGTGGCGTAATTGTGTGTTTATGATGTCATATACCTGTGTGTGCGTAAGGACGTGTGCAGGGTGCTTTGGGAAACGTGCAGGCCTTCTGGCGGACGATTTCCTCCGGTGGCCGCGCAGCTGAACAAACAATAGCCCGTTTTAATGTGGTACCTTGCCTTCCTGGCATGCATATTCATGATGTGGCGGCGCCTGGCAGTGACACGGGGCGCGCCGGGGATGAGGCGTGCTTCTCCGAGTGTGTCACGTTTCCAGACCAGCGAATTTTTTTGATTAAAGTCCCTTATCCGTTTTATCATGCATATCCTCTCCCTGATTAAAGTGATCTGAGGCTGACACTCACAATGTCAGAGTGAACGGAGGAGACCTCCTCCTCCTCCTCCTCCTCCCAAAGCATGCCTGGAATCTCTAATCCCAGCTCACACACACACACACACACACACAGGCTCCTGATATACATTACATTACACTCATCCTGTTTAGCTACAGTATACACACACACCTACATCTCACCCACCTTAGGCTCTGCTTGTAATTGTTTCCTATTGTAAAACCCAGGGTGTGATGTTGAAGTAAGTGTGCAGGTTTCGTCACTCCTGGGCAAACTCCACATCCTCCTCTAACTCCAGGATCGTGTGAAGAGTGTGAGGATGGGGGGGGGGGGGAGCCAAGACGTATACGTAAACTGTTTCCTGTGGAAGAGTTTATCTGAGGAGGAAAGAGAATGAGCAAAGAACAATTATAAAATTTAAAACATATTTATACATTTTTTAGAAATGTTCCTATTCCTGTCTCTAGGAATTTTCCTAGGAATTTCCTAAAATGTCGGATTATTAAAGGATTTATGTTAGATTTTATACTTTCAAAAAAATGCTGTCAAATATTTTATTATGGTGCATGGTACGTTCTTGATCAAACCGAAAAAAAGAAAAAGAAAAGAAAAGAAATGAAACGAACGTTTGTCATTTTTTTCTCTTGATGTGAAATAATATCTTAATTAAAAAAAAATCAACATTTTAATTTAAACAACATGAAAAGATTAGAATTTTCTTTTTAATTAAAAATGCAAATGAACGCACGTTTAAATTGAAGAGGCCACTTAAACAGAGGATTGAATAGCAAAGTTCCGATGCAAAACGAAGAATTTCATCAATCAACTGACGATCCACGGTGTTTAGCTTTAACCTGTACGCTTTGACCATTTAAAACAAAAAAAAAAAAAAGGAAGAAAGAAAAGAATTGGATTAGACCTCTTAATGGGTGCACAAAATTTTGCACTCGGCTGCCCAGCTGTTTTAATTGTTTACGTAGGATGTTACGCTTTATCGGCGGTTAAATCGAGTTAAAAGGGGGGGAATAAATGTATAAAAAATTTAACACTGCGGCGGAGTCCCAAAGACATCTGGGAGGAACGAAGGTAAAGTCAGGCTCGTGTAAGTTGTCAAGCAATGATCAAATAGCACAGGCATGAGGCGACTACAGAGTGCCTCGCTGCCGAAGAAATATAAAGTCCAGATTTAATTCCGATACCGAGAAATAGAATTTCAAAGCCGGATGTCTTATCGTTGGCGTGTCCCTTTGCCGGACTGATTTCCCTAGCAAAGGCCTGTCAGTGCTATTATGTTGAACATGGAAGCAATTTACTGCTCTAGCTAAACAGGGCTACCGGTGCTCTTGTTGCCCCTAAATGTTTGAAGTTATCATGGAAAGGACAGGGTGGGAAAAGGGGGGAAAAAAATAACATTTTGAATGTTTGGGGGTAAAGGCGGTAGGCTGGAGAGACTGTAATTGAAAAGTATCAATCAAAAACAAGGCAAGGGCCAAGAGGTGGAAGCTATTATGTTAACCCGCGGAGCAGAGGAAGCAAAATACATTTCCTTTGTATAGGTAATTCACTTGCTCTCTACAGACCTTAAGCTTCACACCAAAGCCCTGGAAGAAAAAAAAAAAAAAAAAAAATCAAATAAATAAATAAATAAATAGCCCGAGGCTATCTCCGGACAGGGCTCCTGGATTATCAAATGGAGCATGTGGCCATTACAGGGATTTTTTTTTTCTTCTTTTTTTGGTGATACTATCTGGCCACAGAGATAAGCCATGGACCAGACTGAGCTTCCATACATGAGAAATGAAGAGCTCCTTCTGTGCCGCGTTTCATTTTCCTCACAGCTTCTCATGTTTCGCTGCTGTATATTACAATCATGCCTTCGTCAACTAGCATATGGGTTCAAGAGAAGGGAAGGAAAAAAGCAGGAAAAGAGACGGTGCCGGAACGACTGTTTGCATCTGTTTCGCGGCAAGCGTGTACGCATGGACGCTTTTGCTAAGACGTTTGTTTAGTCTAATTGTAAAATATGTCTTGGTCTTAACCGGCAACTGTTTTTCTGCGTGAAATGTGCTCGCGAAGTCTCGCCGTCTTTATAAACGAGTCAACAGTTATTAAGGATCTCGGACTCGGAGAAAGTCTTTTCCATGTCTCGGCATTCCTGACACCTCTGGATAAACGACGTTTGCGTATGAAAGATGACTGACCACCCAGTCGAACTTCCAGCTTCCGACTTACCAAAGTCCTCGGCCTTTCCGAATCCCAATCATCTCCGTGGATTAAAAGTAAAACTGCCATGGATGTGATTCAGCTGGAAATGGGCCACGACAGAGAGCTGTTGAGCATTTCTCTTTGATATACAGTAATGATTATACACCATATGGAGAATCAGTGGGCTTTTTCCGAATCCTGTCAGGAAACGACTTAAAATAAAACACGCTCCCAATAAAACCCACTGAAATACACAACTGGTGGAGTTGATGAGTGTGGAGTGCGGAAGCCATAACGATTTCCCAACCCTGATATTCTGCTTAGATTTATCCATGTTTACTCTTTTCTTTTTGTGTGTGTGTGTGGTTTTTTTTATGTAGTCTTGTCAATGGTCATAATCACGTTAGAAATGTTTTAGTAATTTGTTCCCTTTTAGGTTTTAGTCAATTAAATTTCTTTATATCGTAAACTTCAACGCCAGCTTTGGGAAAAAATTGTTCCTTGTCTCTAATGTGTAAACATTTCACACCACAGAGCAAGTTTATGATATTAACGCGTTCATTCTTATACATCTTATACGAGAAGCTTTTATTAGGTTATTGCACGCGTAATAAAATTGTTTTTTTTTCAACCTGCAAAAGTCTTCAGGACTTTTGCACAACACAACACAACAGCCTATACAAAAACACAACACCCTACATAACAACACAACACCTTATATAACAACACAACACTCTACCATAGCACAACACCTAACATAAAATCACAACACCCTACATAACAACACAACACTCTACCATAACACAACACGACACTCTACCATAACACAACACCCTACATAAAAACACAACACCTTACAAAACAACACCCTACATTACAACACAACACCCTACATAAAAACACAACACCCTACATAACAACACAACACTCTACCATAACACAACACGACACTCTACCATAACACAACACCCTACATAAAAACACAACACCTTACAAAACAACACCCTACATTACAACACAACACCCTACATAAAAACACAACACCCTACATAAAAACACAACATTCTACATAACACAACACAGCACTCTACCATAACACAACACAGCACTCTACCATAACACAACATCCTACATAACAACACAACACTACCATAACACAACACAGCACTCTACCATAACACAACGCAACACAACACTCTACCATAACACAACACCCTATATAACACAACACTCTACCATAACACAACACAATACTCTACCATAACACAACACCCTACATAACAACACAACACTGTACCATAACACAACACAGCACTCTATCATAACACAACACAACACAACACTCTACCATAACACAACACAGCACTCTACCATAACACAACATCCTACATAACAACACAACACTACCATAACACAACACAGCACTCTACCATAACACAACATCCTACATAACAACACAACACTACCATAACACAACAAAGCACTCTACCATAACACAACACAACACTACCATAACACAACACCCTACATAACAACACAACACTCTACCATAACACAACACAGCACTCTACCATAACACAACATCCTACATAACAACACAACACTCTACCATAACACAACACAGCACTCTACCATAACACAACACAACACCCTATATGACACAACACAACACCCTCTCCTGCCCTGCCATGACGTAACGTGTCACCTACAGTGGTGTGCAAAGTGAAAGCGCCAAATGAAAATATTTGCGATTCATCACTGATTGAGTCCTAAAGGTGAACTTTCCATCATCAGCCGAACCATCAGCCCCGTTAAACCTGCGCTCTGAAAAACCTGCATGTTCCAAACAACTTTTCTGAACTTGTAGGTCATCATGTAGCGCTTTATGAGAACACACAGGAGTCCATCACTTCTCCTTGTCCACTCATCTCTCATCTCATCTTTTCTCCCCCACCAGTCCAGCTATCTGCCTCTCTGCCCAGCGTGTCCTCACACCTCTACTCCCCTCCACCCGCCTCACTACCTCCATCAACCCCCTCCTTCACTTTTTTTGCATGGGAGAAAAACAGCACGGGCGAGGTTTTTAATTCAAATTTCATCTGCGGCTCGGCGGCCCGTAAGCTCACTCAGCAGTCACTGGAGTCTAAAGTGGCTCTGGGGAGCGCTCTCACAGTTCTATATGCAAATAGAGCTGCACCTGGCCAGTGGAGCAGGCCTGCTGAGAGCTTACTTATGCAAATCTGATTGAGTGAGAGCATATTGCCACGGCGCACACAGGCCTCGCAGACCACGAGTTATATTTCACCCGTGCCACAGCCACCATGTTCAGAGAGAGAAATTAAAAAAAAAAAGAAAGAAAGAAAGAAAGAAAGAAATACAGAGGGGGGAGAAAAGGCAGAAGAATGCACCATTTCTAGAATAGAAGACAGCCGGCGTGATGAACTTCCTCGTTTTGCTCTCTTTTAGTATTCCCGCTCGAATTCCACCACACACCCTGCTTGGTTTTACGGCGTCATGGGGCAGATGGAGAATAAATGACACAGGACCTCTGTAATTTCCTACGCACACTCTGCAAATGGGTTGAAATCTCAATATGCCCAACATACCACTCTGTGTCTGAGCGTGGCATCAACCCCGTGATTAAGTGGTGAAGGTTCGCTGGAGTTTAATCTCTCAGCTCATGCACGACGCTGATGTAGACAAATGAGAGGACCAGGATCAAACACATGACATATTAGGCTTAACAGTAATCGAATAAATGGAGTTTACATACAGTGATACCTTTCACGTGGTCCAGATTTTAGATATCATCAGACTGTGGAAAGGAAATAAAACTTGCGGAGTGTCTTACTAACTCACTGCATAAAAAAAAAAAAAAAAGACAGCAAATGAAAATATCTTGAACATACTCAAATCATAATCTCTCGTATAATCTCATAATCCATCTGAATCTCTCTCTCTCTCACCATAATTAATAATTACACTCATCATCCACATCATCATGCAGGTCAGGGTAATATTCATATCATTATATTATCCAGATATGTTCTGAGTGCTTACTGGAACTCCGCAGTTACTCAAATAAGCACTCTTTGCAACTGCGGTGAGCAGAAAAGCACGTCCAGTACTTAATTCTGGACACCTTTTGTACTAATTTCAAGCTTAATTGTTTATTAGCAGATAATTTTGCTCATTTTAGGCATCTTAAAGGTTCACTATGTAGAATTTAACCCCCCCCCAATGCCCCTCCCATAACCCCTCCCTTCTATAACCAAATAGAAGTGATTAGACATATTTTTGAGATTTTCGTTTTAAGCTTTACATTTTCTTTTAGTATCGACAGCCAATTTAGCCAACTAGAATTAAAGGTCCACTATGTAGGATTTAGGTCCATTATCAGAACTGGAATATAATATGTTTATCACAAGTATTTTTCCATTAGTGTGTAATTACCTGTGACTATCAATCGTTGTGTTTTTCTAAGCTTAGAACGAGCCATTTATACTGTAGCTACATAGGGAGCGGGTCCACGCCTAACCACGGACAAACCTTTAGAAAGCACCTTCCACGTTTCTAGTTTTACAGGTTGCAGTGTGAATCTGGAAGGAAGCACCAGAAGGATGAAGAAATGAAACAAGGGAAAAGAAAGAAGAGGAACTGGTGTTTGTTTGCTGACTAAGTGGAAGAAGCCAAATTTTGAAAAAAATGGAGCAAGGAAAGAGCAAGGGAGTGTTAATGTAAGTCCTTGGAAGCACGCTACAGGAACCAACTTTATAGACAAATACACACTTAGAAAGGGAGGGGTTATGGGAGGGGCATTCAGAGGATTCAATTCTACATAGTGGACCTTTAAAATACTTAAAATTATCTGCCAGTAAGCAATTAGGCCTAAAATTCGTACAAAACATATCTAGAATTAAGTTTTGGACGTGCTTTTCTGCTCACCGCGGTTGCAAAGAGTGTTTATTTGAGTAACTGGAGCCTCCCAGTCAGCACTCAGAACATATCTGGGTCATGTAATGGCCTGATTATTATTCTGACCTGCGTGATGATGTGGATGATGAGTGTAATTATTAATCATTTGCTCCTGTATTATATCGCATATTTCTTCCGACATCATTTTTGTCGTGCTGCAGTAGTACAAGAGCAGGTGAATTGAGCGCTCATTCAGTAATAACATTATTAAGCATGTCATTATATACTCCTACACATTATACATTCCTCTCCCTACGACGCATCAATATGTATACTTCCCAAAGCCGGCAGTAAATCAGGCCGCAGCGCCTTAGCGAATTTGTCTGCATGCTAATCCAGTGTTGTCACGCGGCTGCTCCGACTCGCTCGTGCTCGAGTTAATTCAAGTAGCTCATGTCATTATGTAAGGCATCAGAGTGTAATTGCACTAAAACGTAGTGGTGTGAAGCTGTCCGCTAAATCAGCACGCACGCTAACGTGTCATTCTGCTCTTTAGAACCGCACGTCACGTCGGATCAGATATGGAAGTCAGACGAAATGATTCAATTTGCTATAAAGTAATTATTTGAGATGCGACTCGAGGCCTAGTGCTCTTATTATGACTGTGACATGATGAATTGAATTAGCACAGAAACGGACCTGGGTGAGAGCAGGGTTCTCGAGAAATGAGCAGGGATTGTTTTTTTTTTTTTGTAAATAGATAGATAGTGAGAGAGAGAGAGAGAAAGAGAGAGAGAGAAAGACAGACAGACACAGTTAAATTACTGAATTTCCCCTTGTGGGATGTCTATCCATTGATCCATTTGTCTGTCTGTCTGTCCATATAAAAATTGTAAAAATTAATTAATTAATTAATTAATAAAGAAAGAAAGAAAGAAAGAAAGAAAGAAAGAAACAAACAAAGAAAAAAGGCAAACAATCAGGATAAATGGACAACCAAATAAACAAAAACAAATAAAACAAAAAACAAATAAACAAATGAGTGAATAAATGAATTTTCCATTAGGGAATCTATCTCTCAATCTTTCTCATACTTTCTTTGTATCTCTTCATCTCTTTCTTTTTGTTCCTCTCTCTCTCCCTCTCTAAATAAATAAGCAATCAGGAAAATAAAAACATGAATAAACAAATAGGCAAATAAACAACACAATACATAAATTCCCAAATTTCCCCTCGGGGATCAATAAAGTACATCTGTCTGTCTGTCTGTCTGTCTG
>JAOVYU010000002.1:1557852-1577103 GCA_025674565.1 Synodontis membranacea | reverse complement strand
ACGGGTGCACTAGCCGCTTTAATGAAGTCCCAGAGAAGGGAAGCGAAACCTGTCTTGTTTTTTCGAGCTCGCCTTTTGGGCCAAGAGCGTAATTGGGGACTGAGTATCCAATTAATGCTGAACAACCGAGGGGGCTCGTGTGGAGAGCATAAGGTGACTCGGCTAATATCGTTTGTATGCGCTTTGTAATGGTACGGAGGAAGGATGAGGCGGAGCTTTGGGACACGATCACGCTTTGAAAACGGTCTAAATGGAACCATCGCTTAGCCCAGCGGCCAGAGGGACAAGTAACACCGAGGGACGCTGATTATTTACTGCAAGTGGGTGCTTGTTCTCTAGTGCCGTCCGGCTGCACGTGTGAAAAAGACATTAGGGCCCTTACGAGCGAGGACGAGGAGGAGGAGGAGGAGGAGGAGGGCACTCCGGCCTGGACATCCTTCGCCTCGACCAGCAACTAGGTCACAAACAAACGTGGCGAGGAAAAGCGGTGGCGTCTACCGAGAACGAAATCACATCAATGCCACAGGGACAGGGGAGTCCCTCAATCCCTTCTTCATTAAAACTAAATAAAAAAAAAAGCCAGGTCATTTATCTCCTTCCCTCTAAAGCCATAAACACAAATAGTTTCACTCGGCTATTTTTCTTTCACTCAGTGCCACGGCATAGATCATTGACAATAAAAGTCTCGTCCTGATGATTCGCCGGGTTAAATTGGAATGTAAAGGAAGCGAAGTGTAATTGGAAGAAATATGATGTAAATAATGATACCGGGGTTAAAAAAAAAAAAACCCACGAAGGCAAAGACAAAGCCGAGGGAAATTATAAGGAGGCCTTGACGCTCAGCTTGAAGGTTTTCCTTTGGTAACGGCTACCTTTGCATCCTAAAAAAAAAAACAAAACAAAACAAAAAACCACTCATTAAAGGAACAATAGAATGGGGTGGTGGGGGTGGCAGAGGGGGTGACAAGGCTTTACAGCTGGGTCCTCCGGAAAGCAAGCAGGCGGTACATCATTGTGTCTGTTATTAATTGGATTACAATTAGCCAGATTTAACCCTTATTAATGACGTCCCTGTTAGGATGTTAAAATGACGCCGCAGTCTCGGGCGTCCATCCGCAGAGCCACAGTGCACTCTGCGGAAAGAGCAAGAACCAGCAGGAAGAAGGGGATGAAATTAGAATAATCTCACATGCACAGGTACACGATGAACTGCGAGCGGGTTTCAAAGCGTGTTTATTAATGAACGTAGCAATGTATCAAACAACCGTGGGGGAAAGGGAAAAAAAAAAAAAAAAACCTCAAAAAGGCTACGTCGAAATTAAGTGCACCAAAAAAAAAAGTGGACGTGAATAAATTAAAAATAGATATGCAGCAGGCCTGCCTGGAAGCGTAATTGTTTTCAATTATAAAGTGCTTACTAACACATTTAAAATGGTGCTAGACTACAAGCCTAGAGGGGATGAAGCTCCTAATTTGGGTAATTCTGGCTTTGACAGAATCCGAACACTTACAGCGAGGGTTTTAAAGTGTATTTAAAGCTCTCTGAACGCGAACGTTACCAAGGGGATTGTAACCAAGCCCAGGTCACGGTGAGGGAGAGGGAGAGAAGGAGAGAGGGAACATTATTACCATGGCTTCAGCACCACAGGAGGCCTCCACACCAGGCTCATCATCAACCTACCCCCCCCCCCCCCCCCAAATAGCCCATTCAGTGTCGATCGAACAAAGCAAGGCCTCCTGCTCGAGTCGTTTTTCCTTTTCCTTCTCACCCTGTCCAGTAAAACTGAGGACACTTTAATAGTTCGGTTCATCTATCTTCCATTGTGCTTTTGCACCTCTGATACTGAAGCTATTCAGTGTTACGCTGCACGTCCTAAAAGCAGAAGAACTTTGACTTTGACCTGCAGCCCATTCCCAGTGCGTATAAAACGAGTTACAGCTTCAACCTCACCGGTATAAGTGCTCCTTTCGGCCACTATTTTAGTGCCATCTTTTTCCAGATAAGGGGCAGCCTGTTTGAATGACACCTCTGTTACTTGCGCGGAGGGAGACCATGGCGCGACCCTTCGGATTTCAACTTCAACTTGACCTCCGAGCTTGGATCGGATATCAAAACACGGTGCCATCTGGCCTCGGTCGGGACCCAGTGTGGGCTCCGGAGCACGAGGTTAATATCATACAGTTAGGGAGCGGGATAGAGCCCACAATTATCTTCAATTCCTGGACAGAAAATCCTATTATTCAATCCCGGCTCGGACAGATGGGGAGGCAGCGACGTCCTCTCCCATTCCTGAGCAAGCCAATCTGCTGGCTGGAGCCACAGCAGCGATGGGGAAGGTACACAATGGTGGGAGAGGGCAGGAGGGCAGCAAGGTTCGTTCTCGTTTTTTGTATCAGGGCACGGTGCTTGGTGAAACCTGAGCTGGGACCGGCGGCTCCATCTCCTCCCCACAGCACGGACACCACAAAAGAACCTGCAGGGAGCGTTTGAAACCCTTCAACAGGAACCGCTGGGAGGTGAAGCGACAGATGAACGCATCCCATGAGAGCCACTTCTCAAAGGGGATACACAGACCTTATGCGATATGTGTTGGGAAGAGGCACGAATCAGACTAAATATGGGGCACACTCTACTAAAATGGTCCAGAAATAGTTTGGGAGAAAAAAGGTGGTCGGTTTCCTTTTACCAAAGGCAATGCTAATGCGTGCTTCCCAGCCAGCTGAGGTCTGTGTACTATCAGGCCCCAGAGAGCTGTTTTACAGAGCAAGACCAAGCCTGAGCTTATTAAAGGAAAGTACATCTGATTTATCAAAACATGTGCTCGTGGTTTAAGGAGAAATTTGGACGTTTTCTTGCAGGGACAGAAAAGGACCTGTTAGTTCAATTATGAAGTAAAACACTGTGCTTTATGAAGGACACTCAGGGACCCTGACCGGGCCACCCAGAAACGCGGCTTTCACCTGTGGTGAGAACGCAATAGCCAAGAACACCACACAAAAGGTTGTGTGTGAGAAAGCACGAACGCCCCATAAGCGCCACGGCTACAGTGACCACAATGGTGGAGTTCCAGGCCACAAGGCCACGCCATCATACCAGGATAGTGTGAGAAATTGCCCGAGGCATGTTATAGGGCCCCGTCATGGAACTGCTGAACTGCGGTTCCCACCAAAAGCAGCATTAGCGAGACACTTAAAGCGAGGACCTAGGAACAGAAAAGAAAAAAAAAAAAAATCCATTCTGTCTTTTGCTACTGGTGTTTTACTTGAACACGACACCTATTAGAAGGAGTAGATAACTACATAATGGGCATTTCCGCGTCCATACACAGTAGCAGACACGCTATCAGGACAGCATTCCGTGTTAAAAGCCCTTCATCAAGAACGTAATTGATTCCTGGTTATTAAAATGAATTTATTAACTAAATTGGTTATTAAATGTCCGTGAAGCTTCTTTAATGGCGCTCCCAGCATGAAGTCCATTAGACAGCGCGACCTAATTTAAGACTTGCGCACGAGTCGATTTAGAAGCGGCACAATTTTGATATCAGAAAGGCGGTGATCAAGGGGTAACGGTCTGGAACGCAAGTTTGAACACTCTGCTCAAGGCTCCTTCAGAGTTCGTTTAAGAAATAAAAAATATAAATAATATATAAAGAGGGGAAAAAAAAAAGAAGAAGAAAAAAAAAAAAAATCGACCAGCACTATGGTGGAAATCTCAGCGTGTGCAAGTGTCATGATAATTAAGATAGCTGCCTCCTCTGATGCCTCCTCGATGGCCCCTGCAGTTATCAAGGCCACGTCTGGAAGTCATCATTTATCCAAGAAACAGAAACACAGAGGGTGTGGAGAGAAGTGAATGGAGGGGGCCGCTGATATGCCAAGACAAAGATGAGATATTGGGATGTTAGCCACGGACTGCGAGAAGTAAGAACGTCCCACTTATGCTGTCAAAAATGTCTTTCGTTATTCGCTAAATTCAAATTTGCGTGTCGGCCTCCAGTTTCAGTTAAGGGGCATTCTGGATCAGAGGCATTAAATGCAAAAACGAAGATGAGCTATTTGGACTTTGACAGCATAAGGGAGACATTCTGACTTTGTCCAGACACGTCTTCCGATGCTCACCAAACCCTTTAACTGGATTCAAGATTTGCGAGTCAGCCCCCGGTTTCAGTTTGTCCTGGGAGTAGTCGGGATCAGAGGCATTAACGGCAAGTACGCAAAGACAAAGACGAGCTGTTTGGATATTGGACATGGACAGTTCATTGCCTCAATTATGCTGTCGGGTGTCTCCTGATGCCCGACAAACCCCCTGACGCTGCCGCAAATGGAAAAGAACTCAAGTTCTTCGAGTCGGCCTCCGGTTGCACTTTGGACGTGAAGGTGTTGGAAGAAGCAAATAGAAGGGACTCTGCTGGTAAACCTAGACAAACATGAGCTATTTTGGATGTTGAACGCGGACGGTTCAACTTCAAAACGTCTTCTGTTACCCACTAAACATCCCAACGCAGCCACCAAAGGTGAACAGAATTAAACCCACGAGTGGGCCTCCAGTTGTAGTTTCGACTGGGAGCAGTCTGGATCAGAGGCATTAAAAGACAAGATTTTTTGCCTTGCCCTTAAATTACACACACAAAAAACGGTGTAGTATAAACTCGCAAGGCACCCTGTGGAAGCAAAGAAAAAGAAATCGCCTACCTGCTTATTTCGGCTGAGTTTCTCCATCGTTTCACCCAAAACAGAAATTAAACGTGTATCTACATTTTATCATGTCTGGTATCGCCTTTGAAAATTGCAGGTAGTGGTAGTGTTTAACATTCTCTTGTCAAGCATCCCCCTGCTGAGACAATAAATGCCTGTCCAGTTTTGCTCGCAGCGGCAGCAGCAGATTAGAAACAGCAGGAGGAACGGTGTAGTGTGAATACAATACCGATAAGAACGCGCACTCTTAGCCCCACTGCTACGCCTCGCTTCTGCGAATGTGAGAACCTGCTGTTTTCTAATATTTACACACAACTAGAATCGCAAATGTACCATAACTGCATTGAAAGAGCACTTTCTGTCAGCCGCCTAAAATCAGCCTATATGTTTTTTTTTTTTCCATGGGTGTTTTTGAGATGGAGGGCACAGGGGGTGCGACGACAAATAGGAACACAATGAGAGTGAAATTTATTTTCATCTAAATAAGAACGAGATACGAAGAAAAAAAAAAAAGACCAAATTCATGGAGCCGGAGAGATGAAAATGAGATATGAGATGGCATTTCTTCTTCCAAACACAATAGATTAACGTAACAGATTTTTCAAGTATAACACAATTTAAGTTGATATTTTCAAAAGAAATTTTTTTTCTCTCCCCCGCCCATTTGCTCTTGCCATAAACCTCTGATCGGATCCGAGCGGCCCCCTGGTCCCATATCTGAACAATTCAATGTCAAGAACACCATTTATCAAGTGCATATGAATGGGGACAGTGCGGTCCCATGACCCTGCGAATGGTATAGCATTACCCGTGTAAAGCTGCCTTTCTTTATGAGGTATCAGAGTGCAGTGCCTTAAGGGCTGTTGATTGATGGACATCACCCTGCCATGCTGATCACACCAGCTTTCACAATCCTTTGAAACTAATCAAGGTTTTCGCACAAGGGACCTGACCCTTACATCAGAGTAAAGGAGCTCTATCTGGAGCTTATTCACCGGCACGTACCGGAGCTCTCGCTGATTCGTTGTCCCGTGGAAAAATCACTCAACTATCATAGATGCTTTTCCTCAGTCAAGTTTATGAAGACACATGAGAAACCAGTCCATGACTTTATCACTTTGGGCTACCTGGACGGTCCACCAGGAGACTTAACAAGCTCTAGTCTAGGAAGAAATGGCGACCGTGCTAAAGTCTCTGTCAAAAAAAAAAAAAAGAAAGAAAGAAAGGAATACAAATATGAGGATGAAAAACTTTTTCATAGCGAGCGTTGTCCAAAAATTTATCCATCAAGCTGTACATTCCTAAAAACCCAACCACTAGGACGTTCTCCATCTACTTTTCATTAAAAGCAGCCTGATTAATCCACCTAATCTACCACGTTGATCCTAATTGTCGAGTTGTAAAAATGTCAGAGTTCACTGTACGTACTGTTAAGAAAACGATTCTTCTACAATTATCTTTTCATGATGAGTTTTTTCCCCAAATAGAGTTGAGGTTTCTATACTTACCTGGTGTCTTTGTTAATTCTTAAAGGACCGTGTTTCTGTCTACGCCAAGCTGGCGATAAACAGCGAACAAATAAATAAAGAATTCGCGCAACGCTTTGGCGATCGACATCTCCGCTAACAAAATGTTTGCCTTTGAGAAGTCTTTACAATTACGATTAAAGCACAAATAAAGTAGGAACATTTCAATAAGCAACTTGAAATCAAGAAGAAAATCAAACGCGTCACGTCAGGGCTAGCTCGAGTGAACTTTGACAGAGGAATCTGCACCGTTGACCATTAGCACAAATTCTTCAGCAGCAGGAAATGTCCCGGGGAATATCTCAAGAACGCTCGAAATTTTTTACTGTTTGTTTGCACTTATCCATTAGCAGTGCAACATTTACCATTTGCTGCTCGCTAGTTTTCTCTCCGAGATCCTTCCTATCTACCTCCATTTAATTCTGCTCACTATCAACTATCTACGCTGACGTACCAGGAGTTCTGCACATAGCCCAGAGGACGATGGGTTCCCATTTTAACTCTCGGTTGCTGAGTTTGTCCTGTTTCTGTCTCTTTCACTTTGCTCATTAAGGGCAAGAAGACGGTTTCCTCTCAAGCTGCTTTGCAACGATGTTTACTGGACAGTTTTTCCTTGGTGATTTTGAAGTAGTTTGGCGTCTGCGGTTTGCTTTTGGGTATAAAAACAAGTATCGGTCGAGTTTAAAATGCTTAAACAAAAAATAAATATATATATATGTAGACTTTTAAAAGGACACGAGATGGCGAGGAAGGAAGTGATGGTTCCTGGGGTTTTCAATATGTTGCAGTCATGGAACAGTATGGGCAAAGTGCAGAATTCTCTGATTTAACCAGAAGTTGTAGATCTGAAAAAAAACAAGATGCGGTTTATGTCGGAAATGATTTTTTTTGTAATTTTTTAATTGCCTTGTAGCTCCAGTCCAGTTGCTTCTAAAGAAGCAATCGTGGCTTTGTTTAGCAAAGCGAGAAATGCTCATTTCCAATTCCGCTGCTGTGCTGAGTACTACTGTACTCTGCACGTCCAACTTTCTACACAATTCTTCATAAGTACTGAAGAACTTTCAATAAGGTCACCATGCTCAGGCTCTACAGTAAGAGATGAGTTCCATACAGTGCAAAGTGGACCCGTTAACACAACGAGGTTATTGGATTGGAGACGAGCGAACCAGACATCCTCATTACTGAAAGTGCCGAGGGGGTCCTGGGTGCAGTTTAAACCTCCGCTGAGCGAGATTCATGGTTCAGCATGGAGCCCCTGCACCAAACCGCCACTGTTGTAGAGAAACGCCGAGCAAAGCACTGGATATAAACGCAGGTCAATCAATGGCCACGCTCAGGCCCATCAAAGCCGCGTGTCTGCTCCGTGTGTGGCCGGTGGAGGGAACAGGTGGTAAAGTTGTGTTTAAATGCTCTGCCCCCCCAAGTGCCCCAAGTGTGCCATCATTATGTGCTACTGCCCCCTACTGTGAGGCAATGGCTGTGCGCCCCCAAGGTCACTGGTAAAGAAGGGGGAAGAAAGCACGCAGGGGTGCACTTTACCTCACACGGCTGGAGCGATCGATAGCGCCCCCGCAGCTCGGCTCTGAAAACAAACATTAGCAGAAAACGTCTCTCTCTCTCTCTCTCTCTTTCTGTCGTGGCTCTAAGCAGATTTAACAAGGCAGGGCTGTGCTCTTCCTAGGGTTAGAAACCACAAGGCCTGTACAGTGGTCTCTACATCTGGCTACTTAGGTCTTTTGCTATTGTCCCCAATTTGTACAGGTACAGCCCCTTCTGTACTCTGCGTTCTCACACCTCATGGCTATTGCTTTGGCCAGGTGTGAATAATCGTGAACCGCTCCACGATCAAGAGTATCTGGACTTCCGATTAACCTTTAGGGCTAGTGCGCTAATTCTTCAGACTTTGCCTGTATATAAAAATTGTAAAAATGTTTACCACTCATTTGTCATTTTTAAATTTAATACATCACAATAAAAAACAAACAACAACAAAAAAAACTTAAGGTTTCTTGTTAGCACTTTCAACAGTAGTTGGCTGTACTGCTTAAAATAATGTCACTTTCTTCTTTACTGTAGCAAAAAAAAAAAAAAAAAAAAAAAAAAAAAAAAAAAAAAGATGTGACTTAATCATACAGGCATTGTGTTTTGTGACACGATGGATTATGAGAGGAATCAGGAAGATGAAGTATGATGTGAGGGTATCTGGGCTGGGGAATGAACAAAAATGTAAAAGTACAAAAATACTACTGCTAACAATAAATAAATAAATAGTTATCTATTTGTATGTATATTTATCTGTCAATCATTTTATATCAGATTTATGATCTCTAGGTTTAGTTTAATCCCAAAAAAAATCTTCTGCCCCAATCCAGACAGTTCCGCAAGTCGTCTGCTTAAATCTAACTCGAATATGATTCGAATTTGTCCATCACATTAAACGATTTTTTTTTTTTTTTGCTCCTTATTTTAGGGAAACATTTCACCGCAGTATCTAAAATCTTACAGGAAAATGTCTTTCCTATGAGGGAGGGTCGTTACAAATCTGAATCGCTTTTTTCCTGAAAAGTATCAGATTTGTTACACTAATTACACTCATCCATTGGACGACGATGAGCAAACATACTAATACTGAACAATTCCTCAGTCCTGGTTCAGGGCAAAGTCAACCAATCCAGACACATCTCCCGTCTCGTCTCGTCTCGTTATCTGCATTCGATTCATTACTATTCAGGGGGAAGGGGAAAAAAAAAAAAAAAAAAACTTTCTACAAAATGTCTTCTCAATCCAGCGTGACAAACTCTGCACACACTTCTTTTACCTTTATACACACACCAGAGCATTTTCTTTGATCTGTTCTCATCTATCTCCGAGTTATTCTTTGCCCTCTCAAAGTCGGAAAGATGGTGCTTAGCCTTAAAAACACTCTTTCCCTGCGATCAAACCCGGTAACAAAGTTACAAGGCGCGAACCCGAGTAATGCACCCACAACTAACTTTTAATGATTGCTCTGTCAGGAACCGGGAGAGGAAGACTCGAGCTCTGGAGTGACAAACAGCGGGACCCAAGTGTTCGTCTTTTGTCTTCTCCTGATCAAATGGCGGAAGAGAGGAGAGGTAAGGCACACATGCGCGCAGCCTCTTTCCCTGAAGAGCGTCTCAGCTCCGGGATCAAAGAGCACAGAGAGAGAGAGAGAGAGAGGGAAAGAGAGAGAGACAGAGAGCGCCAGCTGCACCTCGCCTTTCATTCTGCAAAGAGAGAAGAGTAGGATGCGGCGTGGAAAGAGTCGGCACTCTGCGAGCTCCTTCGGGGATTTCCTTATCGAGGGCAAAGCAATCCCCTCTGGACCTCGTCGGCACGGGCCTGATTATTCAAGCCATTACAAAGGGGATGAAAATAACTCGCTACTCAAAAGCAAGCGTACTTTTTTTTTTTTTTTGTTATTTATTATTATACTCAGAATGTTCCCAACATCCCATGGAAAAAAAAAAAAAAAAAAAGTTATGGAAAAGAAAATGTACAGCTAGGAAATAATCCAGACTAGAGTTTAAAAGAGGAAAAGAAGTCGTAACAGTTTAAAAGAGAAAAGCTACGCGGTCTTCTTGGGTCTGCCACGTCCTTTCTTCGCTTCCACCACGGGTGACGTCTGCGTTCCCGTCTCGACGACGCGCTTCTTCGGACTGGGCTTCTTCGCTCTGGGCTTCTTCACGCCGTTCACTTCTGCGTGATGATAAAACAGTCTTAGCTTAATGTAAACACCTTTTTTTTTTTTTTTTTTTCTCAATCAAAGTGACACACAAAACCTGAATTGTTTCACCGTTACATGGCCTGGAAAATAGTCTCGACTATTCTCTAAGAGACATAAAATGCTAAAAAGAAAAAAAATTATAAAACTAAAACTTCTTTCTGGGTTTTATTCGGGTCCAAATTTAGAACCTTCTAAAATCCATGACACCTTTTCACTTAAAAAATAACTAATTTAAAGTGGTTTTCAAATTCGATCGCTTAAACTTCTTCGAGATTTGAAGAGTCTTGTACCTGAATTGTGTCCTGGTGAAAAAAAATAAATCAAAAAATTAAAATTTCACCACAAACATGTACACACTTTAGTATGAAACCAGGTTAATTCATTTTAATGTAACTTACACAGCAACCCCAATTCCTTCTGAATATTATAAATAACACACATTATCCACGTGTCTGTCTTTCAGTCGGTCTAAACGCTTAAACCGTACTAAAATCGCTCTCTGTGTTTGTTTCGAGAACTCCTCCTCCTTAAACACAGTGACATCACGCATCTGAAGCTACGGGAGAAAAAGGGGAGAAACGACATCAGCAAAGTGACGCCTAACTAACCTAAACTGAACTAAGGTTTAACATCAAGCCCTGAATATTCATTTAACAATCGTTAATCAAATTTGATACTTAGAGAGCGATTTGAAATGAGAGCGTAAAAACTGTTTTGCTAATTTTGCCCTGTAATCACCAAATTATTACGCTATAAAAAAAAAAAAATCTATAAGTATAAAGTCTAAACATTAATATCTCCCTGCTATGTGTTCATTTCAGTTCACACCTCACATCTGTTTTTGTCTAAACTTGTAATCATAAATCATAAATTTTGGATTCTTGGGGAGTTTTTCAAAGCTGTTTCGTTGCAATGTTTGAACTATTATTAAAAGCCCTTTACAAATAAAACTACTTCTCGGCCTCTGTGCTGATCCGACGCGTCAGGAATCTAATCCAGGTAGAGGGAAAAAAAAAAAAATGCAATCAAAAGAATTCCGAAGGAGATCCCGGGAAAAGCTGTCCGCAGGAAGTGCGCACTTACCCTTCTTCTTCTGAGCCGGGCGACTCCTCTTTGCAGGTGAGTTATCAGTTTCGTCATTAGATGCCTCTAATTCTGCTGCTTTCTTTCGCTTAGGAGCCTTCCAGCCCCCCCAAAAAAAAAAAAAAAAGAGAAAGAGAGAGAGGGATAGAAAAGAAATGGTCAAATCACTTGCCTACAGCATCCTTAGGGGGAGCTTGAATCTAATATTAAAAAGGGACCTTTCCTCTGCAATACGAGAGGAAACTATTACGTGTGCCTTAAGCCTTAAGCGTGACGTCTGAGCAAATGTAATTATGACTCTGCTCCCCAGCAAGCCTAAAAAAAAAAAAATCCGGTGAGGGGAAAGGGGGGAAACGAAAGAAAAAAGAAAAAAAAAATAAAAAAATCATTGAAATATCAAACACAATAGGTCTATTTTAATACCGCTTAGAGTGATTTGGATTTTCAAGGTTATATCCGTGACTCGAGATTACGGGTCAGAGACGCAATTTCATTCCACGCTTTAAACCTCCAAACAATCGTTTATATTTTGAGTTAATTTATTACGACGCGTTCCTCCGTTTCGGGGCTCCTGTTCCGGGGACGGGATCGGAGAGAGGAGCGGACGGGAGGAAATCACGCAAACTGAACCCGGGGTTAGCTACAAGATGCACTTAACGACAGCAATCAAATTCCCCCTGTCCTCCACTCAGACTGCGTAATGAATGCTCGCCTGTCTCTCGGACTCGAACCATCATCCCTTCTCCTTCTTACCCCCCCCGTCTTTTCCTTTCCATCCCCTCCTCACATTTCCCTTCCATTTTGCCAATTGCTGCCTCATGATTACCATCCAGACCCCGCTGAGCTGAACAGATTGGCTCGATAATTACATACAATAACTGCAGTGGGCAGGTAACCCTCAGCTGGCACAGGCCAGCTCCCTGGTGGCACCTTCCATATGCAAACGGCATTGTGGGAAGGCGAGGAGAGTCCGTCGCCTCCCGTGTCGCGAGTGTGTGCGCTGATTGCCGGCCCGCGCTCACTCCGAGGTTACCGTGTCAGCAAATTTGTGATACATTAGCAGGGAATAAACACAGGCACTCAGGACCTGACGGAGGGAGGGAGTGAAGGAGAAGGGGAGGAACTGAAGTCTTTGTTCACAGGTTGTTGGGTTTTTTTTTTTTTCTCCGCGCTGGACGCCGTCTCGATAGTTTTCAATCGTCTATTACCACGTAATACAATGTGACGAGTTCTGATGAACAAACCCACGTTTTTCATGAAAAACGATAAACTCTAAACAATTATCACGCTGAGCGAGTGCACTCGTGTTATAGATTTGCACGCCAGTATCAAAACATTGATTGGGAAAGAATGACTCGACCTCGATGAGACGCGTCGGCATAATCTACGTTTTCGAAAGCGTTTCCTTTTCTTTTTTCAGCACTTCAGAGATGACATTTACTAAAAAGAGACACTCTGGAGAGGCCTCACCTTGACCGAGGACGGCCCTGCGCCGGACACAGACGCCGAGAAGTCCAGCTTGTCGTCGTCGGTGGCGCCGATGCTTTTTAGTCCCTGCTGCAAAATGCCGCGCAGCTTCTGGTAGTCGGGTTTGTCTGTGTAGCCCAGCGCCTTCACCTCCTCCATGAACTTTATCATTTCCTCTGAAAGACGGAGATGTGCGGGTTAGGACTCGTTAGAAAGCTCTCGGAGAGTGGATCCGACTTACACCGAATGGCGATATTCTTGAGGTTTCACTGTTCAAGCTTTGCTTTCTTCTTAAGTAATCAAGCATTATTCAGTGCAATTAATTAATTGATTAATTAAACCAGATTAATTAAGGTGCGTACGTTTTTTTTTGAAGGAGTCTCCAGTGTCCGACGTAAAGCTGTAACTAAGTTTTCGAACACGAGAAATCTCCAGGACGAATCGTTTTAACTTTACAGCTACGGTTACATAGAACACTCCTTGACGTGCCGCTCAGAAGCAGCGCTCCCGTCGCCGCGTCACTCCTCCATCACTCCATCGGTGATTATTTCCCTACAACGGCACGCCTCTGAACGTGTTACCTCTGCACATATTTTACAATCCTGTGCATCAGTGAACCGAATACGACGGACTGTATGACTGGCAGGAAGGAGAACTTTCGCCCGCCTCTGTGTAAAGAGCCATTTCCATTTCGCAAACGGATAAAAGGAGGAAGGTGTGTGTTTAAAGCTGCACCGGGAACGAAGC
Organism: Synodontis membranacea; assembly: GCA_025674565.1. Classification (NCBI taxonomy): domain Eukaryota; kingdom Metazoa; phylum Chordata; class Actinopteri; order Siluriformes; family Mochokidae; genus Synodontis; species Synodontis membranacea. The sequence goes on along the minus strand of JAOVYU010000002.1, from coordinate 1,563,837 downwards.
ACAACTTCCTGCACCGGAGTCTCCTCGCAGCAGGCGCTGGCACTCTGACCTTCAGGCTAAGTTTAGTGGAGAGAGAGAGAGAGAGAAAAAAAAAAAAGAGGGCGACAAAACATCACACGCTGTTTCTTATACTTCGCTGCTCGCAAACTGTTGTTTATCGTCGGCTGCTCAAATTGTCACACCAAACAGAATTAGCCATGATGGCCTCGCTAAGCGCGCCGCCTCCCGTCACCTCGGCGTTGGGACGAGACGTGCGTGAGCAAGACAACAGCCCGAGGAGGGATCTCTCCTTCTGCTGTGCGCCTGTCACTGAGCTTCAGAAGTGCCATCGCATCATACGGCGAGCAAACGGCTCCTCTGACGCCTTTGATTTCCCCAAAAAAAAAAAAAAAAAAAAAAAAAAAGCGACTGAGTCCTGAAGTTGTGCAAAAAGTAAAAGCAAGTTACACACTGACTATGTGGAGTGAAACGATTAGAGATACAATCCAAAAGAGCAACGGCGCGCATGTCCGTTAAGGTAATTATAATAAAACCATTTAAATATATCAATATTTATGAGCCTATTTTTTTTACACCGGTAGTCAAAACCAGAGAAAAACTGTGGTTTTATTGTATTGTGGCTGATATTAGGTTCAATTTGGAACGTCACAGATTTTTTCCAAATTTCCTCCGATGTACGGAAGTGAATCCCAAACTCCATACGCGTTCCTCTGCCTTCCACAGCCACAGTCAAGTGGTCACACGCTCTCTGAAGTTGGAGGGAATTAGCGCGGGGGTCGATCCATTAGCTCTCATTATCGCTGAATCAACGGTCGTGCGCTCATTACGCTGCTGTTTATGCGGCAGGATCAGGAAGTGATTCGGACCGATTAATGTCTGGCTGACGCACGAGAGCGCACCCTCACCTGCGCGCATTACAGGTGCTTTTTAAGGGCTCTCTTTAATTAATCCGGGCACCGAGGATTTTATTCGTTGTTTCTCGGTTCTACGGTGCTGATTATAGCAGCTGCACCAACCAGAGGACGAAACCGCCGACTGACCGATAAATACACAAGACGGAACGTCCACTAGCACCCGGGCGATGTCTGAGGAGCGAACGGCTTCCTGTGTGAGCGCTTCTCTCACCTGGCGCAGGTCCTGGAGTGAAACAGCTCTTCATGAAATCTCTGATGTTGCTGCGACATCTGCGAGAGAAAACAGACACCGGAACGTGAGCGTTCACTGCTAGAGTGAACGTTAATCTGTTAATCGGGAACGTTAATTATTATTCTCGAAGCGGCATTAGGTAAAATTAAAATGTTCAGCCATAAATTGCTTTTTGTTCAATGCTCAAAAAAAATGGCCTGGGCTGAAAAACACCTGTCTCGTTAAAATGCAAGAACATATGAATATTCATGAATATGCAAATGAGATACAGCCCTGTGTCGCCCTGCCAGGCCAAATGCATCGGCACCAAAAAAAAAAAAAGCTGATCTTAATTTCTGAATCTTAAAGAGAAAACATCATGCAACTGCTCACTGACAGACCTCGTTAGCTTGCTAAGTGCTAGGAAAGCTCTCTGGCTAAGTGCTAGGAAAAAAAAAAATAACGACCGGATTTCGTTCTGTATGAATTAGCATCGTCAAATTCTCAATGATTTTTTTTTTTTTTTTTTTAATGGTAGGCAACATATAATATCGCCATGACAACAATGCTCTCACCATGACCAACAGTGAGCTAGCTAGCTAAAGCCTATTTTTTTTATATACGATCACCGAGATCACATCCTGAACCTGTGAGTCACTCGGGCCTGGCCTGAGAGCTTTAAACCAACCGCATTTTCGAGTCTCTGACGTAAACCGGGTCCTGGAGTTTATCCTCCCAGGGCAGCCGACTGCACAGCCACTGGATCATGCAGTAGCCCAGGATTTCAAGGTCGCCTCTTCTGGAGGGAGCTGCAAGAAAAAAAAAAACAACAAAAAAAAAAACATGACTTGAGCAAAACTGAAAGTGACAAAACAAGCTTATTACGTTTCCTAGCAACAAAACAGCACACTGGAGCTTCTTCTTGCCCGGTGTTCTAGCTAATGCACGTATAATTTGTCCATCTTTACTAATTAGGGATTTTAAAAGGAAAATACACACAAACTCCATGGTGCGCGTCGATGCTGGTGAACTCGATGGTCCCGTCGTGGCATCTCTTCGGGTCTTCTTTGTATTCCTTCGGCACTCCTTCCGGCGAGTACCTGTAGGCCAGTCCGTAATCCACCAAGTAAACCTGCCGGAAAAATTAACAAACGCACCCGTGAAACATCAGCAACGACGAACAGATGAACGAACAAACAAACAAAAAAAGAAAAACGCGATGCTGAGCCACTAATCTCAAGAGGCCACTTTTTAAATCCTAGTTTTAAAATAGCAGTTTAATAATACACCGCTGACACATTATTAATCTCTAAATTAAATGTTTGGCCGTGCCTCGGTCTCCCCCCCTCCCTTTATTTGCTTCAGACTCGTCTCGGCAGTCATTTAATATCGACTGTTTACACGCTAAGCGTGAAAAGCTTAAATTATGACTCATTAAGGAAGCGCATGAAAAGAGAAAGTCTAGCGGAGATCTGGTGTAAGAATAATGCTTCACAAATGCAACTATGTTCACGGCCACAGGAAAAGTTTGGACACAAAACACACACGCGCACACACACACACACACACACACACACACAAATGAATTCAGATATCCCTGAAGTCAAACACATTCTGTGTTTGTGCTGCACAATTCCCATTTCCAGGCGGGAACGAAACGAGGCCAAAGCGTCGCACGCCAGACGAAATCCCTAGTTCCTGTGGCGAAAGCGAACCTGTCTGCTAAACACGTACTTTACACGAGTGTCACAACACGCGCCGAAAGCAGAACTGACCTGATTGGGGTTCTTATAGGAAAGGAGGAGGTTGGAGGCTTTAATATCAGCGTGGACATACTCGTGGTCGTGGACGTACTCGAGGACGTCGAGCTGGAGGAGAGAGAGGGGTCACTGCTAATCCACTGATAAAATATTTCAGATAACATTCAAGGCATTTCAGACATTTTTTCACCAATAGAGATGATTTTATTTACATAGAAGGAAAAAAAATGCAGTTAAATCTGTATGACTAGTTACTAACTGGCTCCTGTATAAAGTTATGTTTTATATTTTTATACGACAAAAAAAATAATAAATAAAAACAAATTTAAAAATCACAGCTCCAAATGTGAAATTAATCTAACAAAGAATAATTTAAGGATTAATGAAAATTTTTTTTATTATTTTTCCTATTGGTTTTTATATGATTTAATCCAGGTCAGGGGAAAAAAATACATTTTAGTACAATTTTTTTTTGCACTCTGTTATTACATGACGATATGTGGCGCTACATTTCAGTAAAAACAAAAGAGGAATTGCTCGTGCTTTCCAGGACGGATGGATGGCGTAGTCTGTCCTGGCTGTCAATCACAGCGATACTAGCCAATCGCGGCCGTCTGTGAGTTCATGTATGCGGAAGAGGGTGGACGGCGCTTTCTCGGAGCGGGCACGTCTTCTCTTAATCGTGCATATTATGTATGAACTTTCCGTTTGACGTAACTCACGAGTCTGAGGCCGAGCTGAAGAACCAGCTTGCGTGGGAATCTCTTGCCGCATTCCTCGAACTTCTTCTGCAGATCCGTTCCGAATCTGTCCATGACCATGAACCTGTACCTGAAACGTCACATCAGCGCCTGTCCTTTACTTCTCAGTTCTTTCCCATGACAGAAAAAGTCTCTGTAATACTGCGCTCGTCTCACCTCTTTGCACCTTTCTCGTGAAGTCCTGAGCCCCAATATTTTGGCACCCCTAAGTATTTCAGTTTCCGGGACTTTATCCAAGCGCTGACTGGGAAGGAAAAGTCAGGAGTGTTAGGTCAGGAAGAGTCAGGAATGTTAATATACGTATATATCTATAAAGAAATAGAAAAAATATCAAGATATCATAATAACAGCTCCTCGTGAGATCAGCATTCTGGGAGTTAAAGTCCTACTGCATGCAAAATCATATGATGAGGCACAAACACAAACTCGGAATAATATAAAGGTGGGATCCCGCAGGGATGACAGAGTGGCAGCCGCGAGCTAATCTGCTGGCGGGACAAATATTTACCAACGTCACAATATCCTAATGAATAAACCATGAGCGTTGCTTAGTAATATAACAGTTAATTGTCAAGGGAAGGTGACATTTGGGTTGTTATTAAATAAAACGGATTGCCGTGACCTTGGGGCAACCAGAAGTACCACCGGAGGCATCCAGCCGCTGTTTGTGCGTCTCCGCGCGGGCGGCACGTCGATCGCGGGACTTTCTTTAATTAAGGGACTAGCTATTTTTCCTTGAGCGGAGTAAATCAGAAAGCCTGAGAGGGCGAGTGGGGAGTCAGGTGAGCGTACTTAGATCGGGTTTGGCGGCTCGCATGTAAAACTTCAGCTCGGAGAAGAGAGGGCCGTTATCGCTTGGCTCCTACATGGGAGGGAAAAAAAAAAAAAAAAAAACACACACACACACACACACACACACACAATCAACAAGCCAAACATAGAGAAGAAAATAACAGCTGAGTAAATCACAACTTTCACTAGAAAACTTTTACAGCTTAAGGAATGAAACTTGTGCCCAAAATCCTCCGTCTGATTGACCCGTTACTATAGAAACGATACCGTGTTACACAGTATAACACGTGAATATAAGGCTTGTGGTTTGAATTACCACTATTGAAAATTAATAAACGCTTCCTGACCAATCAGAAGGGAGAATTCGGCAGTATAAATAAATACAGCATTTTGAAAATCAAACAGAAGTGCTCCTGCTCACCACTTTGACGACGTATGGTGCGTCGGAACCGACCGTCTTTGACGCATCGTCGCTTGCTGGATGTGAACAAGATTAACGGGGTTAATGTTCTGAATGACGTCTAACGAGCGGGTCACAGGTTGTAGCGTCTCTTACCGAGATACAACAGGCCGAAGCCTCCCTGACCGATAGGCGTCCCGAGCTTCCATCTTTTCTTCGCCGTGTCTGTCAGGACCTCTCCGTGGGGGAACTCCTCGGCCAGCTTTCTCTTCGCCGGCCCTTTCGCTTTACCGGCTGCCCTGGCTTTGGGTGGCATCTGAACCTGTCCGTATAAATGAAACAGACATTCGGCTCTTAATGGAACTAGTGCACAGTGTGGGGTTAATCAGGTCACGATATCTGTACTGCGGTGCCGTGATGACTAATAACGAATATCCTCATTCTAATAAATTATCTTCTCTATAGTCCATTATACTATACTACTGTATATACTACTATACTATACCACTATGCTACTTCTATAGTACACGTTTCTATCCTACAGTTCCTTGTTCGTGTGAGACGTGTTACAGGATCTAAGACCGATAATAAACTGATAAAATTCTTATTTAATAAAGGCAAACACACAGATGTTGATTTTTTTATTATTATTTTTTTTTTTGCAAATGGAATTCTCTCATTCTGTCTATGGAAGGAGTCTACGAAACTGGATTAGTACATATGAAAACGGAAAGACGCAGAGGATTCTGGGAAAGGTGAATTCCGACCCTTTAAATAAACGAAAAATGGCCGTTGTTGACAAGTCGCAGTGGTATTCGAGTCAGATCAAACACTTTGTCATGTTTGTGTTGGTGGAAAATAATCGGCTTTATGGCTTCATTCCCCATCACAGCACGCCCTTGTCGTGTTTTATTCCTTCCTTATTTTCTATTCCGATAAAAACTATCTTCGTAAAATCTTCCTTCCACAGCTAAAGCACATTGATATGCAAATAACCATAATAAATATTGAAATATGCAAATTAGGACTACTTTTTTTCATTCTTAAATGGACACTCGCGATACGGTTGGCTGACATTGGCTTCGTTTATCACCCTCCTCATCACTGATTGGTGGTTCTGGAAAAAAGTCCCGCCTTCCGCCTATAT
>JAOVYU010000002.1:1554913-1557145 GCA_025674565.1 Synodontis membranacea | reverse complement strand
AATAATAGATAAATAAATAAATAGTTAATTAATAATAATAATAATAATAATAATAATAATAATAATAATAATAATAATACAGTAATAGAAATTTTGATATCCACAGGATTTTTTTGGTCGATTTAGATTTTTTAAAAGCATGTCTACTCATTGCCGAATTACAGGGAGCTCCACGAAGTGCTTGGCTCATTCATTATTGACGGCGTGGCGTCCTGTAGCAGCTTTGTAAAGCACAGGTTTCTGGTTTCCATGCGCCACCTGACTACTCTGGATCTACATCTGAACCGATCCCACAAAGAGGACTGCGAGGTGGAACTGGACATGTAGCTTTTCTCCTGAACCCAAACTCTCCGTGACGACTCTGATGCTGCAGGAGGGAGCGAAGAGTGAAGCCAGTGATACCTGATCAGCAGCGGCGATGACGACGAGTGGCCGTGCTGAGGAAGAGGAAGTGGCACGGCTGGTAGGCAAAAAGAGCAGAGGGGAAAAGCGTGTCTCGTTTCCTCCGGACGAGGAAATGGTTTCGGGATATGCCGAGTGCAAGGACGCACGGCAGGACGGTAATAAATAATAATAATGATCTAGATCTAGATGAACAATCCATGACACAGTGATGTGAAGCCATTATAACCCTGGAGTTGATTATTTTCCAATAGCAGCATGTCCCAAAGTGTGCTATTACTCTTACACTACAATAATTTTCAAGGTTTATTTTTTTTATTAATTAATGAATGACCTGTCTTTTTTTTTTATCCATTTATAGTTACATTTAATACTGTAGAACATCTGAAAATCCCTTTTCTCACTTAGCTTTCTTTTCTGTCTGGTTTCATGTACGTTTCCCGACATTAAATGGAACTGGAAACGAACAAAATGGTAAAATACATCGCTTGGAATGTTAATAAAAGAACTCTGGGATGTGCCGCTCTGGGAAAACAATCAACTTTGGAGTTTTAAGAGTAACTCAGTTTAATCGTACGTATAAACAAAAAGTGCCTCCGAAGAAGGATTGACTTGCTATCAGATCGTTCTTCTTTGCTTTTTCCTTTTTTAAAATAAATAAATAAATAAATAAATAAATAAATTCCCTTCTGTTATATCTCAGTTTTCAGAAACACGATAAAGAGAATTTCAGCAGCTCATCCGGTGGTGACCTAGATGTTTTGAAAGAGCTGGATTAATAAAACGAATGTTAATTAAAGTCCAAGATTTGCGCATCGTAAAACCATGAAACACACACACACACACACACACACACACACACACACACAAATACAAATGCCCGTGTACTTCTGGTAAAAGTTTCTTTTCCATGTTTGTCTTTGTTTTTCGGAATTGCGAGTAAATCATGTCTGCGAGACGCAACGAATGCATTCACCTTGCGCTAATGAAGCACAGAGAAGTGTATTAGGCAGGGAAGAAAAAAAAAAAAGGAAGAAAACATTTTTAAAATGCGCTTTCATCAGTAGGGCTAATTGTAGAGCGCTCATTAAGACACAATAAACACTGGATTAGTGGATAAGGAATGAAAGGCTGTTGTTGTTGTTGTTATTTGTTGAGCCTTTTATTTCTCACTTCTATTTTAGGCGACAGTCCAACCTTGACAGATATAATTTTGGCCTACGAGCGGAGCTGCATAAAGCACAGAGTCGCACCCCATCCCAAGACCCTGGACCAGATAAAGGTACACAGTACGCAAATCAAGTTTTTTTTTGTTTGTTTTTTTTAAAGCCCAGCAAGGTTCAGATCACAGTTTATATAATATGTGCAAGAAATATCATGTCTGAAAAGTGAAATATTAACAGGTGAAATTCAACAAAAGGAATCATGTTCGGAAAAATGAATCGTGTGACAAAAGGAATCATGTGGAAAAGTGAATCAGGAGTAAACAGATCATACGAGCGAGTCATATGAGAAATCACATGCAAAAATGAACCAAGTAATTAAATGACTCGTGTGAAGTGAGTCATGAGAAAATATATGAAACTTCAGAATAAGCAAATCATATATAAAATGAATCATGAGTGAGTAAATGATTCGTATAAACTGATTCGTGAAAATCAGCTGAGAAAACAACTGAATCATGGTTAAGTGAAAATGGTAAAATCTTACGCAACAAAATTCATCATGAAAAAAAATCATGCCAAAGTAAATATCATAAAAAAAAATCACAAAATTTAATCATGAGTAAGAAAAGTCGATAAATCGTTTAAAACAATCATGTGAAAATTT
>JAOVYU010000002.1:1542413-1549913 GCA_025674565.1 Synodontis membranacea | reverse complement strand
TTACTAAGGATTTGTGTTCAAAAAAAAAAAAAAGAAAGAAATAAACACTAAGAAATACAGGGTCTGCTATTTGTTCATGTATTCGATAGAGCATTCTTTCCAAATAACGTACTCGTCTGCAATTACGTCCCAACCTTTAGTAGATATTCCCGACTACTATCTGTGCGCTTCAGCCTTACACCCTCCTCTTCAAGTACACTTAAGCCGACCTGTAGAGTTTCGCGCTCGGTGTAGGAGAGGATTTATATCTGCAATGTAATTTCCACAGACAAATATGGATATAGCAAAAGTAATGAGAAGATCAGGCCTGCTTCGAGCCTCCTAACCAGGATTACAGCATCTGCTGCAGGACCTTATCGGCGTTTATTTTTTGCTGTCGTCGTTCAGATTTTTTTGTTCCGCGTTTGTTTGCTCATTCTGGAGGCTTCGTCGGTGGAAACATGGCCGCTTTTCCGTTGATCCCGTCATGCGGGACCGGACCCAAATCTCGCATACTGAGATACCATCGGAAACTTCGTCAAGCCTCTTAATTGAAATCTGCACCCGGATCCTGCAGGGCTCGGATTAAAGCGCAAGTCCCTTTGATGAGGGGAAACGGCGGTTATTGATATCGATACGAGAGGATGGCAAGATTTGAACGCCGGTCAGCGCCTTGCAGCTTCCTGCTCCCTGTCATACACTGATGACATCTTGACTCCGAGACGCCGTGTCATTATCAGAGAACGGCAGAGGGGATTAGAAAAATGGGATTTCAGATCCCCCTATGTAGGGTGCACTTAAGTGATTATTGTATAAAAAAAAAAATAAAAAAAAATTTTTTATAAATGATTATGCTAATGATGAATAAATTATCATCTCTCCAGCACATGGCTGCGAGAGATCTGGCTTGTCCCCGACCACGAAGATAAGAGTTTGTGAGGGGATGGGGGTCCAATAAAGATTCGCTGCTGTGACCATCAAAGTGTTTCTCTAGGCTTTGTTTAAAAAAAAGAAAGGGAAAAAAAAAAAGTTCCTGAAAAATGACTTTGATTCTCCTCTGCGTGGCGGGACGCGATCGCGTCCGTGTCGAACGTTCCTTTGCTCCTTAATGAACACCAACCACCAAGCCACATCTGCGGAGACGCGGAATTCAAAGTGTGTTTGCGTCGGCTTCGGGATGAGCGTACAGTACGCGCCGCCGCCGTGTACTGATTTTATGACTTTGTTTCCTGCAGTAAGTCTGGCTGTTTGGTTTATTCCGATTATTCCTGTTTGGAAATTTCCTCCCCCCAGGTGTTCCTTTGGATTATCGCTCGTGCGAGTCTCTGGAGGAGATTCTGAAATTTGTCCGGTTTAATCTGATCAACCTGCAGGGGGCGGAGCTCGAGGAAAATGTAAGTTCACACTCCATGAAGCGTTGCTTATGTTATCATATACCGCAGTGGGGCTGAATTCAAGATTCTGATTGGACAAAATGTGTGATATAAAAGTGCGTACGCTACCATGTTGCCATTTCTAGAGATTTAGTGGGTGAGATTTTTAGAAGGACTCTCCAGTGTCAGCAGAGCTTCAGTTCACGTTTGGCCCCTTTCGACGTGATATGGCAAGCTGTGTGGATTTGTTGGTCTTGTTGTGTTTAAGAGACAGACAAAAGAAAGGCCGCTGAGGGGATAAGTATTTACGGCATAAGCGATAAGACAAACCGACTTGGTTCGGCGACATTCCGTAGCTTTAAATGTAGCTAGAAATGGATAAAAAAATAAAAAAATAAAAGTACAACGTGTCATTCGTTAAGAAGTAACAAATTGCACGCCTTAGCGTACTGCTGTGGTATATGACGGATACATCAGGCATTATGGATTTTATTTTATTATTATTATTTTCCATAGGGAGCCTCGTCACTGATGGATATGATCTCATACTACGAATCAGCCACCCATCTGGATGTGTCCTCTAATACGAGCATGGGAGTCACAGGATGGCAGGCCCTCTCACGTTTACTCATACAGGTGTACTTCCGTGTCACACTTACATGCGAGAAAACGCTGTAACACAATCAGCTTTCTGATGCAAGGGGAAAAAAAAAAAAAAAAAAAAAAAAAAGCTACGGACTCTGTATCTAGTCTGATTTGCCAGCTTTACAAATGACTGACAATAATTTAGATTTGGTTCTGATAAAAATGGCTAAAATCCTTTTTAATTGTCTTGTGACTTCTCCCATAATTTCAGCCTGAGTTTAATCGTTTTTTTTTTTTATTATGATTTTTGTTAAATAAAACGTGTTTTTACACCCATATTTACCAAGGGTGCCAATAATTTTGGAGCTCACTTTAGGTCAAGCACTTTCCACAATGTGGAACAATTTTAGGACACTTTCAAGCTTCTATATAGGTTACATTTGCGCAGCGTTAGGATGACGACGAGGAACAATACGGAAATCTAAGCTAGCTAGATATCTAAGCTAGCTAAGCAAAAAGTCTATTAGTTAGCGTTGTTTGCATATCACGACTGCATTATATCTGATGATAAAGAACGTTTTTCAGTTTAGTCCCTTTTGCAAATGAATTATGATCAGGAAGATGTTTTTTTTTTTTATTATTTTGCTTGACGTGGTCATTTGTTTGACACGCTGAGCTCACAGATATGATCTGTAAACGCTTTGTTCCACTTGGACGTCTGATTCTGATTTTTTCCAGATTTATTTTGGAGCCAAGATGGCACTGAAGTGAAAAACGTTCACAGGTTTCATCTCAAACACGCTTTTAAACAGAAGCTACCTTGAAAGTCTAGCTACGTCTAGCTAGCCAGGTCATCCTGCATGCTAACCTAGCTAATAATCCGCCACGAAAAAAAATCAAAGGTTTTATGCTAATTTTATTATTTATTTACTTTTTTGACTAAGCCAATGTGATATAAATGCCTGATGTCAACCTGACACAAATGCAAGCTAATTTATTCACTTGGCGTTAACTTAGCTAATGACGCTAACTTAACTAATTAAGCTAATTAGGATGGCAGGAGGACATGGGGGCATTTCCAAATTGCATATTAATATGTAATAATTAATTCTGGTGTTTTTGACATGAGGTAAAGGTGTAGAGATGCTTCGATTTTAATAGTTCACCATTAAAAAAAAAAAAAAAAGAAAAGAAGAAGATTAGCTTTAATTGAAGAAAATGACGATCGTGGCTACTTTAAGAGCACTAGCAACAGTTTGACAGTAAGGTAGTACAGTGAATGACTGATTTCCCACAATTTTTTTTTTTCCTCTCTCTTTTCCTCACGTGAGTTTGCAAACCTGCTCCACTTAATCTAGTATTTTTTTTTTTTTAATAAATATTTAACACTGTTTTAATGAAAAATAAGACGTGTAATTTTGTCTTTGCGTTGATTTATAAGTCAGCAGCCACGGCGCCACTTTTCCGCCGCCTTTTGTGCACCCTCGCGCTCGATCCCCTGATCTGATTTGTATTCAGAGTGCGGCGGAAGTAATGAATTATCATGCATCAGAGACGAAAATATTCGCACCGCAGGATATTGCTGTATTCACACTTTGATTTTAATGGCTATCATTACACTTCACTTTTGGTTCACGGCGATATTATGTTCAATTAGCGGCGTCTCTAGATGAAAGACAGACGAGCTACGCCCTCGTGGTTCGGCGGACTTGGACGGTCAAACCAAAGGCGTGCTCTTAGGCGGCATTAGAGTAGATCAATCGTGTTTCCATCAGCCAGAAATGAAGAGGGATGAAAAAGTAAAAAAAAAAAAAAACACATCTGGACACTTTTGAAGACGTGGACTAGGGGATGGAGCAATGGCCGCTGGATCTACGCCGTCCTCCTGTCACGGGTTGTTTTTCTAGTTTTTTGACGTCTCGGCTCTCCCAGGCAGGACGTAATGGGATGAAAAGGGGGGGAAGACGGGGATTCCAGGCCGCAGAAAGATCAGAATGACGGCCTCGCTTGCTCTTTTTTTTTCCTTTCGACCCTCTTTTGCTTTTTCCTCCTCTTTAGAGCGGATGCTTGTGGAGGTTGGACGCCTGTAACATCCCCATAGAGGATTATCCCGCGCAGGCTCTGTCAAGAGCCCTCCTCAGCAGCGCACTGACAGTACTGCACCTCGAAAACACTGGACTGAGTGGGAAGCCACTCTTCACACTCGGTATGCTTGTCTTACGCACACACGTAAACTCTGACCTTGTGAGAAGACTTACAGCTAAGCAACGAACACTTTGTTCTATACTAATCTGCTTTTAGGGGAAAAAAGATAGAAAAGCACTAAACGGAATAATAACTGATAAACCGTTGCTCTGCAAATAATGGCCCCTGACTCTCTTTTGTGTATATCCCCGCCCCTGCTGTCTAGGTAATTGGCCTGCAGTAGGTTCGTGTGTGTATACATATTGTATGTATGCGGCCGTGGCCAGCAGGAACAGATGAAGAAGAAGAACAGCGAGAGGAGTGGCAGATTTTGGCCCCGTGACCCTAACAGTCAGACTCGGCCAGGATTAGATGTCCTAATCTTCTGCCTGTCAGTTTACACGCTGCTGCACCGATCCGTGTGTGTGCCTCTGCGGCCAGCTCGCTGTGAGAGGCCACTGTAACACTAATATTAGCTGCTTTAAGAGTGTACTCGGCTGGTGCATAAGTCTGTGGCCTTTTTTTTTTTTTTTTTGACTAAAAGAGTTTGTCTTCGTAGTAATCGCTGTTAGATTCTATGACTTTCTGTGATTTATCTGGCAAAAGAATGAATACCGTCGTAAAAGAAGGATTCGGGTTTTGAGGAAACAAATCCATCTGTACAGTTTGGTATCCTGGACTTTTTTGAAATGTTGCGCAGATATCGTAGTTCATTGATTTTGCCACTTAATTTGATCAGTCGATCAGTGTGACGTTCGTCGTTTGTCGGTTTCTCCAGCAGTTTCTGGAGCAGATCATGATAAAGGTGTAATGCTCCTGTAATGCAGGTGTGAAGCCGTTGAGTGATATTTCTCTCTGAAAGTGCATGAGGAACCACCTATCGACTTCCCATCGCCTTCAGGCGCCTTAGAACAGTAGAATGATCCATATTCAAACGTCTCGCAGCTCTCGAGTCCATTGTGTCGCATTTTCGTCCGACAGTTTCTGCAGCTCCTCGTCTTCCTTTTCTTTTGGTCTACCACTTCTTGGTTTATCATCGAGCTCGGATACACCTTTTCAAAAAGCGAACCAGTTCTTGAGCCCAGAAATGTCGATTGCAGCGTCGCCGTGAACTTTGCAAATTTCGTCTCTTGATTCCATTGAGCGTTTTCCACTATTGAACAAGAACTGAAGGCAATGACGAATATGAACCTCGCCGAGCTCCAGGCTTGATTCTTGATTGATAAACTACCTAAAACACCTGCTTTTACACGGAGATTTGATAAATAATTAAAGATATGACTTGGCTGCAGCTGGAGGAAGCGTTGTTGGGTACAAGAAGGCGTAGCTAGTTGTTAACTGCTCCTTTAATTCCACATTCTCCATTTCCTGTACACGCTCTTCTGTTCTATTCAGAGCACTGTGTAGGATAACAATGCCTTGGAAACACATCACCAGGACCCACTGTATATATTTTATACACCTTTTTTTTTTTGCACTTTCTAGTTTTTTGTTGCTGTTGTTGTTCACGACAAGCACCATTTTTTTTGTCTTAACAGCTAAGTTAAAAGAAGCTAAAAAAAGAAAGGTTGATAAGGGAATGACTGTTTACATAAGCAGTAACAGGAGCTGACTTTTTTTTTTTTAAATAAACATAACTAAAAGTGGATAAAAATATAGCATTTGTCATTCTTATAATAATCTGTCATTAGTGTCAAATTGTTGCAGTATAAATGAAATAATGTTGTGATACTGGACTATAATAAAATACGGAGTGGTGACGGTGACGCGGCTTCACTGGTGCGTCATTACACCACATTCTTCATTTGGGTTTGTAGGACAGCGAGGAAAGAACGTTTTGAGGTGTGTAAATTGGTAAATAGATGATTAGAATTTGAAGAAGTCCAGTTGCTACTATTGCCTTCCCACTCCCATAGTTATCAGACTTTCTTAAGCTTCTTATTGAATGTACACTTGTCAAGCCCTTGTCCCTTTGGCTTAATGTCCACATCGAGCTGAGTTGCATCTGTTTGATGGCAGTAATGTCTCAGCGGAGAAGAGCGAGAGCTGCTCTGGACATGGTCCATTAGCGAGAGCAGTGTGAGAGGACCTTAAATGAGCGGGAGGACTCGAGCGGCACATCCTGCTCTGTTTTCTCTAAGCAAAGCCTGGATCTGTTTGATATTTTGGTGCCGCGCCGGCGTCCCCCATGCTTCTCGCTAGAATGCCCGGCTGCTGATCATCGCCATCGACCGGGCGTGTCACTGATTGAGGGACTTGCTAGCTCGCGCAGTGGAGTCTGTCCGATCAATCCAACGATCCCACTATTCACTTCCTGCTGTGTGTGATGGCCATGTTGGCATTCGGCATGCGACCAAAAGGGTCTGATCGGATCTGCCGCATTGATCCGGACAGCAGGACTGTGTGAGGCTACGGACAAAAAGCCCATGAAAGGGGTCCCTGTTCTGAAAGGACACAAAATGATGTTGATTACGATGATGACCGCGGTGATGTAAATAGTAAAGACTAGAAAATTCCCCCCGTCTCACTGCCACCCTAATAGTTGAAAGTCCTCCCTTTGCACATCATATTTGACAGTAATGTGTCCTAACAGCTCCACATGTTAACATTATTTCCCTTTTGTTCTTTCGGAGTTTGCTCTCTAAAGAAGAACATCGCTCTGCAGGAACTCTACTTGTGTGACAACGAGCTCAACAGCTTCCACGACTCCATGCAGTTAGGAGAGCTTCTCAAATACAACCGCACTCTCAGAACCCTCGACCTTAGCAATAACGCCATATCTGACTCAGGTATGGCCATTTCTTTGTCCCAAACTGGACCTGCATGAATGCGTACACGAATGCTTAGATTTCCGTGCTTGCGTAACACAGTCACGCGTCCGTGAGTTCCCGAGCAGTTTTCTTTGTCACGCCGCAGGTCTCGAAGAGCTCTGTGACGGTCTGAGAGTTCAGAAGTCTGGTTTGAAAACATTAGTGCTGCATAACAACCAGATTACTCACCGCAGCATGACTCATCTAGGAAGTGTTCTGGTGAGTTGCAGTGTGTGTTCATTAAGAACGCTTTTATGCAGCACCGTTTGCCAATTAGTCTGATGAAGTGCGTAATATGTTAATACATTATGCCCCAATTTTCCAGACAAATGCTAGAGACTAAAAAAAAAAAAAAGAAAAGAAATGAAAGCAGCAGTCTAGAACACAGCCCTTTTAAATACTACAAAATATTAACAAGAACTGCATTTTTTTTTACTGTACTTAGTTTGCCATGTACCATACATGTACCACATTATAAATTATAGATAGTGGGAAATTAGAGAAATTGGGAATTGGGAAATTTGGAAATAATACAAATTGTGATTTGTTAAATAGTACGCGCATATATA
>JAOVYU010000002.1:1525838-1537604 GCA_025674565.1 Synodontis membranacea | reverse complement strand
TATATATATGTGTGTATACGACATGATAATTACCAAAGCTAGCCCAAGATACGTCGTAGCAACATACGTAGTTTTTTTTCTTTTTCTTTTTTTTAAGCAATAATATTGCGTAAAGTGCAGTACGAAGATAACGCTTCCGTTTGTCGTAAGTAAGATGGCGTAAGTTACATAATGATTTGTTTAAGCGACTTACAAAGGCAAACGTTCCTTGTAGGTTGTCATATAACCATAAAAGAACACTTTGGGAATCACGAAAATGCTAATGTGAGAGAAATGGCTCTGGTGCAAAGCTAAGGAAATGTCAGAACAGGGAACATGTCTTGTCTCGATAAGGGTAGGGGTTAAAGAGAAAATTGTGTAAATTCCACCACAATATTACTTTATGCCATATTAATAGGCATATTTCGCTCTGCCCATGTGTGCATTTATGTGTGTATGTGTGTGTGTGTGTGTGTGCATACACTACTGGGATTTGTCTAGGTCAGGGCCCAACATAGCAGAACGAGTGACACTTGTATTAAGTAAAATCTTATCATCAGAAATCAGCGGGTGATCAGATCGAGTGTTTCAGAGATTCAGCCTTGTGGAATTCCCTCCGGCCAAAAAAAAAAATCTTTCAAATGAAATGTGTATGAGACAAAAGTGTGTGCGTCTATGTGTATGTGTGTGTGACGCAATTTGGGATGCGCATGTTTAAAAAGGGAGGAAGGTGGCGGGGAGAAAACGTCGGTCCTCGGGTCTTTGTTTACAGCGTCTGATTTGGCATGCGTGTCGACGCTCGGCTTCATTTGATCGTCGGCCCCTTGTTGGCGTGAATTATTAATTATTTACCCGTCTAAAAAATTCATAGAGGGAGTTTTATGAAATGCAGGATTCCAAGGACAAGCTATCGGTGGCGGTAGCAAGGTAGTTTATTCTCGTTTTCTTGTTCGTGTTTCTTATCAGAGGGCTGTGTTGACATGACGAGCGAACGATGTTCATCAGGATCGTCCTCGGCTGGGGCCGTGTCCTGCGAGGTTTTCGCGCGAGAGAGAGTGTGTGTGTGTGTGTGTGTGTGTGTGTGTCCGTGTGTGTGTTTGCTAATTGAACATTAGTGTGGCGGTGGTCAGTGACAACCTGGTGTGGGTTTCAAGTTCGCAGAGACGTAAGGTGATTGTTGTTAGCGTGAGAAGCGTCATTATGTGCACATGGAGAGGAAGTGGGCTTTGCAGGAGACTATGTGAGACGTTCAGGGACGTCTGGGGGGGAACGGGGGGGGGTGTCAGGATGGTCATGGAGTCTGAATCTCTGATGGAGGGAGCTGAGTGAGCGTACAGAGAGAGAGAGAGAGAGAGAGAAAGAGTGAGTAAGAGAGAGACAGAGAGAGAGAGAGAGAGAGAATCTGTCTGCTATAACACTGATGACAGAGCAACTCATCCTGGGCCAATCAGTCAACTCCAGAATTTTTGGCACCCTTCTTTTCTTTCTTGGAGGTTATAGGTTTTAAAAAAAAAGAAGCCCCCCCCAACACTAGATGAAAAATATTGGCACCCCACCACTCGTGGGTCGAACCCTCTTGCACGCACAACCTTTTGAGCTCTTCTCCGTCCTAAAAAGCTTTGCGCATGTGGACGCTGTCTTTAATTCAGACCATGTCGTATCAAAACTGTTCACATCCTGAGACTGCAAGACATCGTTAATAATGCTGATATTTTTCCTGTTCGGCCATCGTAAAATCCTCACTACCTGTGACTACATCACCGGAATTGAATTCTGTATTAAAGTGCTGGGATTTAAAACAATAAACCCTGAAAGCTTTCTGTTAACTGTTAACTTCCCGCAATGTGCGGAAGAAGAAATGTTTATTGTGAATGTCATTAATAAGAAATTCATTTATTGGATTTTACCTGCTATGCGTCATCCCAAAGAACCCTTAGCCTTGATCAAATCGCACCCCCTTTTGTGTAGTACAGATTTATTCATCATTATTGAAAAATCCCACCTACTTGCACTTGTAACCTCTTGGCAGAGGCAACCCATGAATACATCTCCTTTTTGGTGTGCACGAGTGATAGAGGGTTTGTATTTAGATTTCATTTGAATATTGTTTGCGAGTACAAATAATATCGCCACATCATGTTTTAGAAACAAAGTGCAATCATTTAACAAAGTTCTTACGGGGGGAAAAAAACGGAAAGGAAATTAGTTTTTCTATAAACCATTCATTTCATTTTAATACCATCACCTTCAAATACCTTGTAGGGTGCCAATAATTATGGAATAGACTATTTGCACACAGTGAACTGCATGGATTGAGAGCGTGTAGTATGCATGCGCAAAAACGGCCATAAACACACGTACATTACTATAAAACCTAAAATTACAGCTAATGCAATCACAGCAGTGCAGTTCCTGCTGTTTTTTTTTTTTTTTTTTTAATGATGGTGTGATTGCCAAGGACGTTCTCTGTTGGTGCGCGTATGGGAGCTGAACGCGTGCTCTATATCATAGTGTTACTTCCTCTGAATTGCTTCCTGGCAGGTTTTGGGGCATGAACATTGCCGTGATATATATATATTTAAAAAAAAAAAAAAAAAACATTCAGGTGTTCATCAAAATCAGCCCTCGGAGACTTCCTGCATCGCTTCTACTGCTGCAATCGGCTAACACCCTCACAGCTTGTTTAGTTTGTATCTCGTTTTGTTGAGCAGCTGGGGCAGGAGTTTACACTTTTGTTGTTTCTCCAGGCTCTGGGATCAACTGTGGTGCGATGTTTTGTTACACACGTCTCTCATTGGATAAAGCTGTGACTGAGGCACTAAATACGCAACTCTTTCAATCTGATTCCTTATAGCATACTACACACGCTAAAGGCTCCAGGACCAGGGAAGTATCCAGGAAAGTATGAATAATAAACACCACAATATAAAACGCACTGGACATTTTTCTTTCTTTCTTTCTTTTTTTTTTTTTTTTTTACATCTGTTTGAAATCGTTTAGAATCCACCAATAGGACACGTGTTAAAGAATTCAGTTACGATTCACGATGTGACTGATAACACTCTTACAAGACAGCTAAAATCACCCAAACTTGCCTTAGGTATAGAAACGGCTCTGTAACTCATGGAAAGGCGTACGCTTGTGTACTGGCTTTCCACTTGCTTCTTTGATACCTCGTAATTCATATACGGTAAACGCATGGATTGGTCTTGTATTTCCCGTCGCAACTTTTTCTGTGAGCCTCCGACCAACAGAAAAGTCAGGATGATCGTGTCCTCGGTGCGATGAAAAGCAAAAGGAAAGGATATGCGACTGGTGCGGTTTGATGTCTGTGGAAGATTTAAGGAGGGAAAAAAAAAATACTACAGCTCTTTTACTGGAGCTCTGAAAGCGCCCCAAAAACTTTAGAAGAAATCTCTCTCTCTCTCTCTGTCTCTCTCTCTCTCTCTGTCTCTCTGTCTCTTTTTCTCTTTGCACCCTCGATCCAAACAGTCTTGCTCAGTTCCTGGTTTATTTTCAGGGGCAAAACAGGCATATTTGCCAGCTGTGTAATTTACTGTGGCGCTCATTTGCATATTAAAGCATTAATTAGCCCCTCAGAGTGCGCGAGCGTGTATAGTGTAATCACTGGCCGTGTAGTGTTTGGGTCGGGTGTTTGCGCCGTCGGGAGCGCGCGGGGGTCTCTGGGTGCTTGTGTTGACCATGCGGTGCATGCTTGTCGGCTTTGTTTCTCTCTCTCTGTCTCTCTTTTTTTCTTCTTCTCCTCTCTCTCTCCCCCCTGCTGGAGAGGGGGATGAGGCGAGGGTGCGCTGCTCAGTTTTTCCAGCTTTTTCCGGGCCCTTTGATGTGTCACACTCGATCTGTCTCCCTGTCATTTTAATCGCTCTACTTTACCCCCATCAGTGCAGTCAGAGGTGTGACCTACAGTTTCGCAGGAAGGAGCTTGCTTTTTTTCTTTTTCTTTTTCTTCTTCATTTGATGGAGATGGAGGGAGGGTGAAAAGAAAGTCAGAAAGGCAAACTGGCGTGTGAAAGACAGGATTTTGTTTTTTAAAGGGTGTGTCAGAAGTATAAACCAATAAGATCAATAAGATAACTTAGCAATAGATAACCGATAAGATGAACGCACGCGCTTTGAAGTTTTGTCTACGTAGGTGTTCGATAAAAGAACCTTTTTTTTCCTTCAGCATTTCCTGAAATACTCCTATGGCTGATATTTTGATATGACGGAGAGTCATCTCCCTCTCCGTCTCCTCAGCTGGAAATGGCCCGTCGGATGAGCCGGTCCATCAGAGGGTTTTTTTTTTTTCTGCATTTCCCTTTGGGCATGTCCTCCAACTCTACGCTCAAGCGCTCCGAGTCACCAGTCAGCCGCTCGGAGGCTCATCTGAATATCATGAAGCCCTCAAGTCGCTGCTTTTTTTTTATCGGGGGCTTCATCCAGCGAGAATCTTCCTTTCCCTTTCAAATATCTGCGCCTGCTGAAGCACCTCATCCCCCCTTTTTGAATATGGATGCTTTATTAAATGCGAGTGATGCGAATGCCCATCTCACTGCCTTAGTGAGGGAGGACCTCATCTCCAGAGGAACTCGGCAGAACTTCCACCTTCGTCGTACCTTCGTCATAATCACATCCGGGTCATTGGACAGCATCAGCTTCCTGCTGATCTATAATCCCTAAAATAACGTGACGTTGTTTTTTTTTTTTTTTTTTTTTTTTATTAAATTAATAACGTGATGATAGCGGAAAACACGGTCAGTGGTTACAATCAACTACAACTGATTAGACTTAGAGTATTAATTAGTTTTAAACCTAATTCGCTGGCTAGTTAAATAGAATGAGATTAAAATGTATTTATGTGTAATAACCTGAAAACAAGCACAAATCATCTTAAGTCGAAATGCAATTTCAATAAATCTAATCTAATCTAATTTAAATATAATAGAAGATTGCTGAGATCTGTAACTGGTTTTCTTGGATAAATGTCAGGAATATATATAAAAAAAAATGTGTTAATATAATATAACTGAATTATAAACTGTTCATTAATATCTTAAAAGTTCTATTACAGTGTCAATTCTGGCATCTTGTTTTCCCCCTCCTTTTTATCCACAGTTAAAAAAGTCGCAATCAACATGTGTTTGAGGCTCAAAGGCTCGTGTTGTGTCTGAATTAGGAAAGTTTCACAACAACGCCGTGTGTTGTGTACGTTTAACACGTCGGCGTGGAATTGTTTTGTCTGTTAGCGAAGACACCTTGACGGAAGTGCAACGCCGCTCGCCGTGTACGCAGCTAACTTTCCGACTTCTTTTCCATCGCGACAATTGAGCAGATCGATCACAGAGAGAAGACGTTAAACTGAGATCATTTCTATCCCTCCTGTTGCCGTTTCTCACGTGAGCATCCGGTGTCTCTAGCAAGCTCGCTCGGTTCACAGTCCTAAACAATGGCTGAGAAGAACAGAGCTGCTATGAATTAACACCTTCACCTTTCTGCTGACACATTTTCGGTGTGACTTTGAGAAGATCCTTTTTTTTTTTTTTTTTCTTTTTTTGCCTCTGTGGCGCTCTCGCTTTCGCCCTCTGTTTCTTGTAGTCTCGTCGCTGGCGTGGATCTCAGGAGTCGTGTATTTGTTCCGCTGTCCCACCTGACTGAATTGGCAGACCGGTGGTGTGTTAGCATGACCACAGAGGGTATCTGTGGAGGGGGTTGGCTGGGGTAGGTAGTAGGGCAGTGCCTGTCCCCGTCCCTGTCACACCGGCCCAGGCTGCCTGGGCACCATGGAGGGGAGATAATTGGATTTGTTGTCACCTCCAGCGGCTGCCAGGAGCGGGCGTCTGCTCTGCTTAGCGATGAAGACATCAGCGTGACAGGGACCCTGCGAGAGGATCAGCTGGCATGGCGGGCACCACTAATAAAGTGCCAAGGTTGTCACGTCCAGGCGGGCAGAAGCAGGCCAGCTGTTCAAGCGCCCGTGTCCCAACGCCAGGCCAGAGGGGAGCGAGAGTAGGCATCCATCATTAGTTGGCTCGCCAGAACTCCGAGTTCGGATTGAGCGAGGAGGCATGGGTTTGACCTCTGGCCCTCTTACTCATGAGTCGAGCTGGGCACTGTGGCAGCACTGGCGCTGGAGGCCAACGCTACGGCTCCTTGCCATTCCATACTCGTGGATGGCACCTGTTTGGCGTTGGGCTGAGATGATGATGGGCTAGCAGGTGAGACGCCCCGGTGGTAATCAGTCCCTCGCTGTCCATCGCTCCATCATTGCTTCGCCGCCTGCCATGTCCTACAGAGAGCAATTCTCTCGCTTTCTCACACTCCACACACCATTCTTTTTATTCTGTGGCTTGGAAGTTAAAGGAATTGTTCAATGAAAAATCTGACTGATCAGCCAGCACACGCTATGATGCTAAAGTTACTAACAACTAACGGAAGTTTATCTTACGAAAATTACCAAAATACACAAAATATTTTAACTAATAACTAATTTGGCAAAATAGTAGCGCTTTCCTCTGAGTGTTCTGGAGAGTAAAAATACTGGCAAATGAGGAATCTGGGACAAAACAGGGGTAAAAAAACAAAAACAAAACAGTTTTACATAAGTTCATCTTCTTGGATAACCATATGTTTGTAGAAACCTGGGACATTTCTTGTGATTTGTAACAGGATACACACATTAGCTGTGTTATAAGACTTAAGTAAATTGTGAAGACAAATACATTCATGAGTTGCTCTATCCCATACAGTACAAAACACGAGGTAGATGTAGCCGATCCGCCGTTGCACGTATGCCTGCCTGGCCTCGTTTTAAAAAAAGTAGCACGAGGGTCCGTAATTGGGCAAAACATGTTTGTCGGGCCTAGACATCTCGGTTTCTCCGGGGATCAATTAGAGAAACACTCATTCAGCGTGCTCTATTCAAATGAATACCTGAAGAGTTCCTTAATAGCTATGTCTTTTACAGGAGAAACACTTGCGATAAAGACCTCATCAGCAGGAGTGTGTATACATATAAGCAGAAAATTACGATTTGCTTGGCTATGAAATCTGTCATGGTTTTGAACTCAGTTGGGAACGAACTAAAACTGGGACAAAAGGATGATGGTTTATAGGATTTTATAATAAAGACCAACGATATAATGGACTCTGGGGTCTCTTGCAGGCTTTTATTTGCATGGTTAAGTTATACTAAATGTCCATAACACGATTATGTTCTCATTTATGTAAATCCAGCCAAGTGCATATTAACCGGGCTTCATTCACCAGGACTCATAGACGTGTCTTGAACATATTTTGTGGCTATTAAGGACGGAATTGGTGCTTATTTTCCTGCTAAGAGGGCATGGACACTAAGCCACCAGTATATTAGTTACTCTATTACTGGAGGATGTATTACAAGCTTATTGGATTTACAAACCTTTCATAATAATAATTGCTTTACAGAGAAAAGATCTAGGGCTGTGTGAGGAATAAAACACTATGGGACCATCCTGGAATGGGGAAGTAATCAACGGTGGGTTGGTGTGATTCATTTTCCAATAAGAACACGTCCCGGAGTGTTTTACACCACCGCAATTTGGAGATTTTTATTATAATTATTATCCATTTCTAGTTATGTTTCACGTCGCGGAACGTCCGTGAGACGAGTTAGTTTCTGTTTTAGTGGCTCTAGACAGACGTTCCCTCCAAACAAAAACAAATCTACGCGAAGCCTAGTGGGACATGTTACGGAGAAACCAGAAAGTGCAAACTCTTCCGTCCTGAAGAGCGCGTTAATTGAAACCTGCGATTTTTTGCTTTGCCGCCTGAACTGCTGTCAGAGGTGCTGTTAGAGAAGATGACCGATCAGGTTCGAGAGTTAAACAGTGCTGTGGTGTGCGTTCATGTAAATCTCAACAGCATATGTTCCCAGGGTATGTAGCAGACCGAGATTAAGATTGCACGCTGGATTTTATTTATTGATTATCATTCACGTTGGCACTGTCAGCCGGCGGAGGTGTAAAACTCTCTCGGCTTCATCTTTGCCCAGCACTCGTCTCTCTCTCTCTCTCTCACACACACACACACACACACACACACACACACACTGTTCAGAGAGAGCAAGAGCATAAATAGGGCATTGGATGTGAAGGTGTGTCGCATCAACCCTTTCAGCTCATCCCTTAAATCGCACCCTCTTGCTGCACTCTGCTACACACCTACCTCCTCCGTTTAACATTACAATGACACTTTATTAGTTTCCTGAGTACTGTTTTGTACAGAACGCTGTTTGTCCGACCTTAAAAAAATCACGTACTGTCGAGAGAAACTACTACGCCTTTTAAAAGAGCTCGCACAGTTCCACAATTTAATGAATGAAGTCTTCAGTGACGACGGAAAATCTTTTTTTTTTTTCTTTTGTTTTCACCAAATGATTCGCTTTGTATCAAATAAAAATACACAACATAGAATCAAGTGCAATGTCGAACCCACCACGTTGCACAATGACAATTCGTGCTCAAAAACTTTTTGCTAGAGATGTGCAATGTCAGTGTAAGACTGAGTAAGACCCCTTATATATATATATATATATATATATACACACTGCATGCACTGATATCGCTACAGAAACCAAAGATTTGTTCCTGACGATTGTACTTGTTAATAAAGGCTCTTCATGTTTACTCATCCACCTGAAGTGACCTTGCCATGCCAACGCTCTTCCGGACAGAAGGACCATATATCTCCATACATCCAGCTTACAGATGGCGCTTTGCCGTCACTGACTCCTAATCTTCACGGCATGCATTAAAATGAGTCATTAAAATCAGCACCGAGGTTCCATCGCTTCCTCTCTTCCTTTATTCGCAGGGCACGATGCTCGTCCCTTTCCAGCTCTCGTTTCTCAGCCTTTCTCCTTTTATTTCCTTACACTTAATGAAGTCCTACTTTTGTTTTTTAACAACCACGAGACTTCAAATGCTTATTTTAATGCGTTACGTTTCTATAGTAACGGCTCATTCGTAGGCGAACGTGACACACAATGTAACAAACAGAAAAAAAACAACAAAAGATATAAAGTGAATTTAAAGTTCATTTAAGCGTTGTGGAAGGAGTCTCCAGTTATAGCGCTCTGTAATGATCAGGAGGTTTTCCGCCATGGGAGTTTATGCTTTGCAGTTTCTTTTTTTTTAGCAGAGAGAGAGAGAGAGTCTAGTGACGGAACAGCTGTTTACAGCTGCTTAGTGATAACAGGGACTACCGTGTTTTGTGGGCGTTCCACAATATAAAACGTAACGTTTTTCTTTCTTTCTTTTTTTGGGAACACACCGCCATCTTCGCTGTTGTAACGGTAACCCTGCTTCATCACACCACCCCGCTGTCGATTATTTTCCAATATCAGCACTTCTCTGAAGCGTTTTGTTCCAACAAATAGCAACATCCGTCCTTTTCAGTCAGCCCCACGGGCAATCCAAGAAACAGTTACAGCCATCTTCTCCTGGAGCTAATATCTCACCAGCTGAGGTTCATTAAATGTCTGCGACCGATGCTGGAAACGTAGCTCTAGTCACGGGGTGAGCAAACAAAAGGGTTTTGCGGCGCGAGAAGCCATCAGGTCAGAACTGCACGACAAATCAGCTCTTTCCGCCGCACACTCGGGGAACAAAACCCGTCTGGAGCTTCTCACTTCCGCTATGATATCTGAATGTGAAGCTGTAGAGATCAATTAAATAACCGGCGGCTGCACTCGAGTCCGCCCAGAGGTCACAGCGGGGTCGTTTTCCAGCACTTGTGCCTGATAATCGCTGCAAATCACGGCTCTCTTAAGCACCAGGGCTCACCTTAATTACTGGTGCTGGGGTGAAATTTCACACCACTTGTAAAGCACAGATGAAAGCAAATTGATAATAAATGACTGAAAGATTAATTTTTTTTTTTTTTGGAGCGAGAGCGAGCGAGAGAGAGCGAGCGACAGAGAGAGAGAAAGAGAGAGAGAGAGAGAGAGCAGGCTGGACCTCATTCATACACTGGAGATAGAAAGACAGAAAGTATCTGAAGGAAGTTTAAAGATGCTCACCTAGAAAATCCGAGCTTTCACGAGTTTCAGCAACAGCGCGCTTGTTTTCATCGCAGGAACTTTATTTTGACACAGTGTCACATTCGCGCGCCGTGCTTTCTTGCGAGCGTCCTCATTACTAACAGTTATCAGAGGCTTTTATTTTTTTCCCCTCTTTCATTCCCGCCGTCCTTTACAATATGTTAATGCGCTAATTATGAGAATCAGTCGTGAAATCAAACGGAACTAACTACTCATCTGGGTCGGCTGAAGTTTAAAAGCATTTTTAGAAACTTTCCTTGGTCTTGTTTTTTTTCCTCTTTTCTTTTTGAGACACAGTGTTCCATCTACAGCAGCGTTATTCGTACTTTATTACGCCTGAAGCGTTCAATTCTCAAATCCGATTCTTCAGGCGGTGTTCAGTTTTCTCCAGCAACAGCGCCGGGTTTATATTAACACACTGGTTTTAATACTTTGTCGTTTTTATAGTAAAAGCTTGTGCATGAACTGTATTTCAAAAATGTTGTTGGTATTTAGCAAAGAAAAACGTCGGAAGGTTTTCCGCCGATGGAAAGTCATCACTATTCGTCGCGGTTTCTTGGTGACGTAGCATACAGTGACAACCTACATTTATTTTCTTTTTTTTTTTATATTTCAAGAGAGAGAGGAAAAAAAGAAAGGTTGTCGACGGAACGACTGTTTCTAGCTGCCATAACCCAAACCATAACACGTTTCCCGGCTGTTTCACTACATTAAACGCTGCCGCGAACAGATCAGAGT
The DNA here is from genome assembly GCA_025674565.1 of Synodontis membranacea. Lineage (NCBI taxonomy): Eukaryota > Metazoa > Chordata > Actinopteri > Siluriformes > Mochokidae > Synodontis > Synodontis membranacea. The sequence continues at coordinate 1,526,809 of JAOVYU010000002.1, read as the reverse complement.
CGAGCCGAAAGGCAGTTTGCGTACGTCTGGGCGCCTCTGTCCTCGAACAAAATGTACTTTTGCTTTAAAAGAACCCGCGGGTCTCATTCCAGGTCCCATCCGAGCCTGCGGACGAAGGGCCATTTCGTATACAACAGTGACATCTACAGTCAGAGGCAGACGAGGCTCGTTCTGACGTATGCCTGGAACGAGATGGATAGATAAATACGGCAGTGTGTGTGTGTGTGTGTGTGTGTGTACATGAGACAGAAGGAGGAAATAAAAGTGCCGGTAATTACAGCTCTTTACGTTATTGAGTAGAACGATCCAGACATTTTAAGTGCATTTTATTTAAGCTACGTTTTTATCAGGCACTCTTGTCGCGCTTTCTTTCTCGTAATAATCGAGTCACAACACAGTCAAACGGCACACAAAAAAAAAAAAAAACGTGTTTAACAGCAATGAGTAAAAAATGCAATTTGCAGCTTGTTCGGATTGTGAATTTTTTTTTTCCTTTTGCATTGTTTTCATGGATTATTAAATTACCGGATTATACAGAGCTGCAACGAAGGCCTCGTCTCGCCTAAAAACATATATATTTATATAAGATTATCAGTTCATTTCTATTGTAGGATCTCACAAATAAATAACAGCTACGTTCCTTTGTTGTTGTTTTAACTCATGCTCCTGTGTTATTCAATCCGTATTGACAGTAATGCGGAAATATGAACATGAACGGTAGAATGCATTCTTCTAACGGCAACACACACAAAAAAAAAAGAATAATAATAATAATAATAAATAAAAATGCGACGCATGCGTAGGCCTACTTGTTACTGGCATCTGAAATGTTTGGTAATTTACATATATTAGCATATAAAGTAATTGGCACAGATGCCAAGAAAACAGTGGAAAACAGATTAATTGTCATCCACCAGCCACGGTGACACAGTTTAAAAATGAGCCCCCCCCCCCCCCCCCCCCCCCCCCCC
>JAOVYU010000002.1:1474186-1488381 GCA_025674565.1 Synodontis membranacea | reverse complement strand
CTAGTACTGACAGAAGAGGCCACACCTCCTACACTAGTACTGACAGAAGAGGCCACACCTCCTACACTAGTACTGACGGAAGAGGCCACACCTCCTTCACTAGTACTGACAGAGGAGGCCACACCCCCTACACTAGTACTGACAGAAGAGGCCACACCTCCTACACTAGTACTGACAGAAGAGGCCACACCTCCTACACTAGTACTGACAGAAGAGGCCATGCCTCCTTCACTAGTACTGACAAGAGGCCACACCTCCTTCACTAGTACTGACAGAAGAGGCCACACCTCCTACACTAGTACTGACAGAAGAGGCCACGCCTCCTTCACTAGTACTGACAGGGAGAGGCCACGTCTCCTTCACTAGTACCGACAGAAGACAGGCCACACCTCCCTCACTAGCACTGACAGAACTTCGATATTTTGAGCAGCTCTAGTGAATAAATATTAAAATAATACTCACAGGTTTGCATGGTTTAACAGCACAGTCTCTGAGACCACAGTGGCCGCTGTCAGTCCAGAACGGACACGCGTTATTAAGATTCACCTGAAAGGCAGATAAAGTCATTTATACAACAATAAACACTACAGCAGATAAACCAAACCAAAACTAACGTGGAAAATTACACGTCAGGATGTCCAGAAAGGCGTCCCACCTTATAGAACCTGAAATAATCTGATGAAAGGAGTTTCTGAAGTTGGGGAAAGAGCTTCTTGTTGTTGAAGCCATCGATCGTTTCCACATCGCAGGCGCAGTCGTCCAGACTACCAGTGACCTGAGATGGAAAATAATCAGGCAAAGAAAGAAACAATCATTTCGGATTCAGTTCCGAACGAATTCCGCTACACGGGTATTACTAAAATGATATTGATGAAAATTTTACCGCTTGGATGCAACAGAATTCTGTCTAATGTCTCGGCAGCAGAACGATTCAAACATTTAATGTCTCTGATGCCCTCTAGAGGCTGGCTGCAGTACAGTCGACCCTCGCCAATTCGCGGTTCGAATTTCGTGGCTTCACTCTATCGCGGGTTTTTCAAATACAGTATATTCATTAAAAAGTTGATCGAGACAGTGAGTTTTTTTATTAACCTTTTTCCAAAAAATCGGGTGTTATTTCATGTCTAGAGGGCTCTAATGATGATTACAAAGGGTATTTAGGAGGTCGTAAACAGGTTTTCTATGGTCTAACTGTACGGAAATCCTACTTCGCGGAAATTCACTTATCGCGGTAGAGTCTGGAACGGATTAACCGTGATAAACGAGGGTTTACTGTACAGTTTTTTTTTATTCCCATGATAATGAATACTGAAAGACCCAAGCAAATATTTTTTTACGTTTTATCCTGACAAAAAATAAAATAAAATAAAATAAATAAATCTGACCTTGATTTCTATCTAGCAAAGGGTAGCCAAGTCAGTGATGATTTCTCCAAGAGCTCAAGGTTTAATTGGATAAATTCTCATTAATCAATATTTTATTAAGTTGTGTGTAAATTGTTTTGGGGGGGGGATACGCTTCAACACAAGAACAATAAATACATTTGTTCCCAGAAAACACGCTTCGACAGAAGAACAGAGAATGAGTGCGGATACAGAAACAGTGTTTAATTCAAACTTACTTTGCAGAAACACCTGTGTGCCGCAGAGCTCCCCAAACTGCCCGAGACAGGAAACACGAGCGCACTCAAGTTTATATAAAATAACAATAACCTCATTTTACCGCAATGTTCTGCAATCTTAAACACAAAGGTCTGAAATCAATAATAACCGCTTATAATTTGGAGTGTAATATGAGCGCGCTGTGTGTGCGCGTGTGTGTGATGCGTCATTAAAGGTTCCACCTTAAGTAACTTCCTGATTCCTACGTGAACGACGTGAAAGACGTGTGACATCTGATCCCAAATCTAAACCGCTCCCTGTCGAATATGAAGCGCCTTAAGCTGTGTGTTTAGAAGCCGCTGTCGCTCCCTACTTAGTGCACAGGTGTAGGGAGTAAGGAGGTTTTTAGGATTTTTGCCCTGCATAACGGGATGAAAAAATAACAATTATAATAAAATAATAATAAAATTCTTGTATAATAATAATAATAATAATAATAATTATATATAATAATAACAAAAATACGTCAAATACTTTAACAAGTTCAACTAATAAATACAATAGTGCATATGATATTATATTATTGTATTTTTTTGGAAATAAAAAAAATACAGAAAAAAATATTTTTCTATTTTTTTCCCTGCAGGATTCATTGCTTTATTGCAGATTTTTTTTTTTTTAATGTTTACTGAAATTTATAATAAAAAATATTATAAATTATTTTACCTTCATTTTTTTTCGTTTTTTTGATCAATTTCTTCATTTTATATTATAGGGTAACACAACCTATCAGAAACGTATACATAAAGATTCAGTGGCTTTATTTGTTGATGCATACATTGATGGTTTTATTGATATATGTTTTATTTGAGATACTTTTTTTTCCCTTTTTTTTTAAAGTCTTTACAGGAGTCTTTAATAATCTTAATAAGAATTTCACAACAGGAAACACTGTAGCAAATCATCCGCGCATGATTATTGCGTCATGCCTGGCAACAAGCAAACCCAAGATGGGCTCTAAAACCATAGAGTGCTTAAGGAACAATTGTAAAGATATTTGAGAAAGTTTTTAGTTTTTTAATCCAACTGAATTTTTTTTTTTTAAATTAGCCTGCTCACAACTTATCAAGGCTTGAAGGAACACATACCTCCAGAGATCATTTTATTTCAAATTATTTGCTTTTTCTCAGCTTTGCGGCGTTCACGTAACTTAATGCGTCATGTGGTACTTTCGCCACAAGATGGCGCCAAATACAAAAGTTTATTTTAGATGCCGATCTTATTATAATTATAAGTATTCATTGTATTGTAACCTTTTTTTTAATATATATTTACATTTCCTTAACGCAATTAAGGCTTCATATGATTTGAAATGCATCTAATATAAATTCACATATTTAATACAATTTAAAATAAAAATATAATTTTAATTTTGTAATTAAAGCATTTCACTGTGAAGACACTTTACAGGCGTTCTTTAGAATATAAAATGTCTTTATTGTTTACTCACGAAAAAAATATTATATGCAATTTTCAGTGTAACAATAGTCATGATTCTGGGAAATTCCTTAGTAGATATGCTTCGAATTAGGGATAGGAATGAATGCAGGCCATTAAAAAAAAATAATAATAAATAAAAATGTTGATTATAACAATAGGAATGAAAATGAGTTCGAGGAATTTACTTATTGTTATTTAATAATATTCTTCCAATCTGTTAAATGATGTTTAAAGTGTTTATGAATGAAATCGACATATACACTACATGGCCAAATGGTAGCGGAGACCTGAGCCTCACACCCATATGTGGTTCTTCCCCAAACTGTTGCCAGAATGCTTGAAGCACAGAATTGTCTAGAATGTCTTACAAGGTATATATGATATGATATGATGTAACTGTGCCAAATGGTTGCTGCTTAAAGCATTCATCACCAAAGTTCCTAAGATTAAGGAAATAAATGCAATTGGGTGTTGATATTTTGATGGTGAAATAAAAAAAATAGAAATGTAGTGTTATGCATGCAATTTTCAAAAACAAACAAACAAACAAACAAATAAATAAAATGGCTGACAAAAGCATAAACAAAAGCTGTTGTGTCTTTCCTGTAGTACGTGTAACAGGTGCATACCGCATTTCGTCGCGTTAACTCTACCTTGACTTTATGTAATGTGTTCATTTAACCACAAGGTGGCGCCAAAGACTAAAATGTAGCTTATTAAGTCCACGTAATAGAAGTGTCGTTCGTTTACACCAGTCAGCTGATTTTATTAGGTTGACGTTCACATTTTAATTTTCATTCATAGTGTATGCATGTCAGATATACCAAATATGTTTAAATATGTCGTAGTAAAGTAAGTAACTTTGGATTTGTTAAAAAAAAACAAACAAAAAAAACAACTGTAATTACATTTTGGCTGAACTACTGTGTATTTACTTTTATATCGAGATCATTTGGAGCAGAGGAAAGTGAAACAGTGAGCAGCACTGTAGTCTGGGCTCATCAATCAGCAGCCTATACTGCTCAGGAGAGTTGTGTGTTTCGGTCACAAAGAAAACATGGACCTTGCTGTCCAACAAATCAAAACGCAAAACTACAGGACAAACTTCTGTGCTGCTGCTAAGAAGAAGAAGAAGTGCTTTGCCAGGCATGTCCTCAATGTCACTGGTACAAGCAAATTTTAAACACAGCTTAGGTTCAAACTGACCTAAAACTCCTAATGTCACTTTGAATTAGATTTGGGTCAGAATTATGTAGGAACAGATGAAAATTATGTACCACCATATATACCACTGATTATGATTAGAACCCCTGATGTACTTGTGGATCACTAGGCCAAGTTGAGAAAACAGTATTTCGAGACTTTAATTGAGTATATTGAGCATTGCATCAGTTCTGGGTCAGTATCAGATTGGATTTGGCACATTTTCTGATTCTTTTCACTGGTTTTATTCAATGAATGTGTGTAATGATTATTGACAAGAGACGGATGTTAAATATTGAAGTTATAGGAATCTATAAACAGAACATTCAAACATAAATTGTTTAAAAATCTGCCTCTATAAGACCTCTGATTGATTGATTCATTGATTGATTGATTGATTTTGATAAATTAGGAACAGAAGCTTACAGTGATTCGGCTCTATAACTGAGGGCTTGTTAGTATCGGATCAAGTATCAGGTTTCAATCAAGACCCAGAGCTCTGATATGATATCGTATCAGCATTGATTCGAAAAAAGGAAAAAAAGCATACTAAAAGTAGAACCATTGTATTTATTTAACCTGCATTTCATTCTTATGTTTTTTTTTTTTGTTTTGTTTTTTGTTTTTTTGGAAAATTAACCTGCTTTCTTGCAGTCATATGAAAATGGGACAGTGGTACATCACAAGTTCATGAGGAAAATTACGAGAAGAACCCCCCCAAAAAAAAACAAAACAAGACTTCCAGAGAGCCACTGCTGGGATCTAGAGCAACAGTAACAAGTAACTGCATCATTTAAAAGAGCGTCTGCCAAAAGGGACTGACGAGGAAGAATATCCAAAAACACTCCAGCATAAATGAATATCTATTAATAAACAGCTTGTTACAGAAATCATATGCCCTGATGTCGTGACTAGACCAGTAACCTCACGTGATCCCCTTAGTGCCTCATGATCTCTATGTTTTAGTGTTTAATCCTTTTCTAGCCTTTTCTACCATTTCCATTTCAACCCATGATGTACTTGATAATTAGGTAAAGATAATTAGGTACAACCAATCTGGATCATAGCCACACTCCCAACTTTGCATGTAAGAAGCAGGATATGTGAAGGCAGGATATGCAATGAACCTTTAAGCTCTTATATGTTTATATGGATGGGATGCCAATAATACCTAGTATTTAATGGGAAGAAAAGTGTGCTGTAATGAACTTCAAATTAAAAACCTTAGTGCACATGGATGCCTACTACTGGAAGGAATTTATCACTACGGTATACCTTGTACAATAAAGAACTCAAGAGGGGGTATCAAATGGATCCTATATATAATGCTGTCCTTTTCTATGCCTTTCTGATGCATAAGATTTTTTGGATTGAAGATATAAAAGCAAAAACTTCTGCCCCCCTTCTCTTTTTACACACTTTAACTGTTACATTCTGATACAATCCAAAGCCTTCCTTTGAAATAAACAAATAAATAAATAAATAAAATGGGGGGAAAAAAGAAAAAAAAATTAAAGTGTAATCCCAGGTCAGTGGTCTCAGTGTGATCTGTTCCTGTAACTCCATTCTCTATTTTTGTGCTTGCGTGTGCTGCCAAGCCCCTGACGTAATGCTCCCTGTTAATGATTCGCATGTGGGAAGCAAAAGCAATGCTGAGTCTCTCCTCTGGACTGGAGGGAGGGAAAAAAAAAAAAAAAAAAAAAAAAAAAAAAAAAAAAAACCCAAACAATGCTGAGTCTTTGCTCTGGACTGGGGGCAGCAGAAAAGCAAAAGCAAGCCTGAGCCTCTCCACTGGGATTGTTAAGGAGAGAGGGGGGGGAGAAGAAAAGAAGAGAAAAGAAAAGACATGGTTCTGGATTTTAGGGTGGAAATGCAGGGAAAGGAAAGCTAAAGCAATGCTGCTCTTCTGGTCGGGAGTGTAAGGAGAAAATAGAGCAATGCTGAGTCTGTTGTCTGGACTGAGAAAACTTGGTCAACACATGGCCAAACCCTGGAGTGAGCCTGAGTGAGCTGGGGCTCCAACTTTAAACACAGCACTTTTTGGACACATGCATGCTGGACCTCAATGTGGGTAACTATTATTATTATTATTATTATTATTATTATTATTATTAAACAAGATTTGATTTATTATAGCCCATACCCTGCCTATTATATACTTCCCCTACCTCCTACCTCCAGTCCTCTCTCTATCAGTCTCTCTCTCTCTCTCTCTTTTCTAAAAGAACAAATGTCTTGTCTTGTCTTGTCTGTATGTCTGTCTGTCTGGCGTCCATAGGCGGTGTATTTTTTAAGGCTGAATGAAAATAGCCTGCATATGGGAAATTATAGACATATTTGTCCCAAGTCAGAAGAGTCAGAAGAGTCAGCAGCTTTACTGAGTCCTGGACGCCTTCTGTACAGGAAATAAACGGGTAAGCGCTTTTCTTTCTTTCTTTCTTTCTTTCTTTTTTTATCCCCAGCGATAATTTTTTTTATCCCCAATGCAATAGTAGAGGATATACGGATGGAGGGGGGGGGGAGGTTGCAGAATAATATTATTTGTTATAGACGTGCAATTTCTTTTTCTTTTCCGAAAGAAGGATCTGGACTTGTACGTGTGTGTGTGTGTGTGTGTGTGCGCGCTAACCTAGGCTAACCTAATCCAGTGTAAAAGATATATTTTTTTTATTTCGGGTTTATTTTTATTTTTTTTTGTAAGATAAAAAAGCAAGGCACGTACATGTCGAAAGGACAATATTTGGCAAAGAATTCTGCATGTCATTATTACTAAGCGTGTTTATGTTTTTTTTTTTTTTTTTTTTTCCTTCCGAATTTTTGGACTAGTTTTGTTTGTTTGTTTTGTTGCCTTCTTTAACGTCCTCTCGAGCGCACTGAAGAAAGCGCGGTTATTTTTATATCGGCGCTAATAACGCAGCTCGGGAAGAGAGGACACGATAAACGGCTCTGTTATGATAGGATTAGATGTGGATATCTGGCTGGAAATGTTGAACCTGGTCCGCCTTCATGCCTGGCTTAAATAAGATGACAGCCGCTGACACGCCGAGGAATCTGTGCCTGTGTGTGTGTGTGTGGATGTGTGCTGTGTGTTGATTAGAGCGATCGCGATCATTACTGGTCGTACAACCAACGCACGCGACAATCAACAAGGACGATGTTATCTCGGAAATATCGTATGGCACTTTTGAGATGTTCCTGTCCTCAGAAGACAAAGACTCTGAACCGTCTTCCAAAGTTCATTTTGTTAATATTGGAAAATAGGGGAAAAGTAACCGAAGGTCTAGACGTCGCCAGGTGACGTCACAAGTCTAATTTGCATATGCAGATGCGTGAAGAGCCGTACCAGGATAGGGAAGAATAAACGAGATAAACGAAAGTCTTCTTTGGCGCTACGAGCGTAACGTTTACGCATGCACAGGGCACTAAACGTTCTATCGACCGCGGGGGAAAAAAGAAGCCGCGACAGCGAGCGGGTTTCCATTAACTTGGCTGATGTGCGAACTGAAATCACGAACTGAAAAAAATGAATTTCGCGTTCATGAAAAACTACCTGGGAAAAAAATCTTGACGGAGTTTGCACAATCACGAGACGATTTGATAAAGCGGTATTTTGCAAAATTATATATATATATATATATATATAGCCTCTGTTTTGCACAACCTAGTGAGTGGTCATGAAGGAAAACATTTACTCGCTATAAGTGCTTATAAAATGCAATATCTCCAAATAGAGGGTTTAAAATGGAGAACAAAGTGGAGAACCTGCTTTCTAAACTCCTATTGGTGGGTGTGATGTGAGCTGGACAGCCGTAGCGGGCTCTCGACAGTCACTAATGTGTGCTGAAAAGGTCACCAAATCTAAACGCAAAGCCTCAAAAGTTAACAGCATTGATTGAAAAACCATGACATCATACATCAGTAGAAAAAAAAAAAAAAAAAAAAGACGAGTGGTATGTAATTATAGGAAATTTATCAACAGTGAAAGTAGTGTGATGCTTCATGCCAGGCCATTAACACCCCAAAGTGTTTGATTGCATCTATATCCTAACATTTTTTATTAAAAGAACAAGTCATACATTTTATCCATTTATATATATATAAATATATGCTGTGAAACTCGCACAAAACAAGTTAGTTCATGTTATCACTTATAACAGCTGTAAACAATCCTTCCTTCATCGCTCAGCCACCCCCCCTTCCTATTTTTTCCCCTCTTAATGTTAATAAGACAAAAATGCAGCTTGTCATGTTCCAAAGAAGCCGCAAATTGGAAACTCCTCTGTTGTGAACACTTTCTTGTCTTGGCAAAAGTTTCAGGTTTACGTTTGACTGTTACAACAATGCTAACTGTGCAAAAAAATGCTAAGTCAAAGTCTCCTCAGAAACATAATCATAATAATTATGCAAATTTTTAAAAATCTGTTTTTTTTTGTGTGAATTAGTTCCTGGTTAAGTGTTTACTATAGAAACAGCAATGTATTAGAACGAGCACATTAATACTGACCTGTGATTTGCCTTGCAGCCGGAACTATTGTAAGAGCGGCTGTTATAGAAAATTAATCAACACATTTTGAGCAAGCAGATTTGAGAATTCAGCAGCGCTGTCGTTTAAGGAGTGTTAATACACATGGTAATGAAAAAACCTCTGTAGTATGTCAGTCAACCAAAGTATCCATCCCTCCATCCATCCCTCCATCCATCCCTCCCTCCATCCATCCATCCATCAGTGACCTCTAACCATTTGTTATTTCCTCTTTGCAGATTGCAGTTGTTCCTGGTGAAACATGCCACCAGCAGTAAATCTACATTAACGCAGGACAGCCATCACGGAGTGTCGTTGTTGGGTCATCGCTCACTGCCAAAACATTGGAGGAGAACAACCATCTCATATCGTAACATAACCAAGAATGATGAGACAACACTCGAGTCCTCATTAACCACACTCGACCCCAAGAGCAGATAAATCACAGCTTTTTCTGGATCCGCCTGCGGAGCGATTTCCACCGTACTGAACACGTCCTTCTCTCTCATTAAACCCACGTCGCAGTCTTCAAGTGCGGCCCACCAGACCATGATGTTTCGTGACCAGGTGGGCGTCTTGGCCAGCTGGTTTAAAGGTTGGAACGAGTGTGAGCAGACAGTGGCTCTGCTGTCACTCTTGAAGCGGGTGAGTCGGACCCAGGCCCGGTTCCTGCAGCTCTGCCTGGAGCATTCGTTAGCCGAGTGCACGGAGCTGCACGTTCTTGAAGTGGAGGCAAACAACCCAGGTCAGTACAGCACGCATGTGTCGTATTTTATAAACAGCAGGTGCATTGAGATCACTTCATAGTTAGCAAGCATTCTTCAGTTTCTCAGTGATGGCTGGTCATCTGTCATTAGCTCAAGCAAGGCATCATATCACATGGTCTCGTCAGTGGCAACTGATTGCGACTAATTTAAATCATCCAGTGTTATTCAAGTTTATAATATCTTACAGGCTCCAGACTCTATTTCCTCCATGTATCAAATATGGGAAACAGAACCAAACTTTTGTGTTTAGTCATCTAGAGTGTTGCTTGAGAAGAGACCGTGGCCATGGAAACTAAAACCCTTGGTAACCAAATGATCTGATTAAAAACGTGCAGTGGTGTCTGGTCTACTGATGAGTAGATTAGCAGTGTAATCAGCTGAAGGGATATCTTGGGATTTATACTATCTGAGCTGTGTTGTGCTGATATACTGTAACCATACTGTATGTACATACAACACACACAGACGCACATGTGACAGCGATCAGTGAAAGAGGTTTCTCATAAAGTACTAATTATTGGAAGAAATGAAAGTCCTCAGGACGTGCAGCTATTGGAAAATAATCAACTCAACTTCGCCTTATTTTATAGTGCTTCTTATAACGCATCGCCTTGCACAGCGGCCAGGTGTGATGAGTGATGTGATGCGTTGCTATTTATTTATTGATTTATTTTTAATAATAAATAATGACTTTAGAGGTATAGAAGTTGGAAATGTTCTCAGCTCACAACTTGCAGTTGAAAGTGCCACGGAGCTGTGTGATGAATTTGGCCGTTGATGGTTTGACTACACGGGCGTGTATGTGTACAGCACAGTTTTGCATACGCCCGGCCTCCCCACAACGAGGGGCAGCTTTGCAGAGTTTGCAAATCACTGCATTTGCATACATGTATGTATTTCTAACCTCCACAGGCCGTCACTCATTACTGGATGTGTGTTGATATGTGACAGGCTTCACCCCCCCCCCCATGGGCCTCGTTAGTCAGTCTTACCTGTGTCAGCAAGTGCTCACGCCAGCTTCCTCTGACTCACTCAAGACAGAAGTGTGACTCTTTTGTTACAGTTGCTTTTCTGCACCAGCGGCATGCAGTCCCTAGTTTCACTATGAGACTTTGGAGTATGAGTTTTTGGTAGGATGTGCTGGATCAAATGCTATCTTATAAGCTGCTGAATCATGACGGTGAAAGTCATGTTTTTTGCAGCGATTAACATGATAACTAGATCCAGGGCTGTTCATGAAGCAACATACTGACAATATACAAGACGCCAAATCAGTGTTTGGTTCAGAGTTTGGCATGTTCTCTTTTTTGTATAACGTATGCAGTTTGATGTCACAATGCATTACATTTGACAGCAAAGAAAGCAAAATGCTATTTCCTTCTTTCCTACCCCTGTTTTTTTGGGCTAATTACTTGTGTTTTAAAAAAAAAAAAAAAAATACAGTGGTCTAGATGCTATTGAAATCTCCTACTCAACATCATAAATGTGAACTACTGTACTTGCAAGTAATTTAAACAATCAGATCGGTGAGCCAACGGAAATCAATTTCCGCAGGTGCTTAACCCATCTCTGAACGCACGTAACTTTCCCCAGATAAATATTGACATAACTTTTGGACTTAAGTCACTGACTCCGTGTACCAACCTACAACATATATCTAATCATCACCTCACAAAAAAAGTCAATTTTAAAAAGATATAGTGTTTAATTTAAGCTAAAAGGTTACAGATAACCTTTTAATTGTAATGCGGTTACCATATTATTAAAGCAAACCTAAACGAGTTTAATTATAATTATTTAAATAAATTTTTTTATAGACGAAATGATGTACCATAAAATGTGTAACCTGTTTTGCGTATCCTAAAACGGAGCTCAAATTTTTGCTTTTAGTATATACATATTAATACAAATGCAAGTTTATAGCCAGATATGCTTGTATTATCAGGTTGTGACTTTTTTTTTTTATTTTTTATCTTTAGTTGGCTTCAAGGTTTTCGTCTAAATTTGTAAGAAATCTAAAGTTTTACTAAAAACCTGACAGCAAGGACGACAACTAGTACTTTAATTTAATTGTATCTAAAAAAAAAAGAAATACAAAAATCAAGGCTTTGTATTGTGACAGCTAGCTATAAGCATTTGGCTAGTTGTGTGTGGTCAGAAATACAGTATTAGCATGCTAGTTAATGTTTGAGAAGTTAGCAATAAAACTGTTGTTATTTAGCCTTAGATAATATTGTTCATGTTTGTTTTTGTTTTTTTGTGACAGCTAGCTATAAGCATTTGGCTAGTTGTGTGTGGTCAGAAATACAGTATTAGCATGCTAGTTAACGTTTGAGAAGTTAGCAAAAAAAACTGTTGTTATTTAGCCTTAGCTAATATTTTTCATGTTTGTTTTTTTTTTGTGTGTGTGTGTGTGTCAGAAGCACTAATCTGTTTTATTGTGACAGCTAGCTATAAGCATTTGGCTAGTTGTGTGTGGTGAGAAATACAGTATTAGCATGCTAGTTAACGTTTGAGAAGTTAGCAAAAAAAACTGTTGTTATTTAGCCTTAGCTAATATTTTTCATGTTTGTTTTTTTTTTGTGTGTGTGTGTGTGTCAGAAGCACTAATCTGTTTTATTGTGACAGCTAGCTATAAGCATTTGGCTAGTTGTGTGTGGTGAGAAATACAGTATTAGCATGCTAGTTAACGTTTGAGAAGTTAGCAATAAAACTGTTGTCATTTAGTCTTAGCTAATATTTTTCATGTTTGTTTTTTTTTGTGTGTGTGTGTGTTTGTGTGTGTGTGTCAGAAGCACTAATCTACCACAAGTAACTGTGCAGAGAGTTATGAATTGTATTTTATGTATTTTATGCTTGTAATTTTAATCTCATGATCAAACAGCACTAGCACTTCTTCATATTTTGCGGTTCTTCGTTTTCAAGATTTAAATAAGCACGTTGCTAATCAGATCGACCTACACTATAGTTCTTTTTTTTTTTTTTTTTTTTCTTTTTTACTTTATAGTACTAAAAGGTTTAAAAGGTCCTGAGAGAGAGACTTAGCACAGCTGGTTAGATTTTAGCTGGATGTGTGAGTGGAAAGGTGCAACTATTTGGAAGGAACTGTACTAATGAAAGGAATCCACAATGACCTACTTATTCGAGCCTGTGAAGAAGCAGCCTTGTTCTCCGACCCGAAGTGATGCAATGCATTAGCTGTTCCTCTCAGCATCCCACAACACACTGATGGTGACTTTGAGCTAAGTGTTCGTGTGCCCACTGAGTAATATGTTGTTTCAAGTTGATGCACGAATATTAGAGAAACCCAAAAAAAAAAAAAGAAAGAACGAAAGAAAGAAAGAACTGGAAACTCTTGGGTCTTACACTGAGGAGTTTTTTTGTCTGCATGCATAAGTATCGAATAAAGGATACAGAATATTCTTTATTTCGTTCTTAAACAGAAGGTCTCATGAGAATTTGATGTGGTTAGAACATGTGCGGGAGGTGCTGAATGACAGTGACCTGGGTTCGATTGCCAGCTTGAGCGTGGACTTTGGTTTGATTCAGGGATGTAAAAATACAAAAATCATATCGTGCTGGATGTCCAAAAACAAATCATCTTTATCTCGTAGGACCGATGTAAGCATGTGAATTAAGTAAATTCAGTGAGGGTTTTTTTTCCTTCCCTTTTCAGTGTATCAATATTTACTATATATACCTGACCCAATGCATATGACATTTTCCCATTAAGGTTCCTTTTTTTGGATGAAGCCATAATTACGGTATACTGTCCTGAGTTCTCAGATATGAGAAAAGTTGTCAAAAGGTGTTGATGAATTTTCTATAACAGGTGCTCTGAACGTAGCTCCGGTTTCAGAGCCTTTAAATTGCTCGTTCTACTTTGCTCTGGTTTCTGTAGTAACGGCTAATTCTTGACAAAGATTAATGATTAATGGAATAAAGTATGCTCTTGTTATTTCACATTTTATAGAAGGAGTATCCATTGTCAGCACTTCGTAAGTAGGCCTATGGAAACATAAGTTTTGAAGACTGCAGATCACAGGAGATGAGTTCGCAGAAAGGACATGACAAGGGAGCTGTGTATATACATGTGTGTAGTGTTTGTGTGTGTAATTGTGGAGACAGTGCCCACGCCGTCGGTGATGTTTAGACCCAAGTTGATTTTCTACCATGGTGGCCTCCCTGGGAGATGGACGCCATGCCACACACAGACACACACACACAGACACACACACACACAGACACACACACACACAGCGTTAGTGCCCAGCTGCTGCCCTCGACTCTCAGCATCCATTCCCTGCTGTAGCAGTCAGATGGGATATGCTCAGTCTCAGCAGGGGAGAAGGTCATTACTGACATGCTGCGTTTTGTATGTACACAAACTGACTCATGTCCATGGTTTCTGTCATTATTGATGAATGTGCTGTAGGCCATGAGGAGTAGCAAGACTCTTGTAGGTAGGTAAGTAGATCCATGTTGCAATATTTGGCTTTAGGACTTGAGAATGCAGTGCACTTTTAAAACTTATTAAGCATTCAGAATTAGACGTTAAGGTCCACTGCTGTAGCTTTGGGAGTACGTTTATATATATAATTT
>JAOVYU010000002.1:1405171-1417524 GCA_025674565.1 Synodontis membranacea | reverse complement strand
AAATTGCGAGCTACACATGTTCAAAGCCTCAGGGTACAGTGTCCTGGATCAGTTTCACACCTCTTTCTAACTTCAGACGACCAAAGAAACAAAACCCATCATGGAGAATATATATATATATAAAAATGTCAGCAAATACTATTTAGATTGCATAGTGATGACTGCAAATAAAGAAGTAAACAGAATTGCAACTAATAAGCCACTGGCAAATATATGACCCAAAAAAAAAAAAAAAAAAAAAGACGAAATTGATTGCAAATATGAGCGCAAGCTTGAGCACTATCAGCGTTTTCAAGAAAAAAAAAGTTGCCATTGATTTATATCTATGCATTGATTTAGGCAAAAAGAGTTTAAGAGGTGTTTTAAAAGGCAAAGCTCACTGAGTTGCTCAGACGAAACACCGATTGACAACTAAATGGTGAAAGAGCACACGATAAAGCTTCCAGTTCCGCAGCTCTGCCAACATGGTGTCCTTTTACAAGGTGCCATTACTTTCGTCCCAACAGAACACTTCGGTGTTCTCTTCTTTGGACTGCTTTCTTTTAAGTCGTTAATACAAAATGACACAATTTCCATGAAGTTCATTGGTGTGAGAGTTACACGCGAGTAAAGGGCATTATCTGTATAGAAAATTCCCGCAAATCCCGAAAGGTCCCGCAACTCATCATCAACTCGATCGACGTTTCCTCCGACTCGGGAGAACCGTTCCTGTGAACGATTTCTGAATAAATTCCTTGCTAAGCGAAGCCAAACCAGCTAGAGAAAATGGTCACTGGACCGTGAACGTGCACAAGCACAGTTTATTAACTGAGTGTAAACAACTAGCAGTGAAACTCGATGGTCAATCATTAATACGAACGGGGAAATTTTTACCAGATCAACGTTGTTCTTCTCGTTGCCAATATATCGGCGCGTGACGTGTCGAAATTGCTTCATGCGAGCAAAGAGTACCAAAACTGAAAGCACGTAGTAATGGATTATCGGCACACGTCCGGGTCACGCGTGCACAGGACGGATACAAACTCTAATCGCTATCGACAGAGCCAGTCCAGGCGCGTTCGCTTCCTGAGCGAGGAGGCAAAAGCGGTGGACATTACAGCCCTGGCGATGAGTCACCCACACACGACTCGCTTATGAGAGCCAGAGCCTGTTGCGCACGTTTGCCTTTCATCACTTGTTCTGTTCATTCAGCCTCTCGCAGCCCAGCGCCTCCTCCTCGCCACTACATTAACATAAGATCAATGAGCGCGTCCAATCGACACCCCCGGGCTACGTTTCCACAGCGACGGGGCGGACGAGCTCCCTCTCATCTTGTATCTGGGAAGTGTTTTTCGAGTGTGTCCTGGCCTGAGCGAAGGAGCCCATAGAGTGCAGGGTCACGAACTGAGAAGCACAGCCATTTATTAAAAAAAATAAATAAAAAAAATAAATAAATAAAAGTAGTCTTTTAGATAAGACCTATCCGGCGTGTCTTCAGGGAAAATATCAGCCTATAAGCTTTGTGTTTGGGCATCAGTTCCTCAGAGACGGAATCCAGAAAGGGAAACAGTTTAACCCTGTTACAGGTTAAATGAATCTTGAATGCCACCGTCCGTCTCAGGAAGGTAGAAACATCTGATATGAAAACGTGACATTTCAGCAAAGCGCCAGGATTGCGTACGTCACAGGCTCTTCCAAAAAATAAATAAATAAATAAATAAAACAAATCTTAGCACAATTTCATCATCTGGACTATATTTGTGTCATCTTGATATCATTTGCATACTTTTGACCCATACATAGAGTATACATGATGTGACTTTGTACAGAATCTGGATGGGAGGGACATACTTTATATGCCCCGTCAATCAGAGTGACACTAGCCAATCGTAGGAGTCTATGAGCTCGTGTATGCGGAAGAGGGCGGACGGCGCTTTCCTTCTAGCACGCTCAGGTGCGCTGCGCTGCATAAATCTGCATAGGAACAAGACAGTTAAAGCCTCACCAGCCTCTCCTCGCCCGACAGCAGACGGAAGCGGCTCATGGCCTCTTTAATGATGTCCATCTCCTCCAGGTCTGGGTTGTCGGCGAGAATGCTTTTCCTGTTCTCTTCGAGCCACAGCTGGAAACCCGTCTTTGGTCTGAGTACAAAAATGAATCGCAAATCAAATTTCAAGGAGACGGATGCAGAACGGAACAGCGTAACACAAGGTATCTGATGGGTATTGGGGAAAAAAAACAAAAACAAAAAAACAACACAATCAGAGGCACTCTTTGTCTGCTTTTACCAACAACATGATAAATACTGACAGTATTGAGAAATATCTTTCGAAAAAACAACAATTAGGAGATATGATCTTTTTGTTTCCTTTTGGCTTTTGTTACATATCCAAGAATGTATAACAAGACTTTTTGTACAATTTCTTTTTGTAAACAGGAGAGTAACTGATCCATGGTTTTTTTTATCATGGGACATCAGTTAGGTGAATTTTTCATAGACATGACCGTCCTGCTCTCACTTCGTGTTCTCCACATTGTCTCCAGACGCTGCTGCTGGTTTCTCAGGTTTCTCTGTCCTCGGTTTCTCCATCTCCTTCTCCTCTGACTTCTTAGAAGCTCCTTTAGTTGCGCTCATCTGCAGCAAAGTAGCCTGAGCCTGAAACACACACAGGACCTGGCTTTATAATGCACAAATGTCCGGTTCAGAGTTTAGTTGGTTCACACTTCTTTTGTTTTTTTGTTTTTTTTTTTTGCGCTGAATTGAAAAGGAATGTGGTGTGTGTATCGATGCGTTTATACGTTATATGCACTGCCCAAAATGTTATTTTACTAAACTTTAATAGTTACACAGTTAGGGTTAGATGTCAGAACTGAAGAACGAGAGCGACGTATGGTGCTAGCAGGACAGGGGTTGTATCGACTATTGAATTCACGTGACGTTTCGGGTAAATGCAACCGATTCTCATCTGCATTTGAATATTTCTACTCGTGATATATTTGTTTCACGATAGCCACGACTGTTTGCTCAAAAGAGCGCATCACAGGAATGTCACGTTTCAACTTATCTATCTTATGTTTTTAATCAGAGTATTTAATTTTTTTTTTTTTTTTGGTGTGAATGTTTTATGCAGACAGAAAACACGAGATGCCAGTAAAGATCGCATCTAACGGGGCAAAAGCGAGGCTTATGAAAGCAGTCAAGCTGAAGAGTCTGCGTGGTTGTGTGTGTTTGTGTTTGTGTGTGTGTAGGTACCTTAGAGCGTGGTTTTGGTGCCAGAGGCTTGAGCACAGGCGCTTTAGCTGACGCCGTGTGTTTCCTGTTGGATGCCGTCATGGTGTCCAGAACGTTAGCAGCTCTGGGCTGCGGTGACGGAGACGCGGACGGCTTCCCTGATCCGCCGACCTGCTCGTTCAAAACACGACACAAAAACATTTCCGACTGGATATAACTTTACTGATATCTAAAAAAAAAAAATACAATCAGACCAAAAAAAAAAAAAACAACCCCAAAACAAAAGTGCATACAGTTCTCACCTTAAAGGGATTCACACGGCCTTCTTTACTGACTGAAAGAAAAGAAAAAAAAAAAAATCATTTAAAATAAATAACAAAACAAAAATAATTTGTACATATTAATGCGGTCAAAACTCTCTTCAGTTACGGCACGGAGTCATTGCAATTGAGAGGAGAAAAGGGGAATTGCCGGAGCTTCCAGTGTGTCAGTTAACGTCTGTTTGTTCAAAACATTTACGCAACTGTCAGTCATTCTAGCGTCTCATTATTTGGCTTGTCTGCCTTTTTTTTTAATGTATTTTTGTGCGATAACTCATAACAGCTTAGGCAAAATGCGTAAAGGTTACGGGTGTTCGATATTTTGCGGCATTTCCAAATTCATAGTTTTCATGAATTTTCAAAGATCTGGGAGTTTTGGGAATATATATATATATATAGAAAAGCTAATGGTTCAGGACATTTAAATTAATCAGCACCTATTATTTACATCGTTAGCAAAACATTATTGATCTGTTTTTTTTTTTTTTTTTTTTTAAATCGCTGAAATTATAATAATAAAAAAATAATCATCATCATCGTATATAAATACATTAAAAAAAAAAAAAAAAGCAATAAAGTGAAGGCCATCATCTCACCTGGTTTGAAGGAAGGTTTTTCAGGTGATTTTGTACCTTTACTGAATGGATTCATTCCTGCAATGTCAAAAAAACACAAACTCTCACATAAATCACTCTTTTTTTTTTTTTTTTCTTTTTTTTTCTTTCCTGGCCACTCCACAGTAAAAAGTTGAAACGCGACATTCCTGTGATGCGCTCTTTTGAGCAAACAGTCGTGGCTATCGTGAAACCAATACATCGCGAGCAGAAATATTCGAATACTGATGAGAATCGGTTGCATTTACCCGAGACGTCACGTGAATTCAGGAGCGAAAGCACAGCGCTCAATACAACCCCTGTCCTGCTAGCACGATACGTCGCTCTCGTTCTTCAGTTCTGACATCTAACCCCAACTGTGTAACTACTAAAGTTTAGTAAAATAACATTTTGGGCAGTGCATATAGCGTATAAACGCATCGATACACACACATAAAATCTCAGATGATATGACCTGCAAGCTTGAATCGTTTCACTCAGACCACTTTCCTTTCAGTTTAGCAACGTTTTAGTAAAAGTTTTCGCAGGATAATAGCCAAATATATGTAACGATTCACGATTCAATTTGATTACTGATGCGAGTTTGCCATGATATTTAGAATGCTGATAAACAGAATACTTACGTGGCTTTGTGTTGTCCGGTCCTTCTCCTGCGTCCATCGGTTCTTCCTGTACGTCCTCGTCTTCGTGCTCTTCTTCGTCGCAGTCGTCCTGCGCTGCTCTGCTGTTCGGGCGTCTGGCGACTCGACCGGTTTGATTAAACCTGCGAACGGCAATAATGCGAAGACGGGTTCGATTTATTATTTTCTTTAATACCGAAAAGGAGTTTCGTGTTCTGGGAGCTTAGTTTCCTGTAGTGTACAGTATACGAATAACCATTTTTTTAAAAAGTGCATTAGGTCCGAGCTGACTTTGTTTTTCCAAGATAAACCTAAGCTTATGTGATCGATATTTCAAAAGATGTTCAGGAAGCTCCGCCCCCAGGATCTCATCAATATCATCGTCATCTATAAAATGACAGTCAGGAAATGCACGCAAACGGGTATTATTTTGTGCTTGGTGCGTTCCAGACCAGAAGTTACAGCAGTTTTCCAGGCGCGCTTTTGCCTTTCCTCGGTCAACAAACAGCACAAAGTACAGATTCATTCTGAGCACCATAAAAAGATAAGAAAAATGTAAACATTACAGCCCCCCCCCCCCCCCCCCAATAAACAACATATAAAAAAATCCACACATTCACAAGTACCTTGTATTTTGTGCCAGGCTGTGATAGGCTGTTTCCTCCTCTGGCTCCGCCTCCTCCTCTAGCTGACTGGCCTTTTCCAGAGCGAGCTCATTGAGCCTCTGAGCAAGAAGCATGCGCCTGGAGCGCGAGGCGTAGCGGATGGCGAGGGCCACGACGTTCTGCGGCATCATCTCGGCCAACTCGACACAGCGGAACTCGCGCTCCAGTTTGCACGACAGCTGACGCGCGGCAAAAAAAGACGAAACGCAAACAAGAAAACATTACTCAGATCCTTACACAACGTTGAAGAAGATTTCTTGCCGTTTTATTAAATATTTTACATGCCATCATGAATCCGTTTCGAGTATTTTCATTTATCGTATAGGGAACAACACCAGGGACGGAGGACGTCTGCCGGGCTGCTGTAAGGGTAACTGACCGCGGGAACGGACTTACCGCGAACATCTTCATCAGCAGCTCCTGCTGCTCCTTCTCCTGCTGCCTCTGACTCTCCTCGTCCATTTCATAGCCACTGGATGACAGGAAGCCAAAATGATTATGGAAGAGCACCGAGCGCCAGTACTGCTCCTGTAGACACGTTCGCAAAACAACGGAAACTTTTTTTATTATTATTATAAATAACAAACACTCACTATCAATACATTCAACATTATCGATACTGCTTTACATTCAGCTTCCGTTATTTATTTACGGACACCACAAGTAGTATTTACTAATCAATGAGTAAAAAAGTAAACCACAATGGCGGATAAACACCGAAGCTTATGTTGAGATTTTGCGCGTTATTGCGTCGGACTTCATTTTTGATCAACTCTGGATGTTAAAGATGAATTCCTGACAGTACCACAGCCACGCCAGGGGTCAAGGCAGCAAAACCGGTTGTGGCCTTAGGGCTGTATGCAGTAGACGTATGCAGGAGACGGCAGACAGCGCTTTCCCCCGCAGAACAATCATCACGGAGAAGGCGGCAGTTAGTGTCATTACGGTAATTACTAACAGGGTAAAGTTTTCAAAGCCTTTTAGAAACGTCTACACGCTTCATTTGCAAAGTCCCAGGTTTATTAAAATGCGCTTTTCCTCCGAGCCACAAATGTAACGAAACACTGTGTTTTCTTCACCGCTACAGGCAAAATAAAAAAATAAATTAAAAAAAGGAGCAGGAAAAACTTCATTGTAATATACAAAATGATTAGATAAAACTATTTTTATTAGGAATAGGAAAATTTTTCACCACTGTTCACACAACTAATCTTGCAAAACCTCAACTATCATAAACCATGTGATCATTAAACTCGGCATTTGGAACACAGCCCGGCACGTCAGGATTTGCTTGATTACAAAACCGTGAATTCAGCATTTCAGATACCATATCGGTACGAAGTAATCGGCTGTGCGATCAAATGTGAAGTATGATTCCGAATGAAACTATTCGGCATCTTATCTCGCGCCAGAACAGATATAACACGGTCAGCTGATTTTATGACGACCGGAGCGACCATGTGAGAGCCTTGATGAGTATCTTCCTACCTGCCCACGCCGACCTGACAGGTGTAGACCAGTATTACAGGAAACATTCGTTTATTGCACTTCTTTCCCAGCCTCACCAGACGACAAATTGGCCGATATTAAAACAAACAGCGCACGCACCTCCATCTGGCCTTTCTCGGTGCTCGTCTGGCAGAAGGGCAGTTTGAAGGGCAGGATGGCCACGGCAGGACGAGGAAGAGTCGCGGGAAAAACGGATCCTTTACAGGGAATGCACCTGCGCACAGGGAGCAGAGCAAACCTTTAAACGTTAAAACATTTTCCAACAGGCTTTAAGATTTTACCATGGGTGATTTAATCAATGAACTAATCATTGCCTTAAGTTTAGGTTTTTTTTATACTTTCCGAACCATGTTTATACTTTTCCAGATTGGGAAAATTAGTGCCTTTAAATTCCATAATTTTCCTCTGCAAGACCAAAACAGAACAAAAAAAAAAAAAAAAAAAAACTCTGAATTTGGGGATAACCCGTTACAATAAAAGTTGATTAGATAATTGTAATTCTTTTTACTAGCGGAACATTAATAAATGATACAATTGTCAGGGACTTCATGCACAGGCCATCATTTCCTGACAATTCAAGATCTGTACAAACCTAATACGGTGACAGATTTTTACAAAATATACCGAAGAAGCCATGGACCCCTGATTTGACCAATAATTGTGAAAGAGAAGCGAAGGAAACTGTAGCGACTTCTAATGACGACCGTGCTGTTGAAGAAGGCTGCCGGACTGGACAGCTTGATTTAAACTGTTCCAAAAGAAGCCGACGTGACCGGGGGAAGAGAATTTGAAAGAAGGGCTCGCATACAACCCGTGGAATCTCTTGACGATCAGTATCGGTCATCTTCAAAACTAACCGACGTTAACGTTTGCGACAAGGATTCTTAGAGATCCGTGTAAACAAAAAAAAAAACAAACAAAACACCGAGCTACAGTAAATAAGATGGCGTGGAGTGTGGAGAAGAACGTCCTATGAACTTCCCACCATCACGCAATAATTACAGTACAGCAGACCGCTCTAACGGTGGGAAACTGTTTTCAAATCACGAGATTGAGAAGAGGATTAGAGGAGCATTTGAGCTCCCTTGGAATTCTGACTAACAAAAGAAATCGACGGAACTAAACAATCAAGCTTCAGTGGAAGTCGCATGACTTTTCCTTTCAACGTGCAGGAAAAAGTACCAGAAGGCCAAATCCGTGATTAGCAGACGAGAAGGATGGAGGATGGATGAAGGATTCTAGAGGATGGTATTGGGCCTGGGTGTGAAAGCTTTCAGGACTAGTGAAGAACTCCAGGATGTACTGGTCAACATACGCAAGCCAATTTCATGGTCAGAAGTCTTTTACCTACGCAAAGCACGCATCTCAAGCACAAAAATCAAGCGTTACCGGGAACTGATAAATGTAGCGTTATGATCGATTAATGGTTGTTTGGCTACTGGGTTAGGCTAGTTATTCAATAAAGTTGTTTAATACAAATTTCATGGAAAGAATGTACTGTAAATGTTAGCTGAGGGCCTTGGCTTGTCATCCAAGTAAACTAAGGTTCAGTGTTTAGTTGTTTTGAACGTCTTATTTGCAGTTTGCTAACTGACAAAGCATCCTATTGAAATATTAGCTTTGCAAACACTGGGGCCCCTTCTTTCACCGGATTCAGATGTCTGACTGTTGCGGCGTATGGAATGGACATTGTAGAGTCTGGTATATCCCAATTAAAGCACAGGAGTCTTTTATGGTTCCTTTGAGTGGCAATTCATAGCTCATCCCATTTTGTTTACTCTCAGCCACATACTAGCCAGCAATTAGCTGGGCAGAGCTGGCCTTTTCGCCCAAGATGTTATCTTAGCAGTCCGTGTATGTGTCTCTCCCCTTGGGTCACGCCGCCCAACGCGGGTCAGGAATGCTGGGATAACTGGAAGGCTAAAAGTGATTGGAATGGAATTCTTTGTCGTAATTTCTTAGTGCGCACAATTCTTCCAGGAGGAGCACAAAAATAAAATTGAACTTGCCAAAAAAACAGCAGCTCAAATTTTCACAAACTTCCTCAAAAAATAATATTCAGATTCAGACATTGTTTCATATAGATATAGAGAGAGAGAGAGAGAGAGAGATTTATGGGTATCCTGGAACAGCACAAATACCAGCAGTTATTCTTGACCATATTTAATCATCATGAAGAAGGCATATATTTTCTGAAGGAGTAGCATGGCCTGTAACCAAAATACCTCTGATCTTAAACAGTAAAAAAGTTGAGGGCAAACATGAACCAAACCTGCAGGAAAGCCCTGGGGCACTAAAGAGCCTCACCTGAGCTGCTGGGGATTCTCGTGGATGCCAACCACCCAGTAATGATCTGACCTGCTCTTGCAGCTCTCTCTGGTGTTACACACAGGAGTCCACGTGTTTCCCAGAGAGCGATTCAGCATGCGCACCATGCCTTCCGAGTCCACGGCACACGGTGTCCCTGCGCACCATACGAACGCAGTTATAACGACGAACATGATCAGCGGATGCCTTTAACTGCACTTCCAGTCTGGCATGAGCGGTTGTTTCCTAGATTACATATTTACTATTAACTTTCGTCCGACGAGGACGGACAGCTCACCTTCTGCACTGAAGCCCATCCATGCCAGGTGGGACTTGCAGGAAAGAGGCAGAGGTTCGCCGTGAATGATCCGCTTTCTCTTTTGTCCGAGCTGCAGAAGCTGCACCCCGAGGGCCTGATCGCCGTCAAATCCGGTCCCTTATATACAGCAAAATATTGTTTTCCAAGCCATGTGACATGACACTTTACGAAACACAGAACTAATACATGCCATCTTGATACCTCTGTGATAGGCTATGAGAAGCTGCTCCCCGTGTCCGGACATGCACACTACAGGTCCCGGTAGGCTGAAAATCTCTCTCTGAACGCCGCCTATAGAGAAGAGACGCACCAGCATGGCACTGGTGGCCGCCGCCACCCAGCCTTGTCCCAAACACAGCGCCCTCACGTCCTCGCCTTTGGGCAGGTCCACTATCCACTCCTTATTCGTGTCCCATGAGGAGAAATGCAGGCACTGCAGCTTGCTGGGAACACCACAGCAGATTGAACCAGGTCAAGTGATGGGTACAACAGTGTAGGTCATTTACCACTTTAACCAGCGCTGTGTCTGCGCGACGACGAGGCCTCAGTTCTGTCTGAAACGGATTCCATGAATGTCATTCCTGTGTAGGTATGAGATTAACTGCTGTGCTATATATAACTGTATATAATATAAAACATCTACAAACAAAAAAACAGCAGGCATGGCATAATGGGTTCATTTGCGAAAGCATTTTTCGTGTTCGTTGGAGAAATGAAGCTCGGTGCAATTAGTCCAAGATACTTTTAAAACTGTTAAACGGCGTATTTAGGTCGGAAGATACCTAGCGAGTTCTTCGGTGCCTTCGCAGGCGAGCAGAACGGCTTCCTGGGATAGATCGGCCATGCTGTGCTCCAGTGTGTTGGTGAGGTGCATGGCGTGATGGACAGCAGTGTCGTGGAACTCCACATCGATGGCGTTGTCCTGTTCGTCGTTGTAGCTGCGCACAATACCCACCGAGTTCCAAACCTGAGGGCGCACAAGTCGTGTCATTTTCACTAACGACATTTTTAGCGCCAAAGTGAACATTCACCCATGTTAGAAAACACTGGAGACTCTTTCCAAAAAATAAATAGTATGTAAACAGCTCCGCCCAGAAAACAAGCTGCCACTACAAAAACACTAACGTATAAGAAAGTACAAGTGCGTTAATATAAACTCATGATTTGTCTTGGCGCTGGAACTACTGGCTGAGCATATGACTACCTCATCATCCATCACACCATTCTATCTCGAACTTCCTAACCCTGTCTTTTCTCCTTCTCACCATGAAGCGGTGCATGAGGTGTGCTGGAGTGGAGCCGGGCTGGAAGGCCCTCTGAGGCGCGGTGGGCATGGGGCCCTCGTAAACCGGGCGTGGCGCCGCTGCAGCAGGTGGTGCTGGAGTGGAGAAAACACCACCTTCTCCATCCTCCTCAGCTAAATGATCCAGCTTCATCGAGCCTGTGTCTGTAAACGAACAAAGTAGTGAGTTTGGGTGGAGATTAGAGGACAAAAAAATAATGATTTTTTTTTTTTTTTTTTTCTTAAACCAGACGCAAGATGCAGATCAAAAACATCACAGAAAAGTAAAAGTCTCACGCAAAATGAATATATAGCAGATTATGACGAACAGAAACAGTGTATTTAAAGGCATTTTATTTTATTTCATTTAAAGTCAAGATAAGTCAGATAGGTAGATGGGTCGCACCTCGGGAGTTCTCGTCATCGTCCAGGACGTTCCCTCTGCTGCGTGGCTTGCGAGTGGCCGGCATGAGGTCGTCGTCGTCCTCTTCACCCGCCGAGACGCTCCGACATTCATCTAGCGGGCCGCCGTCATCCTCGTCAAACAGATCGTCATAACCGTTCTGTTCCTTACTCTCAGCAGCCTGCTGACCAAACACGCAAACACGCAAACACACAAACACACACACCCCGTAAAGATACACAGCTTTCCATGTGCAGTTTGGTTTTCTTAAAACCGTGCAGTAAGTGTGTATATCAGCTTCAACAATGCTATTAAATTAGGTCATGTTGCGCATCCTTTTCACGATACCGGACAGAACAGCAACACCACCACATTTGTCCAGTAATAAAAATAAAATAAAAAAATTCCCAAAAATTATATACTGTATATTTCTTTTTCCTAAAAATATTTTTAAATTAAATATAATGAAATTGCAATACTTTTCAATACTTAAATACTTTTAATATATATATATATATATTTTAGAAAACATGTAATTAAACCTATTTATAAACTGGTTTTATGACAAAAAATGATTTAACATATTGATGCATTACATTCAATTTAACACGAAACTTAACATTATTTATATAATAAATATATATATTATTTTAAAAAAATTCTAATGAAAATGTATCAAAAGCATTTTTTGGAGCTACAATAATAACGGATTTAAATTATATTTAAGAAAAAAAAAATCCATATATAAATAATATTTTAAATACTATACTGAATAAATTAATGTTAATTAATGCTAATGTTAAAGAATTCTCCATCACTGAAAGAGGGAAATGTTGGACAGAGAGACTGACCACTGTGTTCTTGGTGGTAGTTGAAGATGAGGAGGAGGAGGAGGATGACGTACACACGCCGTCCAGCAGGCCCAGGCAGCCCTCGGTGTCCGTGTACGCGATCTGTCCTCCGGCGGGATGCCACGCCATTCCGCACACCGTGTAGCCTTTCTCGTGCTTCTGCCTGAAAGTGAAAGGAAAAAGAAAAAAAAAAAACATTTCAATTAGTTTATTTTTTCTTCTTCCTGCTAACAGTTAGAAACTATATATATA
>JAOVYU010000002.1:1265673-1275709 GCA_025674565.1 Synodontis membranacea | reverse complement strand
TTTCTCCTTTGGAGCAACTTCTGGCTTGGCCTTTTCTTTTGAAACAGTTTCAAGTTTTGCCTTTTCTTTTGGAGAAGATTCTGATTTTATCTTCTCCTTTGGAACAGGTTCAAGTTTGGCCCTTTCTTTTGGAGGAGGTTTAGGTTTTGCCTTCTCTTTTAAAACAGGTTCAAGTTTTGACTTCTCTTTTGCAGCAGGTTTAGGTTTGGCCTTCACTTTCGGAACAGTTTCAGGCTTGACCTTGTCTTTTAGAAGAGGTTTGAGTTTTGCTGTCTCTTGTGGAGTAGGTTCAATTTTTGCCTCTTCTTTTGGAGATGGTTTAGATTTTGTCTTCTCTTTTGGAACAGGTTCAGCCTTTACCTTCTTTTTTGGAACAGAGCTGGGTTTTGCCTCTTCTTTTGGAGCAGGTTTAAGTTTTTCCTTTTCTTTTCCAACAGGTCGCAATTTTGTACCTTCCTTTGTAGAAGATTCAGGTTTTGCCTTCTCTTTAGGAGCAATTTCAGGTTTTGCCTTCTCCTTTGGAGCAAATTTGGGTTTTGCGTCTTGTTTTGGAGCAGGTTGTGGTTTTACCTTCTCTTTTGGAACAGGCTCGGTTTTAGCCTTTTCTTTTGAAACAGTTTTGGGTTTGGCCTTCTCTTTTGGAGTAACTTCTGGTTTTGCCTTCTCTCTTGGAGCAAGTTCTAGTTTTATCTTTTCTTTCAGGGCAGGCTCTGGTTTTGCTTTCTCTTTCAGAGTAGCTTTGGCCTTCTCTTTTGGAGCAGATTCTGGTTGGGCCTTCTCTTTTGGGGAAAGTTCTGGTTTGGCTTTTTCTTTTGGAGCCAGTTCAAGTTTAGCCTTCTGTTTCAAAACAGGTTTAGGTTTAGCCTTCTCCTTCAAAGCAGGTTCAGGTTTAGCCTTTTCCTTTGGAACAGTTTCTGGTTTTGCCTTTTCTTTTTGAGCAGGTTTTGTCTTTTCTTTTGGAGCAGCTTCATATTCTGCAAAATATTTACTGCTGGTTGTTAGCTTTTTTTATCATCTGTTTTTGGATTTAAAAAAATAAAAGATCAAACTACAAATTTAGGGAAATTTAGGATTCTGCTTTTTTTAAAAAAAAAAAAAAATAATAATAATAATAATAATAATAAAAAATATGAGTGGTTAACTTGCTTGCATGGTATTGCATTTTCAAACATAAGAGGATATTAATGAAAAAAGAACTTTTCTTTTAAGCAGCTTCATATTTTGCCTTTACTTTAACTTAGATATCAAATGCTACCACAAAAAAAACCTACTATACCTTTTTTCTGCAATGCTGCTTGTGCGTCCACCTTTTCAGCTTCTGCCAAGAAAATGAACACATAGAAAATCATATTAATAATAGCGGTTTTAGTTGTGGTAGTATTAGCAGTAGTACCAAATTTAGTAGCAGCATTAATGATAGTAGAAGCAGAAGTAGCAGTAACAGTAGACATCCTCTATACATTTCTATTAATTTCAAGAGTCAAATTACTTCTGAAGAAATACCTTTCCTTTCAGCAATTGTTTTTATTTCCTCTTTAACGTCTTTAGTTTCTGAAAAAGAAAATGAATAAAAAAATGTGTGCCAAATATGTTTAGAAAAAAAAATAGAAAACTTAAAAAAAAAAATGATAATAATAAAGTACAACTATGTACCCATCTTTAGAGGAGCAGCTTTGATCTTCTCCTTCTTAACCTCAGGCTCTGTAATTAATTAGTATGAATTATTATTCAATAATATCCATGTAATATTATTTGAAAGATTATATAAAAGTACTGTATTATTCAATAATATTCAAATAATATCCAAAATATGCTCACGTACCTTTCTTAATATGAATTGGCTTAGCTTTCTCCTCTTTAGCTTTGGCCTCTTTAATGGACACAAAAAAATTGTACAGTGTGACTTTTATATGATATGAAGAGATGTTTATTTAGCCTTTGTGGAAGGAGTCTCCAGTGTCAGAGATTTGGAACAGTCTTGGGTAAAGCTTAGGTTTTGTTCATGCTTATGGATTACGGAAGTCACATGGGAAAAATTTACTGTACATCTTCTCTTTATACTACTGTACACGCCCTACAGCTTCCAATCAGCAAACATAAAAATAGTGTTTTATTAAATGTCTCATTTTAAATGCATCAATACCTTTCACGATAATGAATGGTTCAGTTTTTTCCGTCGTGACCTTTCCAGCTGCAACAAATGAAGGAGAAGAAACGGCTTTAGCGCATCTCATAATGAACAACAGGATCGAAAGTATTTATTTGAATAGACAAGCACGAGGAACAAAAAAACAACATGCATTTTGTGTTTTCATACCTTTAATTGTAACATTAACCGTCTTAACCAAGTCTTCATGCTCTGTATGAAAGGAGAACAAAATCCATGAGAAATTATAACATTACTTTCCTGGAGTAGAATTGTATCCTGAATTAACGAGTCGATTTCAGCTCTTAAAATTCGTGACTTTATATGACCTTCGAGTTTCTTTATGATCATGCCTACCAGTGCATCATCTCTATATTTAAACCTTCTGATCCAGATGATTAGATTCCTAACTGCCACCTGAATAACATTATACTCGGTTGATAGGGTCACCTTAGTTGGGTTGGAAAGATGCTTTTTCCATTATGATATCCTGGCAATTAAATAAAAGTTCAAATATTTCTTCAGTAATTGAATCATTTCAGTTGAGTTCTAGTTTTTGTAGACAGTCTCTGGTGGACCCGACTGTTTCAGTGGAAAATTTTTAATAAAATATAATCAGACTGCACAAGATGGTAGAACCCAGGGTATGGAACAATGATTAAAAAATAAATCTACTGGTAGAATATTATAGAGTTAGGAAGCTAAATCAATTTCCAACACTTCCAGGATTCCATTACTGCCTAACTTGTTCTTGTACTTATTTCTAGAATACTTTCATGAATTAGTTCATTTTGTCATCAGTTTCATTGGAGATATCGTTTTAAAAATAATCACTGTGTCATCTCTATTATTAACATATGACTATCACCTTTAGTTTCTGCCATCTTGCTTACATCCTCCTTAGGCTTTTCTTTTAGTTTCACCGTTTCCTTCATCAGCTTTTCTTTCTTCTCTTTTTCTTTATCTTTCTCCGTTTTTTTCAGTGTTTCTCCTGCAGCCTTTTCAGCTCGCATTTCTGGAACAACGCAGAAGTCGCAGTCGTCTTAAAATGCAGAATCTTCGCAGAATCTATCTGAAGTTTATCCCACAGCGTATGTGCTGTAAGAGGTAAAGTAAACTGATCACCTTGAATGGCTTTGTAGACTTCCTCCTGAGCTTTTTTCTCATTGGCAATCCTTTCTTGCTCCAGAACTAAAATTCACACACAAAGGTTATATGAGAGAGACATTTTAAAACGATGTGTTTGAATACAAAAGAACCATCAGGCGTCAGAACGGACGTGAAACATCCGTCTAGAGTGTAGAGGCCGCTGGATAAAAGAGAGGCGCATCTGTGCTGTGAAAAAAAAACAAAACATACAACAACACGAAAAGATAATGGCAGATAACTTACTAAAAAATAACTGAGATAACTTCTAATAATAATAATAATAATATAAAAATAAAATACTGATATAAAAATGTAAATATGAAAACTAAAAACATTCAGTATAAAAATAAAATAATGAAAAATAACTGAAATTACAAAAAACTTATAACTAATAAATAAGACAATTCCTGGAATTTTATTGGTCCTAGTAATGATGTAAGCTCTAGTAATGATAATAAAACAAGCTGTTAGTTGTTTGTGTTTATTTGTTGTGGATATAATAATTCAGTTGGTCAGCTGGATTAAAAATCTATAAATATGTATAAATTGTCTGAAAGTGGTTTGGCCTTAATAGTGAACATTGACAAAACTGTACTGTAGAAAACGGGACAGGACTTTAATATCTAAAAAATAATAATAATAATAATAAAAAATGAAATATACGTGACCTCAGTGTCAAAGCTGGTCCTTTAATATTGGACCATGAAAAATAATGGAATAATGAAAATTTAAGAATAAAACTAAAAAAAAAAAAAAATGCCGCTGACATATAAAGGTCCATCCATCCATCCATCCATCCATCCGAATTCTTTGGATTATCACAATGCTTGTGCTGCAGTGACTCTTATTTGGAAAATTCTGATTTTAAGCATTAGTGACACCCACGTCATTTCACCAAGGAATTAATTACAGCATTTTCGGGAACATTTCAAAGGCATCATTATACTTACAAATCAGTGTTACAAAATGACAGATGTATAAGCACAGTTCTAACGAGATATGAATAGCTAATAATTATATAAATAATAATTATTATTTCTTATGCTCAATTAATGTATCTACTAATGGTGCAAGAAAGCATGAAAACTAATGAGCATTAAAAAAAAAAAAAAACATGTTCTTAATGCAACTAGTCTGGTAAATAGCAGCACGGGTCTAAACTCAATCAATTAATTCACAACCCAGGGGTTAAATCTGTACATGAATGAGCGACTAAAACATATAATACTGAATGTCAGCTTGGCTGAATTATTCTGTCTGAGGAAGAACTGCATGCATGGTCAAAGTAAATAAGGTGAATAATGAAAGGATGTGAAGTTTTCAGGAAACACACTCCAGATCAATACAAGGAAAGAGCATCAGTCTAAATATAATGAGTTTCGTGACATCATGTTTCTTAACAATAACTGATTCAAGATCTTATATGACGAAATAAACATTTTTATACCTTTTCCGTTCACTTCATGAAGCTCATCATCTTGATCGTTGGCTTCCTTGGATCTTTCTTGATGCCTTACGTGATCTCTTTCGACCGCTTGTTTCTTTCTGTCATTGTTGTTGTTATTTTCATCATCAACACCGTCTTTGCCATTATCCTTCTTCGTTGCTTTCTCAACCTGATCCTCCTCCTTTACCTCCTCTATCTCTTCTTCGTCGACTTTTCCTTCCACTTTATCCTTGACGCCATCATGAGCACCAAGAGATGATTCAGTAGTTGTTAACTCCTGAACAACCGTCTCGATATTTTCTTCTTCCTCGGCGTCTTTTGTAGGAACTAGTGTTGGGTTTATTGGTTTCTCTTCATCAACAACCAATGAAACATCAACTGATTCCAACTGGAATAGAGTCTCAGATAAATTTACATTTGTCTTGGATTGGTCTTCATCAGTGCTTTTGGTTGTCAATGGTTTTAACTCCTCAACGTTTGAAACTTCAGATTCCTCCTTAACTGTGGCATCCGAGAGCGTGTCACTAGGTTTAGTCTTAGTTCGGTCTTCGTCACGCTCGTCTGTCACAGTTTCAGGTAATTTCACTGGTTCCTCATCGCAACCGGCACCAGGAACAGTTTCAGCTGATTCTTTTTCCATTACTGTTTTCTTCTCAACATTTGAAACTGTGGGCTCCTCAGATTCCTCCTTAATAGTGACCTCTGAGAAAGTGACACCAGCTTTAGTTTGGTCTTCGTCAGTCTCGTTTGCACTCTTGGGTAATATTACTGGTTCCTCTTCTCCAGTGGCATCAGGAACATCAACATGTTCAACCGATTCGTCTTCACCAAGCGCCTCTGAGTGAACATGTACACTGGTTTGCTCTTTGGGTTCCACTGTAGGTTCCTCCTCATCAACAACATTATAAATATTAACATTTTCCTCAACGGCAACCTCTGTCGAAATGTCATCTGTTTGAGTTTGGTGTTCATCTACCTTCTCAGTTTCTTCTTCTTCTTCTTCATCACTGTGAGAACCATTTACAGTTTCATCATCATCCATCTCATGAACCGACTCGACTGCCACTTCAGCAATAACCTCAGACGTATCCTTAACAACATTATCCAGTTGGAGTTCATGTGAGTCAATTGCATGATGTATGAGTTCTTCCTTTATTCCACATGATTCCTTGTCATCCATGGCATCAGCGACATCTTCCAAAGCTTCAGCTGGATCTTTACCTAAAGATCCAGTAAAACTGCTGTCGTCGTCGTCATCATCATCATCATTATCGTCTTCAGATGCCTTCCTTTGGTGCTTCACATCTGTAGTTTCAATGCCTTTTGTGTCCCATTTCTCAATATCCGCCTTCAAAAGCTTGCGTTTCAGACTAAGACGGGCAGCGTCCGTTTTCCTGCCCAGTATCTCTGCAACTGTTTCATGAAGCCATTTTGTGTGGTTACAAATTTATAATTTGACGAGGTGTAAAAAAATTCCAACTCGGCCTCATGCAAAATTTGTAGCACGTTCAACAAGCAAGGACAAATTGGATTTAGATCAAATTAAAGTTCTAAACAACCCCACCCCTCATGTTAAACCTCAGTCACGGTACTGTTTCGCATACGTTCCACAATATTAACAGGAAGAACCGTACAACATGTCTCGAATACAAAATGGTTAGTGTTGGAAAATATACCGCAGCGGTATAAAGCAATAAAACACCCCAGGACATGCTGTTATTGGGAAGGAATCGTGTTTGATGGTAACAGTAACTCCGCTTCAGCTCACCACTCCGTCATTGACTATTTCCCTGTAATTCCTGTAATTCGATTCTTTCAACGATTTAATCTTTCAACTAGATGTAACCGTTGGTGTACAGGCTAAATAACCTAAATAAATGCAATCGTAGCACGGCACTATTGAAGTCTCAAATCTTATTGGTCAGAAGGTGTTGATTAATTTTTTTTATAACAGCACCTCTGATAGTAGTACCAGCTGCAAATCATGTGTTTATATTAATGCGTACGTTATTGTTTCTAAAGTAATAATAAAAATGAATACACAACAATCTAGTGCCATCCTAAGCCATAGATCTTAAACATATTTTGTCAAATTATCTATATTTTAAATTTGCCTGACTGATCCATTCTGACCGATCCATATGCTTATCCCATACGTCGGACCCGAACCTGTCTCGGCTGCCTCGCTGTGGACAAGAAGGCAAGAAAAGATGAGGCGTATTTTAATCAAAGCTGAATGATGCACAAGTTTGAGATGGGTTTCAAAGTGTTCATTAGCAATGAGTTCTTGCTGCACAGGGAGCTAGCAGGTCGCGGCCACAATGCATTGGATTCTGGGAAGGATGAGCCAGAGACTTTTTCAGATACAAGACATTTTTCAGGATAAACTTTTTTTTCTCTCTCTTGAATTTCTTTAACTCTAAAGTAAAATCTTGTTTTGACTTCATTCATGGACATTCCACAATATATATAACTAAACTATAACTATAAAGCGATAAAAAAAAAAAATAGATGTTATGTTGTCCACTGGAAAATTGCTTTGTTTTAAGAGGAATAAAAGACCTCCGGATGTGCTGTTACTGGCAGATTGTTTACTTGCCTCCACTCCATCGTTAATTTTCATTTAACAGCACGCTCCTTTGGGTTTTATTCCTTTCTAATAAAAAAAAAATAAGTGACAAGATGAATGTTTTATAAGAATGGACTTGAGAGGCTTAAACACTTTCAGTATGTACACTTCAACCCAATTCCAACTCAATCTCACTGACATTTTATTTTAGAGGAAGTTTTAAGAAAAAATTTGGCCAAAAATAAAATTTTTACGTAATTCTTTATTTTTATTATTTTTTTAAAAATCAGTTACGACATGTTTGGTGAAGCAGCTCATGGTGACGTGAAGCTTATAGACTCTAATTTATCACTGTGCCAATGGCATGTCTATATCGTCATACACGCACAACTGGAAAGACGCTGCTTGGTTCGATAACACCAGCGGTACTGTAAATTGTGGAACGTACGCTTTTGTTTTTTTTTTGCCAAACCTTTTCCTTTAAGAAAAAAACGTACGCGCACTAATTCTGCCTCTCGCAATAACTCTACACCTCAGTCGGCTTGTGTAAAATCTTACAGATTTTTGCGATCGTGAGACCGAGTTGGTGAATTCTATCAAACTTGAGTGGAAATCAGAAAAGGAAATCAGAAGGCAAGACATTTCACACGGAGATGTTTATTTTGTATCCGGGAATTTTTTTTTTTTTTTTTTTTTCCATGCACAACCATTCCAGATGAATATTAGACAAGATCGAAAGGTTTCACACAAATAAAAATAAACTGTTTGTTTTTTTTTGTTTTTTTTTAAATACCATATATAAAATACAGAAAGGGTTTGATTGACAATGCAGAGATGAAATCACAATCAAAACACAACACACACACACACACACACAGTTAATACAGGAATGTTTTCATTTTTTTTTTCATGCACCATTAGGATTCGTGATTTAAAATATATATATATATATATTTTTTTTTTAGCTTTTCCTTTCATCTCTTTTGTCCAGGCGTAGACAAAAAGGATAGATTTTTTAAAAAAATAAATTAATTAAATTAAAGTGAATAAAATTCTGGTCATGCACCTGTTATTCATGCTCTTTTTTTTTTTTTTTTTTTACTTTTCCAGTGCAGTCCGAGCAATATATCAATTCTGACAAGCATTTTGATTTGCTCTCTCCGTTACAGTCGATAACTGATATTGTAGTCTGTGCTTAAATGCTTAAATGTTACTAACCTTTTTCCTTAGGTGGTAGAAATTCTCCTGTGGACATATATGCAGAAATATACCATGAACAAAGTTCAGCAATTTACCAAAGGAAATATTAATACACAGAGTTGAATTCGGTACATCTAGTAAGCTGGTGGCTTCAATGTTTAGGAGCTTTACAATTAAATGCTGATTAAATACAGGGCATGTGATATCTCCGGGTATCATTTTGCACTATTTATGGATGCACCGGTTGTTAAAATGGCTCAGCTGGAGTGATTCATTCTGGAGCTGAGAATGCGCAGCATGGAAGCTCGTGCCCTTTCACAAAGCTCCTCTTATAGCTCAGCGAGCCACCTTCCTCGGCTAGACGACGCAGTGTCTACAGCAGTGTCAGTGGACAATGCTTTGGACTTTTGAATGCGCTCTTTTGCACAGCGCTGGTCATGGTTTAATTTGTTCAAACTGAGCTTAAACTTTAACCGAACGATACTTTATCTAACCTCATTCGATTTCCACTAACCTTTTCTCCTGATCACGTGTGGCGTGTCGTCTAGACGCAAAAAGCAGCATGTCAGAAAAAAAATCCTTTGATGCAACGAAACATATATGAAAAGGAATCAAATGATTCGCTACACACCTTTACCCTCCATCAGGATGTTGGAGAGATATGCTAAAAACATGTCCCTCCTGTCAGAGAATTCCTCGACTGTGTCTGTGACGACTTTCATGGGGTCAAAGTTAATGTCAGAAACGCCACCTTGAAAAACAGAAATGGAAAGTGAAGTGTCTATTTCGCTGTCTGTTTCTGATCCACGAACAGTTTGTCGTCGTCATACCTTCGTCACCAGAGAACAGGTTGGACACGTGCGTGACGATGTTGTTTTTGAGGTTTTGCGCTCCTTCAAGAACATCGCTGGCCAGTTCCATGGGGCTTGTGCTTGTTTTAGGAATCCAAACTACAAAAGACGAGCTCAGTTCACCTCGTTGTATATTTTCAGCTCAGACGCGTTCTTCAAATGCACAGTGCTATTTAATAGAATCTACGCTACCACCTCTAAACCACCGCCATCCACACACAAAAAGAAAAAAGAAAAGAAAAAACTAGGGGATAGAAAATGACGACTAAAGCAGCACACAAAACACGTCGACGTTGTTTTGTCCCCGCTAAACGTGAGACTATAGTGCTGCATGAATATTCCTAAATGCACTGATCATATTTATCACTGCAATCTGGGTTGAATTGAACAATATGGCTTATAATTAATTAATTAATATCAACTAATATGTTATATAAAATTCATTAAAATGTTAAGAACATGGCGAATTACGAATTCATTGTAGAAGGAAACCAAAAACAGACTTTATAACAAGCACGAAAATACTTTTTTTAAAATACTGTACAAAGTTCAAAACTATTCAAATATAGTTGAATAATGTTTACTATTAAAAGCGTAAAAGACACTTCGCTGATATCACTTTTGTGTTTAGTGAAGTTTCTACTGCAATGTTGCTAAATATCTTGTTGATTGAT
>JAOVYU010000002.1:1218844-1229836 GCA_025674565.1 Synodontis membranacea | reverse complement strand
TTGACTGGCGTTTTAATTTTGGCCCCCCCCCCCCCCACACACCTTTATTTTCTTATTAAGCTTTTCCTTACAGAGCTAATTTAGGGTTCACATCTGGAGCCCATAATACAAACGTTTTTATCCATAATTCAAACAGATGTGCTGATATATCACCGGAATAGTTTTTTTTTCCTGTACAACACCCATTTCTTAACCCAAGTATAAAATGCTATGACAACAGACACCACAGCATTTAAAGACATTTTTATACCATGCCATTTCTACGCTCCAAGATTAACCCTACATCTCAGCTGGAGACCACAAGAAGGGTGTGTTTTCACCCAATATTCCTGTTCCGAGTTTGTCCACTAAACATGCCTTCTGGATGCTAACCTAGGGTCATTTCCTGCTTGTGGCTTTCCCTTTGGTTGGCCCGTACTCTCACAAGGATGAAAATTATTGGTTGCTCTAGATAGGAACACCTCTACCTTTAACTTCCTACCACCCCCGGGGTCCTACAACCCAGCCACATGGTGGCAGTGCTTTAAGGTTCCTGTGGCTTGTGGCTGCCGCTCGCATGGTTAAACTCCACCCAGAAGTTTGTATTTTACTGTCTGACTGACCAATAACTTTTTTTAACATGCTTACCAAGGGACACTCCCCACATTTCCCCAAATATTTAGACTATTTTCATCCACTCAACCCAGAGGAAGAAATATACTGAAATCTCTACGGCTGACACCAACATACAGTTACCTCTAAAAAAGCAGTAGAGTTCTGAAAGGTTCTGGTTCATGATAAAAGCTAACATAGAATTTTAAACTAACTCGATAATTGTAGGTGTAAATATTAGACCGGATTTTTATTTCTTTTTTATTCATTCATCATCAGGAAGAATGGTTTCAGGGTCACAGTGGATCCCGAGCCTATCACAGGAACCCTGGGAATGAGGCAGGAATACTCCTAGATGGGACACCAGTCCATCTTATGGTACCATGCACACACATTTACTCTTAGAGGCAATTTAGTGAGAGTAGGGTATTTTGGGGAGTTTGGAAGAAACTGAAGAACCCAGAGGAAAAACACATGGTCCTATGAAGTGGCAACACTTCCTTGCTCCAGTGTTTTAAAGGTTCTGATGATGCACCACTGTGCAACCACCATAAAACTTGACAAGCTATAAATATTTGCTGCTTGATCTATGGATTTTTCCTGAATAGAATATTTCCTTAGCTTTATGTGAGGCAACCTCTTTTATTTTGGTGATGATAACAAGTCAAATCACCAACACAACAAATCAAATATCTTTAAGACAGTTTATTTTCATCAGTATGGTTTACAAAGTACAGTTATGTTTTAATGCATAACATTTGCAATTGTTTTGGATGTCTTGTATGTTTTGTAATAATCAGTAAGACCATTTCACAATAAGTCAGAAGCAAAAAATGTCAGGAACAGCATTTTTTTTTGGAGTAATTACCAAAAATAAGGTTAGAAAAAAAAGATAAACATAGAAATAAAAAAAAAATTCGAATTAGAAAACAATTTAAAAAAAAAAAAAAAAAACACAAAATAA
The DNA here is from genome assembly GCA_025674565.1 of Synodontis membranacea. Taxonomy (NCBI): domain Eukaryota; kingdom Metazoa; phylum Chordata; class Actinopteri; order Siluriformes; family Mochokidae; genus Synodontis; species Synodontis membranacea. The sequence continues at coordinate 1,228,281 of JAOVYU010000002.1, read as the reverse complement.
TTGTCAGGACATGTAATAAGTATTAAACTTCACATGCTTTCTCCACCCTATAAGCAAGTAAAGATGACTGTTTATGCATTTAACTGCCTTTATGTCCCTGATAGCCTGTTACATAAATTATGTCCTTCTTTTTGGCTCCCACTGCTTGGGATTTTCAAGTCAAGATACTTCTATTTCTCAAAACCAAAGAACAACCTTTTTGGACATTTTTGTTGTTTGAGAAATAGTTAGAAGGTTTAGATGTTATGGTATGGTTGGGTGACTACATCACGTAGAAGCAATCAGGAAACCACTGAAGGAGCAGTGGACATTATCAGCAGCAAAGACACCGTTTGCCTCATCATCAGGGATCTGGACATAAACGGTGTCCTGCTCATTGAGCTGAAGGACAGCACTACCAGACATCTGGTCCAGGAAGCCCTTGTTGTACTCATCATAAGTGAACATAACTGGCTCTTCATTTCTGTACAATGCCACCAAAGCATTAGCTCCATTCACATGCATGCTGTATGAGAAGTAATACACGCCAGGAACCTGGCAGGTAAAGATTCCTGTCTCGGGATCATAGTGATTCTCAGCATTGTAGACAATATTTTCAAACTTAATAGGGCTACCAGCAGGAGGATAAGGTGTTGTAGTTACAGCGGTAAAGGCAGACATTGGGCTCTTGACAAAAGGCTGCTCAACAAAAGTTCCCTTAGTTTCTGCAATAATAACCTCACCAGGAGGACCAGGAGGGCCGGGAGGGCCAGCTGGTCCACTTTCACCAGGGGCACCATCTGACCCAGGAAGTCCTGGTGGACCTGGCGGCCCTTGAACTCCTTTAGCAGCAAGACCTGCAGGGCCAGGTGTGCCAGGAAGACCAGGGTGACCTTTAGCTCCTGGTGCACCTGCTGGACCAGAAGGACCAGTAGCTCCTCTTGCCCCTGGGGCACCTGCAGGACCTGTTTCACCAGCTGGTCCAGCTGGTCCAGTATTACCTTTCGGTCCAACAGGTCCGGTTGCTCCAGTAGCACCAGTTGCTCCTGGCTCACCAGTATCTCCTTTGCTACCTGGAGCACCTGTAGCTCCCCTTGCGCCTTGTGGGCCTGTTGCACCTGTGTAGCCTGATTTGCCCTCAGGTCCCTGAGGCCCCTGATCTCCCTTATGTCCCTTAAAGCCTTGAGGCCCCATTGGACCAGATTCACCCTTTTCACCTGTAGCTCCCTTCTCACCTGGGAAACCCCTTGGACCCTGAGAACCAGCTGGACCTGCTGGGCCAGTTGCACCTGTGTATCCTGTTGCCCCCCTTGCACCTGGCTCACCTTTCTGACCTGTTGCACCTGGGCTACCTACTGGACCTGTGTCACCTTTTGAACCAGGAGCGCCTGGCTTGCCATAACCTGGACTACCGGGAGCACCAGTTGCTCCTGTTGCTCCCTGAGGACCTTTTTGGCCTGTAGGACCTGGCAATCCTGGAGAACCATTTTCACCTGGTTTACCTGGCATTCCAATTCCAGGAGCTCCAGTGTGGCCTTTTGGCCCAGTTAGTCCCATAGGACCAGGTTCCCCATCACGACCAGGTGAACCTCCCTTACCTGGCTCACCTGGGTAACCAGGTGCACCAGGTTTACCAACACCAGGCTGACCAGGTGCGCCCACAGGTCCCATAGGTCCAGTTGCACCAGTCTCACCTGGTGGCCCTTGAATGCCAATACCTTTGTCTCCTTTTTGTCCTGGTGCACCAGGAAGACCTGCATGTCCCTTAGGACCTTGCTGTCCCCTTGGTCCCATTGGTCCTGTCAAACCAGCTGGTCCAGGCTTGCCAGGGGCAGATATGCCAGCAGGCCCAGGGATGCCAGAAGGTCCAGGAGCACCCCTTGGTCCCTGAGGACCAGGTGCACCAGTATCTCCTTTATATCCAGGTGCTCCATCTGCACCTGGTTTGCCTGGTCCACCTGGAGTGCCTGGCTTTCCAGGTGCTGAGTAGCCAGGAGGTCCAGGTGGGCCTGGTGGTCCCTGAGGCCCAGGTAGTCCTTCAGCACTCTCGCCAGGGGGTCCGGGAGGTCCAGGAGGTCCAGGTTCGCCTGGTTCACCTGGGGCACCTGGCTCTCCAGCTACAGAAACCACTGGAAGAAAAACAAAGGTATCTCAGTGTGTATCAAATGAACATTCCCAGCATAACAATACACTTGTAAGTTTATTTCTTACTGCAACAGTCCCAATCACTTAAACAATTATAGAGAAGAAATACACAAGTGTATTCTATTTTAAATCAGTATACTGTAGTGTTTGAAACTCTGTCTACTGTTGCACAGGTTAAACACAATGGTCCGCAGGTTTCCAAATCTGGTGCTGGATTACCCACTGACCTGCAAATATTCATGTTTTCCCGTTCTCAATCAGCAAATTTCCCTTTCTCTTTCAGCTAATGTGAATCAGGGTTTAGGGAAGACAAAAAAGCTAAACTGTGTAGGGACAGGGGTTACTCCAGGACCAGGGTTGGGAACCTGTGGATTCCTGTGTGTAAAATGTGATCATATTTAATAATCCCCTTAGGCAGTGGTATAAAGAAACCCTTTAAGACAATGGAAGAACTTAGTTAAATAATGTTTGAATGTTTATTTGTGTCTTCCTTTCAACTTGATTTTGTACCCTTGAATAGGATGAGTACAGCTATGAGTAATGTTTTAAGCTAAGGGCTAGCATTTTGTTTTAGAGAGAGACTATAACTGGGATTCCAGTTCATGTCCATGCTTTGACCAGAAGTGTTTTAGGAGACATCTGGCTTATCTCTCTTTAGGAGAGATGAGACAAGAGAGACCCTGGGCCATGTTAAGTATTATATATGAATTTGTATTATAGTTGAGAAGACTCTGTGTATTCCATCATTTCCCTGGAAGAGGAAAGTGGAAGGCACTTTTAATTCCACTTGAAGCACTAAATTGACGGAAAGGTTGTATGATCACATTGAAGCCAAGCCCATGATAAAAATGAGTATGAAAATTTATTTCAGATATCAACTGATTTCCTCTTCTGCAGCTTCAGAAGAACTTTTGCACAGCTGATAAAGGGCTTTTCTCTCTAAAAAAAAAAAGTCCTGCTGCTCTGGAAACATCCACCAGTATTAGATTTAATTATGTTTTCCTAACACTGATATTGTAAAGAATAGTAAACTCCAGTGCTTGTGTTATTGCTGTTTTATAATTTCAAAGGCTCAAGCACCGCTTTCTTGTGTATATCTCTATAACTTGCACAAGTAGCATCTCACATTGGATATTCATACATATTACAATGACTTTTCCTTATACCCTGCAATGATTCCAATTGGTTCAATGAAATTAGACTGTAAGCATGTGACAAGATGATGCAGTTGTATGTTTTATGGGAGCCTTGATGTGGTCACATCCACTGGTGTATGAACTGCATCACTCCCTGTGTCATTCTGACCAAAACAGTTGTGTGAGGTCTTGACTGTGACACACCCTGACAAATCACTTTTCAACATGTGCAAAGTGCGTTACTGTAGTGTGCAAGCTATTCATATACTCTTAAAGTCACCCTTTGTTGCTAAGCCACTGTACTGACTGTCCAACACACCATTTACATTTCATACACCACTTGTCCAATACTGCAGCATCTAAATTTCCTCCTGTAATGCAGTCAGCCTGTTCCTGGAGATCAGATTCGACCTGAGTGAATGCAACACACCTGCTTCAGGCAATTGTTAATTAATTTCTTGTTAATGGTTCGGCTTCAATGATTTACAAGAGGAACAAGCTTCTCTAGGAAGATAGATTTCCAGGAATATCGTTAACGATCACAATGGTAAAACTTATATAGTGATAATTTTATTTTAAATTATTTTCATTTTTTACATTTTTTCAAATAATCTATATTGTTTACTATAGCAATGGAATGCATTATTATTTGTATTATTATTATGATTATTGTATGACTATATTCTATGTGTCATATTCTATGAATCGTATGGCTCAGTCAGTTAAATGATCATATGCACAAAAAAACCCTTTAAAATTCTGCCCCCCCCCAAAAAAAAAAAATGCAAAAAAAAGGAGAAAATGTTCATAGTTCATAGTTAAAAAAAAATAAAGTTTTCACCATTTTTGTCCTGATGCAAGACAACGTCTTTTCATTTAAATTCAACTGTTAGGAAAGCATACAGAACTTCATGAATATCACAGATAATGCACAAGGTTGTTGGACTGAATGTCATATTTAAGTTGTCCTTTGTGATACTTTAGTAAATATAATTTCAAGTTAATTCTAACGAATGCAATGCAGTGTAGTTGCTGCTGAAGTAAAGCTTACAATATTAAACCTGTGCCAAAGTTTTAAACAGGAAGCAAGAGACCTCTCGTCATTGGATGAAACAATGCATTGCTGTAACCAATCACTGCAATGCACTCGAAAACTTGAACTCAAAAAATGTCCCATGCTTGTTTTTGTTTTTAGCCGACTGCATGACACAGGTAAGTCTTAATGAATTAAATGAATCCAAGCCTATAGGAACTTACCATGTCCTTTCATGGTATAAGGAGCCTTCATCACTTTCTTCACCATATATCTCTCGCCATGGCCGGCAACCAGGGCCACCAGGAAAAGGAGAACGCTTGCTACTCGTAGGTCCATTTTCTGAGGTTAAATCTGTGCGTAGATGGAATACAGTCGAGTTAGATGGAGATGATAAATAGCAGTGAAATTCTTCTAACATAACGCTGAACTTAAAACTCGAACTTAAAAAAAAAAACTAGGGAACAGCCAGATAACTTTTTCAGAAATGACAGCTTTGAAATGTAAGAATTTTTCAAACTATATTCAAAGTATGTACCAGTATAGTGGTATTATCCAAAACCTGATGTTAGCTTTTTTAAAATCAGGATCAGGAAAGAGAGAGAGAGAGAGAGAGAGAGAGAGAGAGAGAGAGAAGATACAGGATACATACTGGCATGCTTGGGTTCCAAATAAATAAAGTCAGCACCACTGCAGCTCCCACTGCTGTATATCCTCTTGGTTCAAGCACCTTAGAGCATCTGCTGCTCTCCGGTACAATGATCAGGGTTTTTATACTGTATGTGGCCCATGTCTCATTAAAAAGCACCCACCACATGAGTCCCTCCTCCTTTCAGCTCCACTGTAATTAAGAGACAGAGCTGCCCAATCTCGGCATGGCACTTCACGATGGCTGTTTGCTTCTAAGACCCATGATTAGTTTCTCCTCATCACCAAAAAAGATTATAGTAAGAAATATCTGTTAAGGTGGCACAGTGTGTATAAATATAATTCATATAATCTGTTCGTATTCTTCATAATCGTTTTAATTTCACTTTGGAAATATATGCTGTCAGAATGCCATCCGTGATTAAGAAGACTTACAAATGCAAGAAACAGACATAAAGAGAATGACCCTAAACCTTTACGCCTGCTAGCAAACGTAATTGACGAGAGTGTGAATTTACGCCTCGATGAACGCGGATACTGATCGCCAAAAATGATTTTATTGAATATGACTTTCTGTGCATTTCTGCATTTTGCAGTTACTTGGAAATTTCCATGTATCTAAAACTATACTTCTATACTTGTGCATGTTTTGTTGGCAGATAAACATATTTACGTTCGGTTTATTTGAAGCTTATTTTTTTGCAAATTACATCCGTAGTCGGAATGTGCAAAAAGAAGAGTAAGAAGGAAAAAAAAAAAAAAAAAAGCGTTGACAGCTATACATAATCGCAACATTTCCAAATTCATCCTCGAAATAAATTTTACCCCCCCCCCCTTTTTTTTTTTTTTGGACCGTCTGGCCCACTTCATTCCCCCTCCTCCCCACAAGAAGGCAAATATAAACAGGAAGGTTTTGAGCTGGCAGAAGAGTCGTCTGACTTTTCCTTTTCGTTCGCAACAATCACAATTAAACCTAATAAACCCGCTGACCGTCACTCAACACAAGTAGCTTTCTTCCCTTGCCTTCTTGGACGACACTTCATTCGGTTTGTGTGTATGGGATATAGTGAGGCCTTCATTAAATCCCCTATTTTGGGCCTAGTAGTTTATAGTGCCATACTTGTGTATTTTTAAAAGCGCTTCTCCCTAGAAGCAGCTAGTAAAAGATATAAACAGGTTGTCTGGAACATACATCTGCCTTTGACCGCCTTGTGCATGGAGGTTGTATCACAGATGACCACCAGGGGGCACACGTTAAGAGGGTGAAAGAGCTATGATTCTGTCAGCATGTTCATCATGAGATGTCTTGTGCAGGCTTTTTTCTTTTTTTTTTTTTTTTTTTATCCTGCTGTATTCCATAAATCAATCATATTTTATCACACTACAAGCCCACACTTGACTTGTTTCTTGTTCTCTGGAGTGCTTTTAATTCTTTTTATGTTCAAACACACACACACATCAATAACAAATAAAATGATGATGGAATGAAGAGTGTAAATCTTGTCACATATAATGACACCTGTAAAGAACCGTGAGGTTTGAAACTTCATCTGCGCCTATACTGTCTGTGTGTCTTCTTTTTTTGTCGTCTTTTGCGTCCCGGGTGATGAAGTGGAAAGATCTTCCACAGGGTGTGTGGAAGTTCCCTGTTCTTCAGATGATGGAGAATTTCTGCCACACAGGGTATTATTAACCACCCCCTAGACATGAAACTCATTTCAGCATCCACAATTTTCAGAATTAGACTCAATCAAGTGTAATTTTCCAAAGCGCCGTCTCAGCACACCGTGTAGTTATGTAATATAAATAGACTCATAAGTATTGTTTGAGCATGCAATGAGCTCGCGGACTTGATTCTGCACACCGTAGCACTGCTTCATAATAAGACAACGGTTTTAATTGAGACAGGCCTGGAATCAAATTGTATAAAAGACTGGAATAGCAGCTGCATCAAGTGCATGATTACGACTCTCACTGTCAGGCACCTGATATTTTTTTTTCACTTTCCTCTTGCGTGTGAATCATCTATTGTGCGTTGCTTGTGCCATCTCTTCTTGCAAACCTGCTTCCTTTCAACTATCTTTGTGTTTACAACCCACAACGGAGGTTTGAGACTCAAAATGCTACTAACATTTAGTTTAATGATAGAGAAGGACCGGGTGGAGTCTGGCCTTTTTTTTTTTTTTTTTTTTTTTTAATGTTTTTTTTGCTTCATTTTGTCTTCATTTTGTATAAAAGCTGTGAAATGCAAACAGCTTAAAGCAAAATAAATTAACGTACTTTCTCCTGTGCCCAGTAGATGTCAAGTTTGGAGCAGCACTTTATTTATTTATTTTTTTTTTTTTTAAACAAGCATGCTATGCAAGATCAAACTTAATGCATTTAGTTATTGGTGGTGGTGGTGGTGGTGGTGGGGGGGGATGAGTAGATATTCTGAGTGCTTTGCAGTTTGGCCCTAGATGCATGAATAAGTGAAACGTGTAGTTAGGAGTGCCATATGTGGATGTGCTGAAGTCATTACTGCTCTCGAACCCCTTTGTTGTGGTTGCTGTCCTCTTTTATAATAACCATTAGAGGTCACAGTAATTGTCAGCATAGATGTGTGATTTTACCGCCTACTATCTAAAGTTATCACATCAGAGCCATAAATGTGAGCCAGACATGAGTATGAAGTAGCTTTGCATATGTTTACTTATTTAAAAGAAACCTTTAAAAGGTTAAAAAGTGCCGTAACGCTGCAGCCTGGAACGGGATGGTATATTGCTACGAGTTGTTACGATAAAGAACCCAGATAACAAATGAATTGCTGGTTTATTTATTTCCAGCCCACATGCTGCCTTGGAATGAGAGCAATGAAATGTAACCTTGGCGAGACCATATTTCCGGCAATGTTATTCACCAAAAGTTGCAGCCGGGCCACTTTTGGCCCGAAACTAAAATTCTACCGAATCATTAGCTATGGTTGGTTGCATTTGGGAGCCTTTTTGGCTTAAGTTGCAAATTCCACGGAAACCTTAAATCTGCTGGCTCTCAATAAACTTTGTATTGGTGACAACTGACTCTTATTTGTCCAAGAGTCTAGAACTTTTAAGGATTTTCCGGACATCTGTCTGATTGGAAGGGTTCCCCTAGGCAAACAATCCTAAAATAGTTAAAGGTAATGGGGACCAGTCGTGCTACTATCACATGTATTATGGGCCAAATCTGGCCTTATGTAAGGTTTTTCTGGAATGTGTTTCCAACCTGGGTTCAGAAAAAATGCCAAAATGCCACCAACCATATCCAAGGCACTGTATACTGTAAATTTTGGTTCATGTATGTTCTCATCTGGCACTTTTGGTCTGCGATCCGTTGCCACAACTGACCATAATTTCCACGAACCTACCAACTTTAAGGGTTTTCTAGTTGTCTATCTACAGTAAGGGAACTCCTAAATGAACTCCTAAAACATAGATTCCTGGGCACATAATGGTCAGTTTTGGCAACACCAAATGTGTGCCACAACACAAAATGCTTTTTTGGCTATCTATCCAGGGGAACCCATGATGGATCTGTGTAGTTCCCTTCAACTTTTCCTGGCAGGGAAAAAAGGTTTATCAGGAAGGGTTCTGCCAAAAACCCAACCAGAAACCATTCAGTGGTTAAAGGTTTTAGAGTAGTGGGCACATTAAGGTCAGCTGTGGTAATGGCAACCATATTGTGGGTCAAAAGAGGCCAGGTTTCGGTGGAATTTGTACTCTGACACCATAAATGCCCAAATGGAGCCAACCATATCTAATGCTTCTACGATATTTCAATTGGGCAGAAGTGTAAATTTTGGTACATGAACTGACCGACATACTTCCTCATTAAAGTCCACAATACAGTTGCCATTAATGTACCTAAAACCATAAATCTGGCAACTTTTGGGCCACAATACATTTGATGTTAGAGCCTTATGAGTTTATATTTAAGGGAGCCCTTAAGGCCCAAGACCTTGGTTGATGATTCATTCTTAGAATTTCTATTGCTAATTTGTCCACAAAGTCTGTTCATTCTAATATGGTAGGAATTTAATTGAATCCCTAAAATACCCCCCCCCCTTCCCCCGTCCCGCCAAAATAACCTTAAATTAGAGACTTGTTTGGGGCTGTTCTTGTTTGCTGGCTGTGCAAGCTACTTCAAAATGTAATTAGCTAAGCTACAATTAAAGCTTCATTAAAATGATTCGCTATACAGTATAATGAAAAGTAGCTTAACTACAGTGGAGCTAAACCTAAGATCAAATAATTCTTCTTTTTTTTTTTTTTTCTTGTCTAAAAAGCCAGGGAGCAAAATTCTTACGGAAACGTGTCAAGGAGGATGAGTCAACTGTGCTCCAAGGGAAAGAAACAAAAACACTGTTGGGCGACCGTGTACATGGTTACACCGAAGCTTTCCTGATTGCAGCAATAATACATTTATTGATGGGATTTTCTGGGTCAAGACTAATGACAATTCATGTTAGTGCTATATAT
>JAOVYU010000002.1:1195399-1211115 GCA_025674565.1 Synodontis membranacea | reverse complement strand
GGCGTAAAAACTCTGCCAAATCAGACGTGCGGACAAAAAGATCCGCTGTGGCGACCCCTAGTTGGGAATAGCTGAAACGGGAAGGAGCAGGATTAACTGTTTATAGCTTCTACAATATAAGTCAGAACAGGAAGTAACTTCAAGTCTCAAGGATGTCCCAAAACATTAAACGTTACTAGAATTGGTTCAAAACTGCGTTTGTCGGGGTTATGGTTCATTTGCGATAGAAATTCTAGACGGTAGTGACAATCAAGCGCACTCTGAATTAGCAATTTTAATCAGTGTTAGTTTAATTAACAGTGAAATGGAGAACACGACACGAAACATGTTGCACGTTCCTCCATTTTAAATAACACGCTAATCGAGCGGAGATCTGTTGCCGGAGCCTTTCATGGCACGTCTCGTACTTTCATTATTAAAAATATGCAACTGGGAGCATGTAAATGTCAACTTGGACGCCGATATTTGGATCTCGCTTCGGGTGAAACTATAGAAGTATGAATAAACGAAGCCATAAATGAAAGGACAAATTGTATCTAGTTCAGAGTGAGTTAATTCAACCCAAGTCAAAAAATTGCACCCTTTCTGAAGATTTTCATCCCAGCACCCCATACATCATGTGTGCTATTTAAGCCAACCCCGGGGTTCGCAATTAAGCAAATTATCATGAAATTAACCAAATTATATTCTTTTCATTTTGGAAACCTACTGTAATCTATACATTCACCCTCCATTTAGCTTTGAGGCTCCATGACATTTGTGTAAAACACCCGTTTTCCAAATTAAAGGCCAGAAGTTGGACGGAACCTGAGATTACGAGCTGCGTGTGATTTTTTTTCTCATTTTTTTTTTCTCTCTTTGACCAACGTCCACCCAGTCTTCTTCAACGATCTTCGCATGAGATCACTGGGCTGGAGAGCAACGTCATGCTCAGCGCCCGTTATTGTCATTATTGAGCCGCTTTAGACTCAAACGTTCCTGAAGCACGGTCGGCTGGTGGAACAAGAGACAAAAAATATACCTAGGTGTTCGGAAAGGAATCGCTATATCATAAGGAATATAAGTAAAAATAACTATTCCTCTGTGTAGCATGTCATCTGAAATAGCATATGCTGCGAACCTTAATGAGCCTTTTTCGAATCTATTATTAGTACATAAGGAATAAAACACTTTTGGGGTTGGCCGTTATAGGAAAATAATCAGTGATGATGTGGAGTTACTGTGATTAAGGATTTTTTTTTTATTTTTTATAAGAGCACACACAAAAAAAAGACATTTATCATAGAGTACGCTATAGATTTTATATTTAGGATTGCATTTAATAGAAAATCCTGTAAGGTTTCCCCCCCCCCCCCCTTCTCTTGAATTTGATTTAAAAAATAAAGAAACAAAAAAAGGGGGGAAAAAATGTAAAAGAAATGGAGCTTGTCATGCAGAAAAGTCGTGAAAAGACTGAGAACTGTTACAAAATGCTGACTCTGGAGTCTCTAAGGAGACCAAAAATGCTTGGTAAGCATCTCCCAGAAAACTGCACCATATCAGCAACACATTTTTTTTTTTTTTTAAAAAGTAGCACTTCTACAGTACAAGTTCCTGTTACTCTGGAAACGACGACGTGTTAACTATTAATCTGTGATTTGCCTTGCCGCCGGAAACTAGCTTCCGAGCCACTGTTATAGAGAATTAATCGCCACCTTCTGACCAATCAGAATCAAGAAACCGACAGCACCGCGGTAAAAGCCGGGATGCTGCCTGTGCGCTAATCAAGCTGTCAGGCGCCTCTTGCGCAACACGTCGTATAATGAAAGCGCCTTTGTTTTCACTTAAGCTTCGCGTGGAGTTTTACGCAGTTACAGTATGTCTTGACTTTATGAGATTCACAATTAAGAAAAGCCGAGATAAACCCTCTCATATTATGGATTGGCGCAGACACGGGGGGCGTTTATTTTATTAAAAGTAACAGTCTTACGTGGAAGAACATATAGTCAGATGCGAAAAACAAAAAAGCGAGGAAGACAAAGAAAGTTTTTAGCAAGAAACATTTCCATGTCCTTGTAAGTCATTCATAGTGAAATAAATAAAATACCGTCAGCTCATACATTTTTGAATTTCCTTTTCTGTATGCGATGTCAATTTTCGGACATATCCGGCTTTCTTACACACCAATCGTTGTAGCCTCTGAATCCTATCCAGCTTTAGGACCTGATGAATCATGATGTAATATTCAGGTCTGATTATGAATGTCAGATTTTTTTTTATCCATATGTAGTTGCACGTAATGTTGTGAGACGTCCGTGAAACGATCTTTAATGAGTCAAAGAATTGTTCCCTCGCTAGCTACTCTTATTTTCCGGTTTCTCTTTAGGTTAAATATTAAGCTAAAGAAGAAGAAGAAGAAAAAAAAAAAGCAGCTTGCCGTGAGTGACAGCAGCGCATGGGGACTGCTACGGACTCCGTTTCCCAGAATCCATTACAGCATCAAAAATGGCCACCAAGAACTCCAATTCCTGCTGTATCTGAGCTGATTACTATCACCTGGACTCAATCACACAGCTCAAGTATTTAAGGATTTGGCACACGTGCACACACACACACACACACACACACACAGAAGTTACGCTCTGTGTTGCATTAAGCTCCAGTCATTTACCAAGCCTTATTATTCATATCGTATATCTAGTTAATGATCGTACATCCTGTTTTTTTTGTTCTGTTGAACTGTCTGTGTTACCCGACTATGCTTTCTGATTCACGTTTTGGACTTGTTTAGTAGATCCTGACCAATGGGAATTGAGAATTGGACAGCGCACCAATTGTACATAATGCAACGTAGTAAAAAATTCAGTGTTTTTTTTTTGTTGTTGTTCTTTCCTTAAGGCTAAACATTACAACGGTTTACAAGCAGCGTCATAAGAATGAATAAAGAAATACACTGACTAAGCGAGTTGTAGCTCGCGGACTGTACGAACGTGTCATTTTTTTTACTTATCGGTTTTTAGAACAGATCGTAAGCCTACTGTATATCACGCGCAAACGAGGCATTGCACAAATCGTCATCCGTTAAACTCTTTACACGAGTGCATTGTGTAAAATGGACCGTGTAAGAATCGAAATGTCTCACGTCTTCTTTCAGTCTTAAATTAAGCCCGTCTGTAGTGTGGAGGGCGGGGGAGGGGGAAAAAAAATAAATTGACAGATGGGTTCCCTAGTTTAACACGTGCATGTGTAGATTTTGGCAGCTTGTACTATCTAATTACTCCATGTGTGACGTTAGGTTTGTAAGAACTTGATTGTAACTCAGACCGGCGTTCAGTCTGTAATCACAAGCGCTACATTCCAGATGGCTTTAATCCTCATATTTACTGCCGTGCGGCTAACGCCGAATGACTAGCATTAAGTGGCTAAAAGCACATCAAACACGGTAGCTTCAGCCCGTAATGGCGTTTTCTTTTAAACAGAAAGACGCTGTTATTCCGAATTTGTGCGAGCTTTAGGGGTTTAAGAAAAGACTCTGACCTACGTTTTATCCCCGAAACAAATCTCTCTGGAATAAGTGATGGTTTAATGTTAAATTGAGTGCATTTAAAGTCTTTTAAAAGGCCTAGCACTTGCTGCCTACTGTACGTGCTACCCCGTCTCGAACAGGCGCACCTCGGAAAGAACCGCAAAGTGCCTGTAATAGAGCAGAACTAAAGCCACAGCGTGGACTTTTTGCAGGCCTCATGAGTCAGCAGCAAAGTTTGGACTCCATCCCGGAACGAGGAATGAACTGTAGTAAAGGAGAGCACGTTCAGGTCCACGAGTCCACGGCATTCTCGGTATATCTGGTTTGAGATCATCTAACTGCACCATGCTTGTTGATTGATCGCCGAAACTCAAGTGAGCAGCTAGATCGAGAAGGTGGATAATCGAAACTATTCCGGACAAATCCCAGATCCCAGAGAGCATTGAAATTGAAATGACACTGATTCAATATCAGAACAACGCATTCAAGGACATTTCAGCGTTGAAACAATGCCATGGTGCTATCTGGGATGGCATCACTGAGCGTCTACGGAACATTTCGTGAAGTCATTAACGTCGAAAACCTTCTAGTTCTAGATGACTTGGAGTCAAGTGCAGAACTGCAGCCTGCTCCTACGTCTAAATCGACCCGTTATTCCCGAAAGCCTTTGTGCATTTTGTGCGGCGTTTTTAGTTTCCATCTTGCCTTGAGAGAGGACTGGAAATAGCCCGCTCGGATACTTGACCTGAGCCTGCATTTATTCGTACCATCAGATAGGTTTATTTCTTTGTCCTGTGTGCTGCACTGTAGAATTACATGCTATATACTGTCATGTCATTTGCTTTTGGAAATGGGGAAATTCCGACCACTTCTATAAATGAAAACGACAGGCTGCGGATCTTAACCACAAGTACAGGTATAGTACAGTATTATCAAATCTGCTTACACTGAAAAGTAAAAATTGGCGGGGGAGAAAAAAAAACATGAAATGATTTCAAGACATCAGTCGTCTAAAAATTACCGTTTTTTTTTTTTTTCTTTAATGGCATTTATTTAAATATGTAAGTACAAGCATCATGTCTAGATTGGATGATGGCAGGAATGAGCAGGGGTGTTGAAAAGTTTGCTTTCCTGCTGAAAGTTGCACATAGAAATGTGCACGCCTGGAAGTGAACCAATCAAACGTCAACACTCAAGATTCGGAAGCTTGTTGCCAGAAAAGTGTGCAAGAGACGACAAATACTCAGTGGCCTGTGGGCGGAGCTTTTAAGCAGTTCAATTCATATACATGACTCCTATTGAAAAAGGAAAATTAGCGTTGAAAAATGACCGTCACAGTCACGGAGCAGTGGTGTTTGAGAAAGAAAAGGAACATTTTACTGGCCACTGTACCAAATTATGGTAATGGAAACTGCATGCTTGCTTTTGAGCAGCTACACAGTCAGAAATCAAACCACAGAACTGTAGTCTTGCATGTAACCGTTGACTCCGATGACGTATTTGTCTCTTTGCTGAGACAGATGGTAAAGTGCAACTTATAAACCCCTTTTTTCCCTTTCTTTCTTTCTTTCTTTTTTTTTTACACCAAGCATCAGTAAATCGGTGTTTAATAACATTGTGTGTGAAGTGATGCGATTAAAGCTGACTTTTCTCCTATCATGATAACCCTTACAGCGCAGTCTTTTCAAAGCGTCTCTGTTAGCGTCTCTGTTATCTCTTCGTGTCAGACAGAAAATGCACAAAACCTGATTTAATTTCAATTTTACGAAGTTTTGCTTCATCGGATCGTCTGGCGGAAAAAACACCTAATGTGAGCATAGTTTATTTTTTTGCTGTAATATTTGAGAATTAGTTCACGCCATTGGCATTGCTGTTATTGCTACTTGTTTTTAGTGCGAGGCGTTCACGCTAAAAGATCCATCGTGGAGACTTAGCCGTATGCGTCGTAGCCGTAACATCAACTCGGGACATGACCCCCGTCCTGCCAGCAAGGGTTGTGATTACCAGACTTATAAATGAAACCTCTGCAGTTCACTTCCTGAATCTGTGGCAATACACACACACACACACATCATTCATTCTTTGTGAAGTCTTGCCAATCATTGTGCCATTGCCAAACATTGTGTCCATTCCAAGCTTTGTTAGTCTCCAGGTTATTTACGTTTGTTTTTGATAATTTGTCCATTCTATTGGTTCGGCCTTTGGACAATCCTGTGACCCCCCCCTCCCGCTTATATTTTCATTAACACTTCTCGGAATCTGAATCGTTATAGTAGCGTTGAAACAAAGCTCCAGGCTCCAAGGTTCACTCCTGGGTCCATGTGGGTTTTCTCTGGGTTTCCCATGTTCTCTGGGTTGCTCCCGACTCGCAAACACGTGCCAGTAGGTGGACTGTTTACTCTAAACTGCCCTGGGTGTGACTGAGTACGGGATGATGTTTGTGTAGCTGTAATGGACCGATGCCTCATTCGGGATGTACAAGAATTCAACGATTAATTTTCTTTGATAAACAACACATTGTTCTTTTTAACCCCTTTCCAGGTAACACTTCCCACCTTGGCCTGTTTACTTTTCTCTTTTTGTTCCTGTGGCTTTATCAGAGCCGCCGTTACAGAAAATTGACCATCGCATCACGTGCAGAACAGATATCGAGAGGAAACATCTCATTCCCGTTGTCGTGAATGAAAGGGTGACACTGCTCACACTGTTCAGGAAGCCGGCAGGCCAGCTGTGTGTGTGTGTGTGTGTGTATATTTGGTAAGCGTGTCCACACTGTGGCTTTACTCCACACGCTATTCTACAGGAGCCTGTGGTCTCGTCCCACCCCCCTCGTGTCTGCCGTGGTTTGCGCTCTTACACTCCCCTGGTGGTGTGCTTTCCCCAAACCGAAGGTAAAGAAAGCCGTGGAAATGACAGTGTTGCTTCCAGCAGGCAAAAAATAGTCATTTTGATCATTCTCACAGCTATTTGTGCACGTGTTTATACCCTTTCCGTCCATAGAATTAGTTGCTTTAGGGAAAGCAGGAATTAAAGCAGGATCCGTCTTGAAGGCCCATCCACTAGCCGTACCATTATCGCGAGCCATGGGTTGTAAATTAAGACTGTCCTTGTCACTGTGCGACCAAAAAATGCGTCATAGGAGACACGCTGCAATCATATGTCTCTGGTTCGGTTAAAAAAAAAAAAAAAAAAAAGATGCACTTCATGTTATAGTTCCCATGCTCATCTTTATATATATAGTGACGTGATTCATATGGTGCCAGTGTTTGTCTTAGATACACTAGCGCAGTGCTCTTGCGATGCCTTTTTTTTTTTCTTCTTTTAACGCATGCATGAATTGTAAATATATTAGCCGAACGAGTCAAACTCCAAAGCGTGCTTGCTTTTCATTTGTCTATTTGCACCCTACTGTTTCTATCTTTCGTCAGTTTTACTACGCCGAGCCTGAGCCTTGTCCTGTGGTTCCGCAATTTCCTGTTATTTGACCCTTGTTTTCATTTTTGGAATTATGATAATTATTATTTATTAATTACCATATCCTTGCTACTTACAAAAACTTACAAAACTTAATAATAAATAAAACCAGACTTGGGAGCGGGGGTTTATTTGCCCTCTCTGGTTGTCAGAATTACTTGTCTTATGAATTAAAAATAATAGCCTATGAATAAAAAAAAATCATGAAATCTGCTTTCCTCTTAACGCCTGTCCTACCAAATTGTCCAGCCCCGTATAACGTAATATTATAATATATCCTAATTGATCTGCCTATAAATATTCTTTATTCACCATCTCAAGGTTTTCTGTGAAAGTTACTCCCAGAATTGCAG
Source organism: Synodontis membranacea (assembly GCA_025674565.1). Taxonomy (NCBI): domain Eukaryota; kingdom Metazoa; phylum Chordata; class Actinopteri; order Siluriformes; family Mochokidae; genus Synodontis; species Synodontis membranacea. Next base: position 1,203,783 of record JAOVYU010000002.1, on the reverse strand, counting down.
ACGTTCCACACACACATCTCAGTATCTCCGCCTGTTTGCACTGCACCTCGCTGCCGTCTGCAAACACAACCATTTCCATTTCAGCACCCTTTCGTCTCGTGTTAAAATAAATCCGAAACAAGCTTCGGAGTAAACACTTCACGATTTGTCTGCTTTTTTTTTATATTTAGCAAAGAACACGTTCTTGTTTTTCCGTCGCATCTGTCTGTGGCTTAGATATTTATATATATATATATATAAAAAAATTTAAAAAAAAATAAAAAAAAAAAGCATGCATGTCTGCTCCGCTGCCATAATTTGTCTTGTTTTTTATTTTTGTCTTGTTTTGGGGTTTTTTTTTTGCATCTTTCCAGTTTCCTGGAGTGTAAAATGACCATCTGTTCAGAAGCCTTTAAATTCAGATTCAGAGAAATGCTTCTTCAATCTACAGTACGTCGGTCCCTTACTGAATTAATGATGGGGGTAGATTCGCAGGTCACGTGAGGCAAGGAGGGTTAAACATGAGTGTGCAAGCAAACCTCCCAATACTGTCTCAATTATCCAGGTAGCTTTTACATTTTATAGCAATAATAATAATAATAATTTAGGGGAAAGGTCTGTCCTGAAACATGACATATGCTTATATTAAAATATTTATGACGTGCATCAGAGATTCTTGTTCTAATCTGTTAGTTAGATGCAGCGATTGGTACAGATCCAAAAGAGATCTCAAAGATATACTGTAGGATAAGACTGAGGATTTGCTGTTAGGGCCTAACAACACTCAGAATGGCAGGCAGAAATACGTTACGGCAGAGCCACGTTCCGTCTAGTTAGCGATCTACGAGACGGAGAGCACGTCGGCACTGAGGGTGGCGTTAGCATGAAAGGTGACGCTTCGGATGCTGACCTGTTTGAGCAGAGTGTACATATACTATGTCGCGTATACATATACTATGTCATACTCTCTTGCACTATTGAAGATCAAATATCGATTATGAAATATAAAAATATAAGTGGTTCACGGTGGATTGTGCCTTTAAAATCCCAAATCGTCCTCCCGGTGATGATTAAATTCAGAAAACATTGCCAGAAGCCGCAATACAAGCAACGCAGAAGAAACACTACCGTCACGTGAGCATGGCGAAGGATGTCCCGAGAAACACAAAAACACACTGGCTTTTAATTTTCTCAGGGTGTTGGAAGTGACTCCTGGTCACTGCAGCCAATGATGTGTTTTTCTGTGTGACTCAGTGAGAGCAAAGATACACGAGAGGACGACGAGAGGCCTGGAGAGAAGCCTGCTGGCCATGACGGACAACCTCAGACAGAGGCACGCCTGGTGAAGAGAACATTAAAGGGAAGGATTGGGAAAAAAAAATAAAATTTACACAGTTTGTTCCTGCATGGTCAATCAGCCAGGACATGTTTAGCGTCCAGTGGCGCTCAGCCGCCGTAGACACACTAACGCAGCGTTATTTTTGTTACCATTTTTATTTTATTTCAAATTCATGGATTTCTTTTGCATGGATTTCTCTAACATGTGCTTTGATGACGATTCGAATAATCGAGGTTCGCGGCACAGGCAGTGGTAACAACGAGCAGAAAACAAGCAAGGGTCAAAAACCAGGAAGGACAGCAAGAGACAGAGGACGTGAGGAGCATGGAAAACTAACGATCTAGGGATACAATGCTTGGACTTACACGTACACATGCGCATGAAGAAAACGTTGCAATGAGGGACAGAAACAACAGACACAGAACAGGTGAACACATTAGGCTAGTCAAACAATGACAGGACGAGAAAATGAAAGCACATGGCATGAAGCCAAAACAATATGACGTGTTGACAATGCTAGGCGAGTTTCACAAGCATGACAATAAATTTAAGCATGCAGTTGAAACAACAAAATTGAATAGCTTTGATCTAAGCCGATCAATCAGGCCCACGCCCGTGAGCCTCTTAGTACGTACATTTATGCGAATTTTTTGAATAGCGCATTTCTTGTGCAAATTTGTTCGTATCCACCTCGACAAATCAGGACCAGTCCACCATCCACCATCCAGACTTATAGTACATCACATACACACACACACACACACAGACATCAGATACAGTGGGGGGGACCCAGAACGATCTCTGAATGTCACGGATCTGAAAGATAACCAGAAAAAAATTCCTCCATGCTTATAATTGACCTTAGTTGCCGACCCGTTGGAGAAACAGATCCGGTAAACAAACGAACGGCTGTCGCTCCACTTGGCAAAATAAACTGTGTTTTAGCTTGTTTGGGCCTTTAATATACTGCTGCAGATGATACGCAATAAAATCACAACACCAGGGTTGCAATAAAACCGCCAGTTTACGCTGATATTTGTGTACACTAGGGCTGTTGCGTAAGTATCGAATCCACACGGTCAGTGGAAAATTCCTGGACGGCGGAGTTCGACAGATTTATAAGGTCCGGGAACATAGGGGAGAGTAGCTGCGATGTGGCTTCCTGTAATTGCTCTGCAGAAAAAAAGAACATTAACGTTGCCACAGTCTACGTCATACATCACTGGACACCTTCCGGGGGATATTTTTGTGGCCTTCGGAGATTTTTTTTTTTTTTTTTTTTTTCGGTGAGTTACACGAGCCAGACTGAGATATTATTCACGTAAGGTGTGTAATGTGCGTTATAACAGTGTATAGTCTGGCTCAAGCGGTTGGAGTGAGATTTATCCCCTGACATGATCCATGACCCACGGTACATTGCATTTTGTGCTGGACGTCAGCCCTCATGCTGGAAATCTAAATATAAGAAACGGGAAAAAAAAAAAAAAACAAACAAAATAAACAAAAAACATTACATGATACACCGATATGCACAAATGTCATCCGTTAACTAACTGACAGTGAGAATACAGCGTAGGCAGGGTTGGAATGCGAGTGGGCTTTTATTTATTGGTGCTTGTTCGCCTTGGCGTGGTCAGTGGGAAGCACTGACGTAGAACAAATAAAAGGGCAGATTTTTAGCTCGCTAACTGTTTATCCTGCTCAGTTTCGGCTTTGCTTGGCTCACTGCAGAGGAAGACATTTTAAATAGGCCTTAAGTGTGCTTCTGTAAGCGGTGGACTCCATTTCCCAGAATGCACCACAGCCTACAGGCACGGCCACCACGGACTACGAATCCCAACAGACACACCTGATTACTGATCATGTACCTTGTTTCCTTACACACACACACACACACACACACACACACCCTACTGTATATACACAGACTCATTGTGTAGTGTCGCTCAGTGTTGTGTATTCACCCTTTGACTTCACAAAGCCTTTGTTTACTTTGTATGCTCATCTGGTTTTTGATTTGATGTTTGGGTCACTCTGGGATTTTTTTTTTTGTTTTTGTTCTGGTTATTGCGCTGATTATCCTGTTCGCTAATCGCCTGACCTCTTGCCTGTCTCGACTACAATTTTTGCCTCACTTTTTTTTTTTTTTTTTTTTTCCAACAAACACATGAAAATGAAAATTTCAAAAGCGTTACTTAACTTTTAAACTCTTGAAAACTTTCAAAACTTTTAAAACTTGACATTTTTTGGCGGGGCGTTGTAATTTTCACCCATTTTTCGGACGAGGTATTTCAACTCTCCATATTCTTCTCACGTTTATACCGCCTGCGTTTCTGATTGATTTCTATCTAAGCTCGAAGTGAACACATCCAAGACAGTGAACCTTGGTGCCACCGATTATACGAACTATTTATGAAATCCCATCATGAATTTCTCAAATTAATACACATTTTCAGGAGCACAGAACGTTATAAGCATGCGACTTCGGTTGCATGTTGCAGATAATGAAATGAGAGGCCAACGAAAATGTGCCTATCAGGTTGGATAGCCCAGAGCTGTACAATTTATACATTGTCATCTGCGGCGCATCCTCCAGAATTCCTTCACACTTCTAAACAGCACAAATCTCATACTTGCAAATTCTTCCTTGCTGGTTCCTGATTGGTCAGAAGAAGTCAACTTTAAATAAAAACTTATACAAACGATCAGATTTTCCCCTGGATGACACACCCATGGATTTGATCTGTAGTGGATCATAAGGTTTTGCCCAATAATATGGAGTCCATGGAAGCTCCTTCCAAGTTACCTGCAGCACAATCGAGGCGCTTTGAGAAAGCTGAAGTTGAAGGCACATGTATTGCTTTATAATAGTGTTATAATATGTAAATGCATTGTAATGATTCATTTGGTCTGAATACGCTCAGGCCAGTCTGTAACTACAGCCCTCGACAGGCCAGATGACAGATGATAGTGATGAAGACGTCTCAGTGCTTCAGGAACGAGCTGTTGGTACAGACAAAATAATAACATCTGATACAGTCTAAACAGCGATTCGTTCGTTCATTCATCTTCAGGAACCAATTTATTCGGGTCGGGTTCAGTAACACCGGGTGTGAATGCCTGTACTGGATGGAACACCAGTCCGTTGGCAAACAAATTCACACCTAGAGTTAGCCAATTTACCTATTAGACATGGACATGTGGAGAACATACGTACTGATTCTAACCTCAGGTCAGGATCAGACCAAGGACTCTTCTCTCTTGCATCAATCCTCCAGTATAGCGTTATAATCGATTTACGCACTGCTTATAAAGGCTATACATAAACCTGGTGGCATTGAAAGAACTTTACCAAGTTTGCAATGTAGTGCAACCGACACAAGTGGAAGTGTTTATTGGCTGTCGTTTGTGCCGTAGCAGTGTGTGTGAACAAGCTCCCCCGTGGACCTGCGGAGAAATTCGGGCCCGGTGAACTGCCTCTGGCAAGAACGACACACCCGGCTTCGGTCCATTCTGACCATGCCTTGTGTCGCTGCTATCTGTAGGGGTGAGAAGCATTAACGTTAGTGATGAAGAACAGTCATCCACAGTGCTGTTGAATTCTCAGTTATGATCGGTCAGACGTCGAGATATACTGTTCTATAACTGCACTTCTGAAAGTAGTTCCGGCTGCAGTCGGCATCGCTTGGTTCTTATATTTAATCCTTCTCGAGTGCGCAATCATTGATTGATGTCGATTGCTTTAAGGGGATGTTAGTTTCACACTTTTATGAAAGGAGTCTCCAGTGTCAGCACTGTGTAACACTACATGGGAACGACTTTGCAGTTCACTGCAGAAGTTTTTGTCCTATTAACTTCAAGACGTAACCAAAAAAGAAATCAAGGCCGGTGAGGGAGCGGCTAACGTAATTAAACAGAAAAAAATACAGTGTCGTTATTTAAAAAATTATTATTTATTTCTCGGCAAATTGCAGAGGTAAGAGGAATAAAAGGCAAAAAAAAAAAGTTTGTTTTGGTAACTAAGACGAAATTAAAATGTACAGTATTGACTTCATGGAATCATCTTTTTGTAAATACAGAGGAGCAAATGATGACTAATGTTCTCCTCACCCAGGCGTGTCTCTGTCTGAGGTTGTCCATCCTGGCCAGGCTCTTCTCCAGGCCTCTCATCCTCGTGCCGTGCGCCGTTCCTCTCAGTGACTCGCACAGGAAACGCGTCACCAGTTGCAGGGACCAGGAGCCAGGAAGCACGTCCAACACCCTGAGCAGATTAAAAGCCACGGCGTTTTGGTTCAGGAGATCCACAGCTGCAGACACGTGAGGCCCGGACTCGAGGTAAGTCTGGAGCAGCAAGCTGAAGAGCTCCTGCGTGAATTCCCTGCCTCGTCCAGCAGAGGTCCTCCGGCAGTAGTTTTCTGCAGCTTCTTCATCTTGTTCTCCATCGACGAGAAGCCGCAGGGCCTTTCTGTGTTCCCCGGCTCTGCCCAGCAGGATCGCTTTCTCAACGTGGAGAGCGGATGAGTGTATTCTGGCTGCAGTGTGAATGAATCAATGCATTACACGGAGACAGACGTGCTTTCTCTAGATTACTCATGAGATTTTGCCGAAGCAGAGCTCTACGTAAAAACGGCATTGTTGGTTAGAACTCTTTATTCTTTATCTCTGATGAAATAAATGCAGCTTGTGATGTTATCAAGAAACCAGGTAGTCCTGAAGACTTTCCAGTCGGAAAACCGACTCATTCTTTAAAGCTGTTGCATCAGAGCAACAAAACACACGTTATTACTGAAAAATAATCTACTTTGGAGCTCCAACAGTGACTCCACTTCATATCAGGCCACATCACACATGGATTGTTTTCCTGTAACAGCATACACCAAGTGTTTCTTGGTATTTTATCAGTAATGGTAACTGTAAATATAATTACAGTTCAAATATAATTACAAGGGTCGGATGGCCTTGCGCCTTTCTTTCATAAAATTGCAGCTCCTATCCTTGCTGCTCCATTAACTGTTATTTTTAACCACTCTCTTAATAGTGGTTAAAACTACCATCTGATTGGAAGGAAGCCATTGTACGGCCTATTTGCAAGGGAGGAGATTCGACGAATCTAAACTGCTATAGACCAATTGCGAATTTATCTAGTATTTCTAAAGTAATGGAGAAACTAATAAATAAGCAGCTAACTCAACATCTCGAGGTTAATAACATTTTATCCAGTGTTCAATCAGGTTTTCGCGCAGGTTTTACAGGTGTTACTACTGTCTTAAAAGTTTTACATGATATTACTACTGCTTTGGAGGATAAACAAGGTTTTCAAACGATTTTACTAACAGGGTACAGCGTGTAATGTTACAACAGTGTCTCTTCAAATCCCTTAAAGTGTTGTCAGGAGTTCCTCAGGGCTCAATACTCGGTCCTATTCTTTTCTCCTTTTTTTATAAATGACATTCCAAAAGCTGTTCCTTCATCGCACATACACCTATATGCAGATGACCTTTATTCCATCCTTTATTCCACTGGCTCTTCGCTAGACTCAGCAATAAAATCCCTCCAGAGAAATCCCTTCTTATTCCTTCAGCAGGCTTTTATTAACCTTAACCTTCAGCTTAACCCTGCCAAAACAAACGTCATAATGTTTGGTTCGACTCGGAGTGATTACCTCCCATGGTTAGAAATTTCTACTATCGATGGCACTATTATCGAACCGGTCTCAGTGTATAAACACTTAGGCATTTGGTTAGATAGTTCATTATCCTTTACTCATCATGTCAGTACTCTGCAGTCTAAAGTTAAAACAAAACTTGTTTTTTTTATATAGAAATCGTTCATTTTTTACTGCTTCCGCAAAGGGTATGATTGCCAAGATGTCCATATTGCCATTATTCGATTATGGTGACATTATTTATAGAACAGCTGGCAAAGGAACTTTACATGAACTCGATGCAATTTATCACTCAGTTCTTCGATTTGTCACAAATGCTCCTTTTAATACGCATCATTGTCTACTTTATTCTACAGCCATACTGCCCCGGGGGTGCCCGATCTCGCCTGTTCTCAGACGTTAAGCAGGGGCGGGCCTGGTTAGTACTTGGATGAGAGACATCCAGAGAAGGCCGGGTGCTGTACAATGACCCAGCTTGTATGTTTTGTTTCTCCTTTTTTTTCTATATAATGTTATTGTTTTTTATTGTATCCTATTCTTTGTTTGTCATTCTGTTCATTGTTGTTCATCAAGTGCTCTTGGGCACTTGTCAGGCTGGCGTTGTAAATAAGAATTCGTTCTTAATGCTTGGATGGATGGATATGGTCTGGCTGGATGAGACATCTCTTGCTAAATAATCAACAGTACAACAGACTTTCTTCAGCATGGGTGAGTTCAATCGAGGTGTCTGTTTACCATATACAGCATCGGCATCATAGGAGGAGGACTGCCACAGTAACCGCTGCAGGTTCTGCCTCATTTCCTCCATGTTTCTATCATCATCCTGCGTCTCCGGGTCAGCATGGAGGATCTGAGTGGCGTATGTGTTGGCCAGCAGAGTGTGGTGTTTCTCCATCTAAGAGAGAAGAGACGTTCTTCAACTGGACAATGCAATAATATGCGTTTACATTACATTGTGGGGGAAAAAAAAAGACAAGTATAACAGGAGTACTCTCTGTGAAATGCGAAGATTTTGTATTAGACAGTCATTTCAAAAGCGTTTGAAAAATGTATCTTTTATCCATTTATTAATAACCCTAAGCGACAGCAGATATCGATACCTACGCATTATTACAGTAAGGAAATCACATATCTTAAATATAGTAAATATAATAAATATAATAATAATATAAAATCCAACTCCAATCAGTCATTTGATAGAGGAGTTAATATTTTTTATCTTTGACATCTGATCCATCAGTTTGTGCTGGCATTGCCCCGATATATATACTTCGTCTCCGATTAGTGTCGTCTATAGTTTAATTTAATTTTTATTTAATTAAAAAAAAAAAAAAAAAAAGATAATTTTTTTTTTTTTTCAAAATCTTAAAAAAATTTTTTTTTTTTTATTCTATTTTTTTT
>JAOVYU010000002.1:1033298-1046604 GCA_025674565.1 Synodontis membranacea | reverse complement strand
CCCCCCTCTCTCCCCCTTTCTCCCCTCTTTCTCTCTCTCCCTCTCTCTCTCTCTCCCTCTCTCACCCACCTCTCTCTCTCTCCCCCTTTCTCCCCTCTTTCTCTCTCTCCCTCTCTCTCTCTCTCCCTCTCTCATCCGCCTCTCTCTCCCACGCCCTCTCCCTCTCGCCCTCTGTCACCCCCTCTCTCTCCCTCTCTCTATCCTTCTCCCTTTCTCCACTCCCCTCTCCCCACCTCTCCCTCCCTCTCCCCACCCCTCCTCTCAACCCTCTCAAATCAGATTGTTTAGATAATCCAACACTACTGTTGGTATAATATCGTGTTTCTCTCATGTGAAATTGCGTTGTGTACTGTAGGGTCTGTGGGTGTGGCCAAGACGAGTGAGGAGCGCTGATGGTGATGATGAAGCCCAGAATAAGTGCTGCCTGTATCCACAGCGCCGTGCCGAACACACACCCTGTAAGTCCACTCGTCACACACACACACAGACCTAAAGAAAGCTGCTTAAAGGAATAGTTCTCTATGAGCTGTATTTCATTACATGTTGTCTATTAGTAGGTTTCTGCTCATCCAAAATCATAAGCTTCCATCGCTTCGTAGATTAGCTCCTAAGTAAATAAATTTCTCATATCCGCTCCGAAACCAAAACGGAAACCTTTCATCTAGGAGAACGTAGATTTTTTTTTTTGTCCTTGCTCAGTGAGCTTTCGGAGAGCAGGACGAAATGAGATAAACACTGGATGATTGGAGTCTCAGCATGGCAGGACTGCAGCTGGTGACCCCTGCCTCCTCTCCCATGGGGCCTTTCTTCGGCCTGCCGTGGCAGCAGGAAGCTATCCACGACAACATATACACACCAAGAAAATATCAGGCAAGTCTGCGCCAAGACGGCGTATTTTTAAAATGTATTTTTGTTTAAACCACAGACGCTTTCGTTCGTTTCTGCTCCGTTTTAATATTATGTGATAATGGAAGGGACTTTATACTATATAGGCTCGTATCATCTGTATTCTTACACGTTTGCCTTCAGGTTGAACTTCTCGAAGCAGCTCTCGAACACAACACTATAGTCTGCTTAAACACAGGCTCAGGGAAGACGTTCATCGCAGTACTCCTTATTAAAGAGCTCTCCCACCAAATCCGCCGGGACGATGGCAGGAGGACCGTTTTCCTGGTCAATACAGGTACATGGGTTTAAATGGCTGCGACAGGCTATTATATACTTTATAATCAAACGTATACGTCAAAGCATTAGTTTTTAGTTTAAATGTTTGTTCTCTTATGGATGTGCCGCTATACACGGAAACATGTTTTCGCTTTATGCTGCGTAAATGGTGCGTCATCCTAGAAAAGCAGCGTCGATGAATTCTGTGTAATATCTATAAAGCGTATCTACCATTGCATTTCCGTCCACACCGAAACCAGATTCATTATGACACTCGGTCTTCTTCGCGCTCTGTCCCATTAACGAGTTTTCCTTGGTTGTAGCTTCATCCGTGGTTCAGCAGGCCTCCACTGTGAGAACCCATTCGGATCTTCGGGTTGGGGAATATACAGAGAGCTCGGCGTCATGGACGGAGGACACTTGGAATGAAGAGATAAAGGAAAATCAGGTGCGATTCATAAATCCGATTCGTTTGAGGAAAATATCAATGTTTGTGATAAACCGTCACTGTCTGATTTGCATAGTACTGATAGAATGTTTTGCAATTATGAGTCTGAAATTTTTAAAACTATGTACAGTAATACCTCGTGCATTCGCGGGGTTAGGTTCCAGACCCCGGCGCAGATGTGTGAAATTCGCGAATGTTTGGCGGAGTCACTAAAAATGCTCATAAATGCTTATTTCTAAAGTTTAAATTCAAAATATGTCCCGAATCATGCTCCGAAAGCACTTTAATTAGCTTAATACATTACCCTTAAAAAATAAATAAATGTTTGACGTAAAAACAGAGTACGGTATCACCTAATTCAGTGTTTCCCAACCTTTTTGAGCCACGGCACATATTTCACATTAGAAAAATCGCAAGGCACACCAACAAACAAAAATGTCCCAAAAAGTATATTTATTGAAATGTACTGAAAATCCTGTTGAACACAAATAGTTGAACACAACTGACACACCCCGAAAATCTTCCCCTCCAGTCTTCCTCTACAGCTCTGAGCCTCTGTCTTTTTCAAGCTCTACTGCATTCTAGTGACAGGCAGAACTGACAGGCAGCCTTAGAATACCAATGAGGTGAAATTAGATAATCTTCCAAGTAAAGACATACAGAGTTATTTATCTACTTCCGGGTCGGCAAAATTTCACGAATATGTGAAGTTGTGACTACAGAAACGCTAATATGTGAGGTTTTAGTGTATCATAAAGATGTCTTGAAGTACAGTGATATGATCTTTTTTTTTTTTTTTTTTTTTACCTCTTATCATGCAAATAAACATTCTGTAACATGTCTGTGCAGTTATAGATAGAACGAGTGCAGAAAAGTTTAATGAGCTTTTTAGTTTGTCGTCTGGATCGATCAGAACGCGCTCCTTCTACGTAACGAGGTTCTTTCTAAGTACGAGGTTAGCGATCACAGTCCTGGCATGGAGAAAAGTTCTTTCCGCCACTTTAAAACATCGATGAGTTTCTCAGTGCCGTAAGCCGACCCGATCCGTCCAGCGCCCGTCATGTCGTGACTGTCATTTTTATCTCCCGGTTCTGTCGCAGGTGCTCGTTATGACGTGCAGCATCTTCCTGCACATGCTGAGGTTCAGGGTCTTGCCACTATCACAGATCAACCTGGTCATTTTCGACGAGTGCCACCTCGCGCTCACGGACCATCCCTATCGGGACATAATGAAGGTAAAATTGCAGAGCATTAGCTTGAGAATGGCGTCCGCCCTCGTGATGCAGAGAGAAATGAATAAAGGTTGTCACTGGAGAAACGGTAAAAGAGATGTCGGTCCCGCAGCCTGGTTTTTTTTTTTTTAATCAGAACGCATTTACTTCACGTGATTGACCGCAGCGTATGAATATTAAACGTGACAGTGAGTTTATTGATTATTATAATACGATTCCTGACGTCTTCGCATGGTGGAATGTGTTCGGAGCTGATTTTAAAGCTTTTCTTTGTGCAATCAGAAATGTGAGGACAGTCCAGGCTGCCCACGTATCCTGGGTCTGACCGCTTCCATCCTGAATGGCAAATGTGACCCATCTGACCTGGAGGAAAAGATCCAGAACCTGGAGAAGATCCTCAAGAGCAATGCCGAAACTGCCACCGATCTTGTCGTACTGGACAGGTGCGCTGCGTATTCATGATTCAGATTAGACCCTGATGTCTTCCTGTTGTGCATCGAGAACATAGAACGATGAAGATGAACGTAGAATATAACCCAAGCTGTGAGGCTGTGCCTCTTTCACTGGGACCGATTCATAGAATCCACACGTCCTTCGCTGAGATACAGTTGTTAATAGTGCGTTTTCCCGCCCTGTTATTTGTAACGCAGGTACGCGACCCAGCCTCGAGAGGTGGTGCTGGACTGCGGCCCTTACCAGGACAACAGCGGCCTGTCCAAGAGGCTCCTAAACGAACTGGAAGACGCTCTTCATTTCCTCAACGACTATAACTTATCTGCGCACCGGGAGGACCGAGACCCCACCTACATCTCCAAACAGGTTCCCAACAATTTCTGTGTGAAGGGATTTTTTTTTTTTTTTTCCTGAGTACAAACCACAGCGACCGTCAGTAGCGGTAGTCCAGCAGATATCAGTGTTTTGCATTACATATATATATATATATATTTTTTTTAATAGAAATTCCTTTAAGATTTGTAAAACGAGTCATCTTCGGTTTTAAGTCAAATCTCAGATCGCCTTCTGTTCAGTTCACGTGGTAAAACGTGCAGTTACAGAATGAGGCAGAGGTTCAGGCGGAGAAAACAGAGCGACTTCCAGATAAAGCGTCTGACCTTGAGCTTAACAGTTTGTTATTGTGACTAGGATTAATGTATCGGCACATTTGGGCTGCACCTGCTTGTCATAAGACCTGCGGTCCGTGTGATGAATGAAGCATGTTGATAAGCCCTGTAAATATACGTGTACGGTAATATAGAGTGCCCTGTTGACATACGATTACGTAATGTGTATCTTGCGGTCACGGACGCGGCCGGAGAGATTATTCTACTTACCACGTCATTATTCCATCTCGCTTTATCAAGTCTAATCTCCAACCTTTCCACTTCAGATGAAATTTCAACACTTGTATTTCTCTCACTCCTATCCTTGGCGAATCCTTTTTGTGACGAACGGTCGTCCCCGGTGCTTGTTTTTCCGCCGCCGTAGGTTCTGAGTGACTGCAGGGCCGTCCTGACCGTGCTCGGCCCCTGGTGCGCGGATAAAGCCGCCGGCATCATGGTGCGCGAACTGCAGAAGTACATCAAGCACGAGCAGGCAGACCTGAACCGCAAGTTCCTGCTCTTCGCCGACACCGTCTTGAGGAAGCTGCACGCTCTGTGCGAGGAGCACTTCTCCCCGGCGTCGCTCGACCTCAAGTTCGTCACGCCCAAAGTGATCAAGCTGCTGGAGATACTGCACGAGTATAAACCCTTCGAGAGGCAGCAGTTCGAGAGCGTGGAGTGGTACAACAACCGCAATCAGGACAACTACGTCTCGTGGAGCGACTCGGAGGACGAGGACGAGGACGAAGAGGTAGAGGTGAAGGAAAAGGCAGAGGCCAACTTCCCCTCGCCCTTTACCAACATCCTGTGCGGCATCATCTTCGTGGAAAGGCGTTATACGGCGGTTGTTTTAAATAGGTTCGTGTTGAATGGTTACAATACTAGACTGCGTGTTTTCATTAGGCATGTATTTAAAATACTATCGTTATAAGATGAGCAATTTTGAGTTTAGATTTAACTAAAATGATCCTCGATGATAAAATGATTGGAATGTAACAGAAGCACGAACAGCTATCGTCCTTTTTTTTTTTTTGTAGCATGTACATTACTGACGCCGGCGATGTCACACGTGCCTTATATTTAATCATGTGGATTTTATTGTGAACCACAGGCTTATAAAGGAGGCAGGGAAGCAGGATCCAGAGCTGGCCTACATTAGCAGCAACTTCATCACTGGCCACAGCATCGGCAAGAACCAGCCACGCAACAAGCAGATGGAGGTGGAATTCAGAAAACAAGAGGAAGTGAGTAAACGTTACACCGTCTTCATTACCGTCCGTTTCTTCCTTAAAGAACCGAGCTCGAACGTCACGCGCTGCTGTCCTTCAGGTGTTGAGGAAATTCCGGGCACACGAAACCAACTTGCTCATCGCCACCAGCATCGTAGAGGAAGGCGTGGACATCCCAAAGTGCAACCTGGTGGTCCGGTTCGACTTGCCGACGGAGTACCGTTCCTACGTGCAATCCAAAGGCCGGGCACGCGCTCCTGTCTCCAATTACATCATGTTGGCGGACAGCGAACGCACCAAAGAGTTCGAGGAGGACCTTAAGACTTACAAGGCCATCGAGAAGGTCAGCAGTTCGGACAAGACGCGTTTCTCCATGCGAGGCCGCCGTAAAGACGTCAAGTTAACGGTATGTTTTGTTTGGACTTTAGATTCTCAGGAACAAGTGTTCCAAGTCAGCGGAGTGTAACGAGTATGAGGTGGAGTCCATACTGGACGACGACAACATCCTCCCTCCGTACTCTCTGCGCTCTGACGACGGAGGCCCCAGAGTCACCATCAACACCGCTATTGGGCACGTTAACCGGTCAGTATGACCCAAGAGTGATCCATCCCTAAGTGGCTGCACAAATTTTCTAAAAATTGTTGACTACAAAACGTTAAATTATATTATAGCGTAAATCTAGCGCACACCCGGGTAAACTTAACGCATTTTGTCATCCAGATATTGTGCAAGGCTTCCTAGTGACCCTTTCACACACCTGGCACCCAAGTGTAAGACTGCAGAGCTGAAAACGGCCGTGTATCAATCCACACTCTTTCTGCCAATCAACTCACCCCTCAGAGAGCCCATTACTGTAAGTACCCTTTATTTTCAAAATGAGTAACGTGCTTGGTGTTTATCGATCATTTTATTTAGCTCTGTTTTGTTAGTTTCTGCTACGTGCTGGTCTCCTTGTGCCGAGTATCACGTTTAAGCAGTTTAATCTGAAGATATTTGGTACGACGCAATTCCAGACCTGGACGGGCGGTTGAATGGTTCTTGGGTGGTCATTAGGTCCGAGATGCCCCGAGGACCAGCTGGGAGAGCTCCAAGTTAAATCTTTAACGCTGCGATCGACCCTAGGCAGTTTCTAAATTAAGATATGGCTTAACGGAAAAGCTCACGATTTATATTCGTTGTCGTAGGGGCCGCAGATGCCCTGCGCGAGGCTCGCGGAGAAAGCCGTCGCACTCGTGTGTTGTGAGAGACTTCACAAAATAGGTACGGACGTTTTTATGCTTCCTGCAGCCGGTGAGCGAGAACCTACGTTTCTCGTCTAATCCTGTCTTTCTTTCTGTCCGGCTTCAGGCGAGCTGGATGATCACTTGATGCCGGTGGGGAAAGAAACGGTGAAATATGAAGAGGAGCTGGACTTGCATGACGAAGAGGAAACCAGCGTTCCAGGCAGACCGGGCTCCACAAAGAGGAGACAGTGCTACCCCAAAGCCGTGAGTGCACCAAAAACCCGTTTTTCTAGTCCTCTAATTACGCGGATGTCAACGGGTTCGATCCAAACCCCTGCTGTAATCTGAATCAGCCATCCAGGTGACCTAGACGGTGTGGGAACTGTTTCGAGTCGGGGCTAATTTTGGAACGAAATCTTTAAGGTGCAGAAAGGTACGCTCGTTTGTGTCTTTCAGATCCCAGAATGCCTGCGAGGCAGTTACCCTGTGCCGGAGCAGTCTTACTATCTGTACGTGATCGGGATGGTTCTGACCACGCCCCTTCCGGACGAGCTCAACTTCCGCCGGAGAAAGCTGTACCCTCCCGAAGACACCACCAGATGCTTCGGCATTCTCACAGCTAAACCGATACCTCGTGTACGTGCACTCTTTAAAACGAGAATAACGTGTCCAAGAAAATCACTGATGTAGTGGTAAAGCACTGATGCAGATATTGAACCTAAACGATTTATTTATTTATTTATTTATTTTTTTTTAGTCAAGTGGTTCTCTAGCTCGGACGTTTTTTTTTTTTTAACCCGTATTTACTTATCGTATCTCCCAGATCCCTCATTTCCCCGTGTATACCCGCTCCGGTGAAGTGACCATCTCTATAGAGCTACTGAAGTCAGGCTTCACCCTGAGCTCGTCCCAGCTGGAGCTCATCACTCGCCTGCACCAGTACATCTTCTCTCATATCCTCCGCCTGGAGAAACCTGCACTGGAGTTCAGGCCCACCGAGGCCGACTCGGCCTATTGCGTTCTACCTCTCAACGTGGGTGAGTGCACTTCCTCTCCACTCCATTTTTTATTTTTTTTTTCCCCCTCACTAGGAATGTGAACTCGAGAGAAAGGGGGGGAGGATTTAATAAGACAATGGTTATTAATCAAGGATTTATTATTATTTTTTTTCCTTTCTTTGTTTTGTCTGAACCTAAACCTTTTTTCCAGTTGGGGATTCCAGTACTTTGGATATGGATTTCAAGTTCATGGAGGATATTGAGAAATCCGAAGCACGGATCGGCATTCCGAACACTCAGTACACAAAGCAGAACCCGTTTACTTTCAGACTGGAGGACTACCAGGACGCCGTCATCATTCCAAGGTAGGCAAAAAGGCCGAAGACGTACTCGTCATGTCGAAGTATGATCAGCGGTTCGATGTGTGCGAGAAAGCGTCTAGGGATTTACGATCGACTGTAGCGGAGCAATAAAACACCAGAGGCCACGCCTCATTTACTAGAACCGTCACAGGATACACCTCTCTCTCTGAAGTTAGTTGACACTCAGGCCACACCTACTGTACTTCTCTGAAACTGATAAGCGTGGAAGATGAGCAGCTGCGTAAAACGTTACTATCTGATTATTTTTTTTTTGTTTGTTTAAAAATCTCCCAGGTATCGTAATTTTGACCAGCCGCACCGCTTCTACGTGGCTGACGTATACACGGACCTCACGCCTCTCAGTAAATTCCCCTCACCAGAGTACGAGACGTTTGCCGAGTACTACAAAACCAAGTACAACCTCGACCTGTCCAACGTCAACCAGCCGCTTTTAGACGTGGACCACACCTCCTCCAGGTGGGACACCGAGCCCGGAAAATGATTATTTTTAATCTTATTGCTTTTCTTTTTTTCGGGATTCCGTTTAAGAGCGTGCGCTTTTTTGTTTGTTTCTCAGACTGAACCTTTTAACCCCTCGGCACCTGAATCAAAAAGGCAAAGCGCTCCCTCTGAGCAGTGCGGAGAAGAGGAAGGCCAAGTGGGAGAGCCTGCAAAACAAACAGGTATTAATCGGAACCGGGTTCGTCTTTATACGCACTTGTGACGTTAACGAATAATAAAGCCTTTCCCCCCCCCCCCCCCCCATCCTCCTTTTTTAGATTTTAGTTCCCGAACTGTGTGCCATTCACCCGATCCCTGCCTCTCTGTGGAGAAAAGCCGTGTGCCTTCCCAGCATCCTCTACAGGCTACACTGCCTCCTGACAGCCGAGGAGCTCCGGGCTCAGACGGCCATCGACGCCGGAGTGGGGGCTCAGAGCCTGCCACCTGGTTTCAGGTCAGTCCGACACCTGTACATCTCACAAACATGCAATATTAGCTTGAGATCGCTCTGATCTGTACATAATGACATGGTCACCGATAGACTTCCTAAACAAACCACTCGGACAGAAATTTGTTTGCCGCGTCTGTTTGTGTTTCCAGTCGTCGTACTTTAAAAGGTAAAAAAGCACACATTGGTTAAGATGGAAAACGATGCGTATTCTCAGGATAATAAAACAAATAAAACAAGGCGTCGTTAATTTTTCTGTCCATTTAACCTCTTCCTAAGATCTAGGGTATAAATGATTGCTGATAAAGTCCGATCGATCTTTGTTGATTTTTAAACCTGCCTGGTTTTCTGCAGGTATTCCAATCTAGACTTTGGATGGAAGAAATCCATCGACAGCAAGTCATTCATTTCCTGTCCCAGCACCTGCACAGAGGATAATGATGACGACGGCGATGGCGACGAGGATCACTGTAAGCGCGCAGGAAGCCCAGCGGCCCAGGAGGACCTCAGCACCGAGCCCAGACAGGAGGGCAATGTCTCGCAGGAGAACTGCAACGCACCAGACGTAAAGCTAGAGATGTGCGCACACAGAGCCCAGCTACCAGAAGAACACAGGAGCGTGTGTGAATGCTCCAGGAACCTCAGCAACGGCCATGACGTTTGCCTAAACTGCCAGCTAGCGAGTGACGTATCGACACAAACCACTACCTCAGTTCCGAGCAGCGAGCCCCAGGACGGCCATGAATGTAACCCAGATGAGAAATCAGATTCCCACGACGGACGCGTGAAGAAACCTACCTCAGAGCGTTGGCTCGCTTGTGGAACGCCAACAAGCACCGAAGCACCTTCAACAGTGTCGTCGTCGTCGTCATCGTCATCTTCAGCACCTGAGACCGTAGCGCTACCCGGGGACTGTGTGAAAGCTCTGGGCCCGAACCCAGGTCTCATCCTGCAGGCCCTGACCCTCTCCAACGCCAGCGACGGGTTTAATCTGGAGCGTTTGGAGATGCTGGGCGACTCTTTCCTCAAACACGCCATCACCACCTACCTGTTCTGCACTTACCCCGATGCCCACGAGGGTCGGCTCTCGTACATGAGGAGCAAGAAGGTAGTGCATGCGGGTTTTGGACATAAATTTCAGCAAACACTGAACCAAATACTGGATACCGAATAATTAAATTTTTTTTTATATATGAACAAGGAACGGTAAAAGAATATTTCCACTGTTTTTTTTTTTTTTTTTTTTTTTTTTTTCTTCTCATTCTTAGGTCAGTAACTGTAACCTGTACCGCCTGGGGAAGAAGAAGGGTCTGCCCAGTCGGATGGTGGTGTCTATCTTCGATCCGCCAGTGAACTGGCTTCCTCCAGGCTACGTGGTGAACCAGGACAAGAGCACCACTGACAAGTGGGACTCGGATGAGGTCGGTCTCCCACAGCTCCCGCCGATGTTTGTTTTGCTCTGCAAGCTTCGCTTAACTCCGTATCAACATGCATCTTCATGCGCAATTACCCAGCTGGTTTCATGGGTCCGCTCTGGGCTATTAAGAACATCTTGGCTTTATTTCGGGAGCGAAACTTTCCCTGTCTGCCACCAGGGGGCGCGTTCATCCTTCCTGGCACGCTTAAAGGACAGAGATTTTTTTTTTTTATTTCCTCGTCTGTGTTGTAGATCAAGCACCCTTAGTGAGACATTTAACACGCAATTTAACACGCATCTTTATTAGAGGCAGTTAAAGATGCCTGGCGGCCCGCTGCACGAGCAGAACCGAACGACGGGCCGATAAATTTCTGCGCAAGTACATAATGTCGCCGGATATAAAAAAAGGGGAGGGGGGTGTGGAATTAACACATGATTTATTGATGTTTTAAAAGACCGTGATCGAGTCACGACGAAGCCCTCGGTTCCGAGCGTGCATTACATGTTCTAGTTGAGTTTTGGACATGTGTTATTAATCAGCGTGCCTCGACGACAAAAAAAAAAGTGAAAAGGAAGAAAAACGCATTCATCAGAAATCAGTAGGAAAATGTCAAACATTCACCCACGCTTTTGAGTGGGCGTTTTGGAGCCGGCTTGTGTGTTTTGGGTCGCTCCGTGTGGTTTAGGCTGTTCATGTGTCGGCTAAGATTATGCTGGTTTTGCCTGAAGCTGACTCATTCTCAGCGTCAACTCTCCATATTATTACGATATTAGATGTCAGGGCTGTTAACGTTTTAATGAATATTCATCAGAATCTTTCCCACATGGTCAACTTTATGGTGTACTAATGCTGTAAAGATGATATTCAGGATGCGTGTCAGCTGTTGGATCGCGTTCGAGCCGATGACTCATCGAGCGGGACAGCCAGGCTCTGCCTGTACATTTAAAACCCTCCTGGGTTTATTTAATGCAGCGTTTTAACCAAGACGCTAACTGTAATCATTGCAAATCCCTCTCTGTGAATGTTGTTGTTGAGTGCTGGTTTTCAGAGTCGCTGGCCTGTTAAAAGGGATATTCCACTCGACCGCTTTCTTCCAGAAATTACCCCTGTAATTCTTGTTTGTTTTTCCGTAAATCCGTTTTAGGCTAAGGAAGACATTGCCAACGGCAAGGCCACCAAGGACGACTTTGAGGACGAGGATGACGTCGACGAGGACGAGGACCTGATGTGGAAGGAACCCAAGGACGAGGTGAACGTCGAGGACGACCTGGAGTACTATCACGAGCACATCAAGTTCATCGACACCATGCTGATCGGCTCCGGCGCCTTCGGGAAGAAGTTCCCGCTCGGCGTCTTTCCTTCCGAACCCAGCTGCGACTGGAAAGCGCCCAAGAAGGCCATGTTCGCGCCAGACGGCGGCCACGACGACTTCGACTACAGCTCCTGGGACGCCATGTGCTACCTGGACCCGAGCAAGGCGGCCGAAGAGGACGAGTTCGTGGTGGGTTTCTGGAACCCGGCCGAGGAGAGCTGCGGAGCTCAAACGGCCAAGCAGTGCATCTCGTACGACCTGCACACGGAGCAGTGCATCGCAGACAAGAGCATCGCCGACTGCGTGGAAGCCCTGCTCGGCTGCTACCTGACCAGCTGTGGGGAGAGAGCCGCCCAGATGTTCCTCTGCTCGCTCGGCCTGAAGGTGCTGCCTGTGAAGAGGAGGATCAAGCGGAAGACGGACAACGATGGGGATGACGCCGGCGTAGAGAGCGACGGAGAAGACGAGTACGGCTGGCTGCAGATCCCGGCGCGCTGCATGTTCGAGCACCCGGACGCCCAGCGCACTCTCAACCACTTGATCTCGGGTTTTGAGAACTTCGAGAAAAAGATCAATTACGTGTTCAAAAACAAGGCCTACCTCCTGCAGGCCTTCACACACGCCTCGTATCATTATAACACCATCACAGGTGAGTGGCTGAGAACACGGGATGAAGTAGTTAACGCGAGTTAACGTGTAAATAAAAATTAAAATCTGACAAACGTTCGTTTCAGTCAATATTTATCTGCATAATGATCAAACGTAGGTGTGAAATTAAAGAACAAAATTAAAGAAGCTTCCGAGTTCGCATGTCTTGGTCGATGGACTGCATTTGTGGTAAAGGAGAAGAATATAAAGTCAGGCTAAACATAATATTCAATCTTATTTGCAGTATGTACAGTACAGGTAATCGACAAGAAAATATTACCACCACCTCGGTCGCTGGCGCTCACGAATTCTCGTAGCTCGGTGACTCACTTCAATGTCTCTCTCTCTCAGATTGTTACCAGCGGCTGGAGTTCCTGGGTGACGCGATTCTGGACTACCTCATAACCAAGCACCTTTACGAAGACCCACGGCAGCACTCTCCCGGCGTCCTGACCGACCTGCGCTCCGCACTAGTCAACAACACCATATTCGCTTCGCTCGCCGTCAAATACGACTACCACAAGTACTTCAAAGCCGTCTCGCCCGAGCTGTTCCACGTCATCGACGATTTCGTGCAGTTTCAGCTGGAAAAGAACGAAATGCAAGGAATGGACTCTGAGGTAAGGACAGATTTTACTGTGTGCGTGTTTTATGAAAGTGAAAATATTTAGTAATACGTTCTAGACTTATCAGACGTAACTTTATGTGCTTTCTATTTTAATTTCGATGATTACGGCCTGCAGCTCAAAAACGTAAATAAAATCTCAACTTATTCGAATGTTTAAATTCGAGTTCGAGTAAATCACTATTCAGAGGCTTTAAATGTGTGGTAATAAAAGGCGCACAAGCATGAGCGCAGCCTCCAGAGGATTGTCACTAAGTCGGTCGTGTCGGCGCGTCAATAGCCACCGCGCACGGACGTCTTCAGGAAAGGAGCTCCGACTGTGACTTTCCTGATATCGAACCAGAGACAACGTCAGAAGCGTCTTACCTTTTCGCGCTTCCATCTGCTGACAGACCTTTCACCTGCCCACAGTGCCGAAACTTCTACCAGACGGTTTACTGACCGTGATTATTACCGTGTGTCATGTATCAGATTTCTGATTTTCATGAGCTGCAAGCCATAATCATCACAATTAAGATTTAAAAAAAAAAAAAAAAAAGGCCTGAAATATTTCACTTTAATAATGAATGCAGAATATGTGAAAGTTTTCTTTTTGAA
>JAOVYU010000002.1:1003352-1017595 GCA_025674565.1 Synodontis membranacea | reverse complement strand
AAAAAAAAAGGCAAGAACATTCCGTTTCCAAGTGACTTTCGATGTCAAATTAATTAGAACTCTTACGTAGAAGTAATAGAGACAACAGACATTCGACCCAACGCTCCAGCTACAGGACGACTGAATTACGACAGACTCCGCTTGGCAAGTTAGCAATCTACGAGATGACGAGCGCGATGACACTGAGGAAGATATTAGCATGAGAGTTAACGCTTTGGAAACTGATCTGTTGGAGCAGCGTGTACAGATGAGCATGATTTATTTAAAAAAAAAAAAAAAACACCAGCACAAATTGTCAAACTATTCTCTTTACATTCGTAATCTGATATCAGTTAAACCTGTTATTTAATATCTTTAGAAATGGAAAGAATACCAAAAAAAAAGTTACTCTAGTAGGCTAGCTAGATATCTAGTTAGCTAGATACTAAGCTAGAAACAGAAAAACGTTATTTGTATGGGCTTTGGTGTTTGGAACGTTGGAAATTTCAGAATTTCGTTGATTATTTTTAAATCAGGGAAAACAAACAATAAAAAAAAGCCTAGTTAGTTTACAAAGCAAGATTTTCCCTAAATATCATTGAAACTATGAATATGTTGGGAAAAGGGCTAAAAACATTTATACGCAGAACAAAATAATATCATCAACATAAAGAACGATTTTTTTTTTTTTTTTTTTAAATTGACCTAAATGAGCCCGTTAGCTAGCTTGCAGGTTGTAAAATCTGAAGGCCATGAAGCAGGTGTTTTGTTTTGTTTTGTTGGTCTGTTTTGGAAGCTGATTGATAGCAGACGTCGCAGTCGAAAAACGAGACATAACATGACTCCGAGAGGGATTTTTTATTTTTTTTGTGCGAATGACAGCATTTGTCGTTCTTTTCCTTTTTTTTTTCCCCTAAAAGGAACGGCGTTAATAGTGCAAAACGACTACCTTCGCGATATGTCTCTCTGTCTCAAAGTCCTCACTGTCTTCCAAAGAGGGGGATTACAAAAAAAATCTGAAGGGGTTGTGTCACTTGTGAAGCTTCTGTGGACAGTGGAGGTTCCATGATTATGAATTCAACCCTTCCTACATGTCAGAACGTCCTCGATGTATAAAGGAAATAAATAGACAGAAATTTGCATCATCAGCGATCATGTGCCCTGAGAGATCGGTTTCATTCATCTGCGTTTCTGTTTAGCCGTGTCCTCGTGCTCCACTCGGAGACGTACTGATAGAAAAAACAGTCACTCTGATTAGATAAAAAATATATCGTAACCTGAACCCCCTGTCCAGCTTTCCACTCCGACCACAATGGGTGATTAGATGTATTTTTTTGTCTTCAAAAAGGCAATTATTTAGTCATCTTATTATACGCTCACTCCTGAGTAACTCGAGACGAAATGCGGAGCTTGATTGGCCCATCAGACGGGCATTATTAAAAGAGAGATGGAATCAAATAATTTTTGCGTTTCAAGTTTTAAGCCTCAGCAATTTGAGTGTCTGTTTGAATTAGGAATTGATAATTTTACGTTTCAG
The DNA here is from genome assembly GCA_025674565.1 of Synodontis membranacea. Lineage (NCBI taxonomy): Eukaryota > Metazoa > Chordata > Actinopteri > Siluriformes > Mochokidae > Synodontis > Synodontis membranacea. The sequence continues at coordinate 1,016,079 of JAOVYU010000002.1, read as the reverse complement.
ACTCTGGTGTATCATATTCTTACCACGAGACTGAGCCTGGCCTGAACATCTACTGGAAACAACTGGAAAAAAAAACAACCAAAAAAAAAAAAAACGCAGATACAACTCCTGTATTTCCATTTTGCCCTTTGTAGTGTGTTGCTCTAGAGCAAATGGACAAAAATGTAAGGAAAAGAAAATCCGTTATCAGGTTTTTTTTTTTTTCCCTCCTTGTATCGAGCTGTGCCTACAAACGCCAGGCCTCGAGCCTTGGCGCCTCTGCAAAGCATGGCACATTTGTGCGACGCTGCCCTGACATGGATACGTGGAAGATAAACCTCAACATCCCTCGTGGTCCTTCCTGAGAATCCACAGCTGCCTTTGTGTGCTGCCTCTGTGATTGGTAATGCAACACAGCTGTGACCGTGAAATCGGGACTTAGCGTAATGAGGCACTTTGAAGCCGAGCTTTAATACCAAAATCAGCGACAAAATACCGGGATCTTTCACTACCCGATGATAATCTGCTGTTTAAGTCGGCTTTGTGTGCGTTTTCGTTCCTGAAAAGAAAAGAAAAAAAAAACCCAAACACGTTCTCTGATTGCGAACCTGGGTTCGATTTGGAAAGTCAATTCTCAGGCTAGACGTGGATACACAGTCACACCGCCTGCGCTGGGCGTGTGCGAGACGATCTCAACGCAACACGTGCGTTATCTGGTGAGGGGAAGTAAAACAAGCCGGTATATAACATTACAGTAATATTAAAGCACGGCTTTTTTTTTTTTGCTTAGTGTGCTAGGCTAGCGTGTCTGCTTTGATTTGCCGTAGCCACAATTGCATGAGAGCATGCTCGTTGGTATGTAGGTTAAGGAAACACAAGTTGACGTACATCCAGATCTGTCATAATCGATGTGTGGAGCCACGCTGAGTGATGGAATTAGGAGAAATATGACATGTCTGAGGTAAAGACCTATTAAAAATATCTGCTCAGTTTAGACCTCTTGGCAAATTGGAACCAACTCCTAATGCGCAAATGTGCTTATTTTTTGAAAATTCAGTCTCTAGCTCGGCACAGTGTTTGGTCAGCCAGTGGTTCTTGGCCTTCAGGTTCACTTTACACAGCGTTACCTTTTCCGAAGAAACCCTATAGTATGTCTCAGATGCCGTAATCCCTCTAACCTGGTGACTGGTTGTTTATACAATTATTTCTAAAAGGCTTCAAATCCTATTTGGAGAGTTCCTGCTTTTAGGGCAGCGTTTTGGGTTAAGGCCGCAAACAGCTGATGAGGAGAGGCAAACCAAACCCGTTCCAGACGCACCACAACAAACTCCTCATTTGAGCTATTTAATGCCTCTTTGGAGCGGAGGGCATGATTTGGGGAGAGCTAATTAAATGGTTTCAGATGTTGGGGCTTTTCAGACGGGAGTGCTGTGTACCACTGTGGCCTCACAACCTAATATGACAGCGCTTGGTTTTTTTTTTTTTTTCTTCTTTTTTTTTTTTTCCTTGGTATGCATTTGGGCTGAGTTGTGTATTTTCTCAGGCATGCAACTAGTAATAAAACTATGATATATACATATTCGGAGCTGGCCAAATCCTGGTCTAATCCCACCCTTGATAATAAGCAGCATGCATTAAGTTCAGTAAGGGTTTTGTTGGGGGTGTTTGGAGGGAACTGAGACCCCTGGGCTATTGCTTTGTGTATACAACTGAGTAACCTAATTTGCACTTGGTGTGTAATGCAGGCCTATAAATAGAGCAGTGAGTTAATTCTCCAGGCTCTGAAGTGCTTGGGGGTGTATGTGCATCTGTATGCGCGTGTGTGTGTGTGTGTGTTCCACCTACAGAGCCGTGAAGTGGCCGTTCCGGAAGACCAGGTCCAGAGGCTGTGTGTATGATCTGTAATGAGGCGTCGCTGGACTCGTTAAAGCACTCCGATGACGGAGAATTACAGTACAGTCCAAAACTATGAGAGAACTTCCAGGAACTGTTTATTCCGCCAGTTCTAAAATAACAATGCGATATATTACTCAGTCGATTCCTGTTAGTCAACGATCTAAATCCAAGACTAATCCTGTTCGTAGTTGGACTCACTGTATAAATCGGAATATCTTGTTTATACAGCGTTTGCATCACCGTTTATTTCTTTCAAGCGGAAACACGGTATACTCCTGATTCCCTTACTGGGTCACTAGTGAACATAATGCATCCTTGATTCCGATTGGTCAGAAGGTGGTGTTAAGGCTACAAGGCAAATCGCAGGTTTATATCAGTATACTAGCTCTAATTTGGAGAGCATGGTTAAGGAAGAGAAATCATCGATTTTGGTAAAAGTTTCTCTGAGATTACCAATAATTGATTGTACTATCTATGGAAGGAGTCTCCAGTGTCAGAATTCTGCTTAGTCTCGTGTAGTAAACAGTAAAACCGAGAAACGGTGAAACGTTTCCACACGTCCGACATCTTTCCCGTGCTGCTCAGGCGTGTCTGCGCCGACTGGCACGACGTAAGCAAACGGCGTTTTTAATCAGGATACCAATGAAATTTTGAAGACCTGTGTTTCCTGGCCATTCTACAAGATGTAATGTAGCTGTAAATGGATAAAAAAAATGTACAATTCATAAATGAAAGATGGAATAAGAAGAATAAAACACTGTATCATCGCGCTGCCTCATCATGGATTACTTCTGTGAGTAAGGAGCATAATCTATGTCGGAGTTAGCAACAATACGCATTTAGTTCATGCAAATGATACTGATGAGCTCCTCTAACGGTTATAACCTCTACAAAATAACTGAATATTTCTACTGTTCCTTATGCCTCTGTTAAGGTTTTTTATTTTTATTTTACGCTTCTCGTATCTCTACGGACTGTTAAAAATCACTTAAAGCTGATTGGCTGACCATTACCCAAGGTGAACCTTTCACACCTGGAGTGCAGCCGATCCCAGAGGCTGCGGATCTGAGAAAGAGCAGAGACCCTTCCTGGAGGCTGTTCATGCCCACCGAGGCACCCTGTTTATTTTCACCCTCGTACACAGGAATTTTAATTTATTTCTTCATCCTTTTAATTTGTGTAAAAAGGTTTGACTGTTGTTTAAGAATCCGTCCTCCTCCTCCTCCTCTTTCCCTGCCCTGCAGCTGTATCAAACCATCCTTTGTGATGGCTGGGAGGGGAAAAAAAAAAAAAAAAAAAGCTGCTTTAACTAAATATGTACTCGATAAGACGATTTAATGACATGAAAACACCTCTTGCTAGTATTGCGTATCAAATGAGCTGATCAGATTGTGTTTGTGATGTTCTATTTGATCTTATCGCTTGATTAAAAACAACAACAAAAAAAAATTAACAGTAACAATACACCATGAATTCCCGGCACTAAATCCACAAGAATGTACTGCTGGCTCTTTTCACGTCAGCTACAGGATGAAATGTGGATTAGGATTGTTAGATGATAAATGTCGCTTTATTAACGCATTACGGTTTGACAATTTTCAGGAGATATGCTTTTAGGTGCACGCCTTTGTTTAAGCTGTGCTATAAGAGGCAGTCGGTTGAATGCACATGGCCAGTGTCAGGCGTAATTAGCTCTGACAGGAGCATTTAGTGGTTGTAATTCAAATCTAATTCAGAACATCTTAACCTTCAGTCTGTCAAAGGGTTGAAATGTGCTGGAAACGGCTATGGTCCCAATCACGGCTTTGTGTGGCAGCACGCTGATGTGTCAACATGCGCGGTTAGAAAAACAGCTCTGCTCGACCATAGAAAACTCGTTTACAGTAACACAGCCTGGGAGAAGAAAGCGTCGGCGAGCCAGTCATGGCCGGGGTTAGAGGCATTGGGCTTGTAATTGGCTGATGCTGTTTAAAGTCACAGAAGAGTAAGGTAAATAGAGGCAATCTGCTTCAGATTTAGCCGCTGCCAGTGTGATTGGCTTTAATGCTGGATCTCCGTGTGGCAGCTCGGGGTATCAGTTAGATCCGGGAGTCCGGATTTAGCGGGAAATACTCAATGACCTGAACCGAGAAAAAGAAATGGCGCAAGACCTCCTTCTGCAAGAACTTTCAATGGTGACGATTCATTTGATTTATTAAGATTTAATAGATAATATATTATAAGAATAAAACGTAAGACGATATATTTATCATCACATATTAAAAATATTCTTATAGATTAAAAAAAAATAATAATAAAAAATCTAAGGCACACCGATGGCTTTTTATTTTATTTTTTTCTCGTATTATATTAAAGCACATTCTTTATAAAAAACATTTAAGCGAAGGAAAAACGAACTACTCGTGAAATTCTTTTCTCGGCACATAGATGCACTTTTGCGTTTAAAAAAAAAAAAAAAAAAATTCATTTTACACATTTTAAACAATTTTTTTCTATTACGTACAATTTCAGGTAAATAAATGAAAACCTTTGTACGTACAAATATTGTTTTTTTTTTCCCTCCATTTTTCCCCTTATGTTTGTCATGCTGACAACCATTATGGCGCAAACATAATTCCAGCCTTTTGTAAACGCAATAAAAGTAGTCAAAAAATCTAGAAATTGTTTCCCACCTCATTTTGTTTTATGATCAGCTCCTGAATTAGTGGCATAAATGCTATGAATGATAATGGCTATGGAAAAGAAAAGGAAAAGAAAGTGTATTTTGCCCCCATGCACAGTGAGGAGAATGTTTTTCCTCTCCCAGGATCATACTTGGAGATTTGCAGAAGATGGTAAAAAGTCTCCAGATCTACAGTAGTCACTTCCTCCATGCTAGCAAACTGCTTGGAAGTGGAAAGAGTTTTTCTTCATGTAACTACAATTGAAGGTCGTGTACTGTACGTTTTCTAATTCGTGGTTGGATCTCGGACTGTAGGACTCGAGTCTGGTCTCCAGACTTTTTTTTTTTTTTTTTTTTTCCCCGCATTCATGTGTCTGTGACTTATTAGCTTTTGTACTTGAACACTGGTGCCATTAAATAACTCTTGAATGAGAGTTTCAAATGTTCTACCTCTTGTCTTTTCTTTTGCATGCACGACCTTGGACAAGAAGTGTTCCATTCTTCTAGAAAACAGCTTATCGTTGCCTTATTGCACGGCCGAAGCCAAGTAGGTGAAGTAAAAGCCTGGCCTCAAAGGATTTGATGGTTTTCAGTCTAGATCTTGACTCGGTCTTGCTGTCATTTGGACTCTGTCTTGACCTTGACCCCCTTAAGACTCGTTCTTGACTTGATCTTGGCTAGTCCCGGTATTGGATTTGACAACAGTCTTGACTACATCCCTTGTTGGATCTTTCAGCAGTACGATGATCCAGACATCCAAATCCACTTACAAATGGTTCAACGACCACAGAATCAAACTTCTGACATGGTCATTCCAGTCCTCTGACCGAAAGCCTGTGGGGTGAGCTGATCAAGTATTATGAGAGAAGACTTTGTTCAAGTTAACGGTTAGAGTTCTATTTTCAGTGCGAGATTAAGCGAATTAACCACAAAGACCTTTCTCTTAGAACTTTCCCCAAACCTCCAAATAATCATTCACTTTCATGTTAAAAAAAAAAAACCTGGTTGACACCGACTTCTGAATGAGCGACAGCCAATAATGGTTATGTTTCTTTTCAGGATCGCCTTGAGATTTTTTTAATCGGACAAATAAGCTACTAGAGGATTCGGCGTAATGAGCTTTACAGTGCAAACAGTAAGAGCACGGTTAAAGCAGAAAGAAAGCGCGGTATGAGTGCAGCCATTTACCACGGCGTATTTTCCTAACTCACAGGCTATAACACTCGACCTAAGTGACGGATGATTGATGATGGTGAGCCGAGTGGCTTCTCGAACCCAGTAAGTGCTCTGAAAACAAATTAAACCTTTCATCATGGTAACACGTCAATTACGAGATTTGGTAATAGCCGACGTTCTATCAAATTATTTGTGTGTCCAAACAATTCTGAGAAATTAAACTATTAATCATCCAGGAGGGAAGCTGGCAGAAGTATCACGTATTACGGGTGCCTGAACGTGCGGCCCTCGTCCACGACGCACTTAGTGGCGTTTATGTCTTATTCGGTGAAATTGTTGTAATTGCTTAATTGGAGCTTTGCTGTCACTTCGGCATGGGAGTGCGGAAGTTAGCCACGACGTAGAATTATCAAAAGTAAAACCAAATGTTGCTTAGAATTTATTCGAAAACCGTAGTGCTTACCGAAAGTATTGGCACACCATCAATATCTTTTAGTAAAGAATATCGGTATTTTTTTTTAAACCTATCCACTCTGTTTTTCTTTTCACAGAGTAAGGTATACACGTTTTTCAAAGAATTTTTTTTTTTTTTAAAAGCCCTGGGTGGAGTGCTGACTGCAGTCCTGTGGTTTTTCTGTCTCCCGGCACAGAACTGGAGAGCAGCAGCAGCACGTTCGTGTCTCTAATGATGTCTTCAGTGGCGAACAGTGTTAGAAGGAGGATCCAGGCAGTGGAGGTGGTGAGATTGGGGGTGAGTAAGGGAGGGGGTTTCACACATGGAGGTATGCCGAAGTGTCAAAAGAGGCTTTAGTGGAAGGAGAGAGAGCAGCGGTCTGCTCACACTGCTCTTTGTTATTAAGCAGGTCCAATGAAAACACAAAGGGATACTGTTTTTTGTATGAGTAATGCATTAACCTGCTCGGGAAAAAGTTCACGTTGAAAGTATGGACTCGGACAGCACAAGATTTATGGCGATGGCTGCAGAAATTATGCTTTTTTCCCCCATAGGCACTTTAATTATGTAATCATTTCCAGCTGTTTTTCATTTGGGCCGGGTCGTTAATTAGGGGTAAGGGGTCTGCGGTTCAAGTGCTCTGACTCTTGCGATAAGTTGAGAATTGTCCGGGGGGCTCCGAGGCCCGGGATGATTAGCCAAATCCACAGCAAAACTCATTTGTTATTCAGGCTTTAGTCAGGAGCCTCCTGCTGGGCCTGGAGAAAGAGCCGGGAGCAGTGTTTCCTCCCTGCGCTGCCCTCCTTATCTCCCCCACTCATCAGCTACAATTGTGCTCAAATAGGACACAGCCATATCTGTGTTTGCTTTCCCTATTAGGCCCTGAATGCAGGGTAAACAGATAAGTACTGGGCCCGTGCACCTGATAATCTTAATTAATCTCTCCATCTCGGGTTATGGAATGCCTTTAGCGGAACAGCAGGAGAGCGGGAGGCCCCGGCCCATCCATCAGAGCCAGTAGGCTGCCTAATTGTGGGATTGAGATTCAAGTCAAGGCCGGTTGAGCCCAAGCAAAAGCAGGTAGACGCTAAGGAAAGGGCATTATCATTGTATCGGCTTGGAAACTTTCAGGAAAAATGCATTTGACATTTGAGAAGTTAAAAAAAAAAAAAAGTAGTTCTCATAATGGCCTTACTATACATACAGATTTTTTTTTTTTTTTTTTTTTTTTTTTTTTTTAAAGCAGCTGAAATATATATTCCTAGTGAGCGTTTTTTTCACCCAACATTTTTGCAGGATTGCAACACAAACGTGTGCATTATGTCTGTCAGCGGCGATTATGAATTTTGTACATTTACAGTCTGCTAGAGACCATGAAAACATTTTCTGTTGCTGGCTAATTCAGTGAAAAATGGCTATAGATTAAGTCCATTACTTTTCGGTAAACAGTTCGCCGATTTGTTTTCAGAGAAGTATTCTGAGCAAACATCACAAATTTGCTGCAAAGCGCCTCTGGGGAAGGCGAGAGAGGAACTCCATTCATCACCCCGTATTAGACAAAATACTTTTACATAATGCCGTGTGTACACTGGGATGAATTAGGGGAGGATATAAGCGCATGCTCACGACTTGTAGGGCTTTATTTCAGCAGTTAAATGACCTTAAGGATGAGAAAGTGAGAACTTGAGCTCAGGATTAGTTGACATCCTCACTGGTACGCACACGCTGAGTACTAGTTCCAGAAGGAACATTTGGTATTACTCATGATATACATACAAGTATAATCCAGGAATAAAAAGGGGTTCATATACTGTTCAGTGTTCTCTATTAAATTAATTATCTGCTGAATTCTGCGTTCTGATTGGTCACAGGGCGGTCGTTCGTTTTCCATAACCGACTATACAAAATATGTTTATATTAATGTGCTTATGGAAGTGGTTTCTATAGGAACAGCTAGTTCACAGTATGAAAGATGGCTTTAGAAAAGTTCTAAAAATATTATTTATAGCTTCTAAAACATGAGCAATAACAGAAGACATTGCATGTAACTATAAATGAATAATAAGTATCACATGTTCTTTCATAAATTTAAAAAATGCCATGGTTTGAGAGCAATAAATCACTTGGATGTCATATTTGTCATGTTGGCACATGACACATTCTCTAATGCACTACGGTACAAATCAGGGATGCTCTGATGATACAAAAAAAATCTTCCTTCAGGTAAAATCCAGGCGTAAAAAAAAAAAAATGGAGAAAATACATTTACAAATCTCTTCAGTCACACGCTGCCAACTGTCAGTAGTTAGTGGGAACAGAGGCGGAGTGCTGGCATTCACTCAGCCATACAGACTGTAATAATCCTGACACACACGGCCATTCTGCACGCTGCAGTTTCCCTCGTAACAGCCGTATACGTGAACAAACTGTTCCTCGCTCTCACATTACACTCCGCTTCACACACAGCTCTAAATCAGACGAGTGTTACGGGAGGCCGTGTGGCGCGATCTGACAAAAGAAACACATTTTATTTATGTCTGTGTATCTTCAGGCATCAACGTCCTTCATGCAAAGACTAATCCAATTAAACTGAACCGATCCTTTCTTTCTGATTTTGTGATTTATTCTCCGTGTGAAGTGGATTGAAAGAGTTAAGAATTGCAGTAGAAAGGAAGCTAGGTAAAATATAGAAAATTCGCGTTTGTTAAACAGATGAGGTCACGGCTTCTCCCAGTACAAATCATAATTAAATTATGGAAAGGAAATAAATGTCGTTCTTTTAGTCTGCATGGTTGTTCCAGCTTTCTACTTCCTTTTACTTTTTTTTTTTTTTTTTGTCTCGCAAATTAAAAAAAAAATAAAATAAAATACCACTGCAGAAAATGAATGCGAAGAGGGAAAAAAGTACTCCAGGAACCAGATCTTGATTTTTACAAAATCCAGGCCTCAGAGCTAAAAGTTAAGGGAAATGCCCTTGATACTTCATTTTACGAGGGTTTGCAGTCCCTCGTTGTGTAATAATATATAATACCTGCTTCAGTCATGTGCACTGAAGCCACGGCCGTGACCCAGGCAATTACAGACAGGCATCAGAAAGTCTGCCGTCGTCCAAGTCTGTCTCAAATCCTCTGACAGTGGGTATTATTCCACTCAGAGCGGCGCGGCACCCACGGGGCTTAGGCCAAAGCCTATAACTTGCTAATTCTCGACTTTTGGAAACTACAGTGCCTTATAAATCTAATGGAGCGCAAACACTTGTGGCTTTGAAATGTAGTAGTTTACCTTGTCACACGCTGAAACCCGCCAATCAGTGCAGCTCCCTTGGCTCAAACCAGAGGTGCTGAATTTGGACTTGGCAGTCTTCGACAGTCTAAAATATCTATTTTATATATACATATTTATATACGCTATGTGTGTTTGCTAATTTCGTGAAAATCCTAACAGGATTCTGACACTGTGTTTTTCATGGCACCTCTGGCAACGCTCAACTTTCCACAGTGAGATTTGATCAGTGGCATTTCGGTGAGAACTGAACCATATTCAAGTCAATACGATAGATTGATGGACTTAAAAGAGGTGGCCAAGATCTTTCCATCCTTGAACAAAATGAAATAAAAACACAAGGTCCCCGTTGAGCTGAAAGGACAGTTATTCCAGCGTTCGGCCAAGCTAAAGCGTACCATGCTGCGTGTCGATGTTCCAGCATCCGTCCTTGTGCTTTACGTCTTTCTCCCTGCTCAACCCGAACAGGAACTTGTAATGGTTTTATGGGGTTCAGCAGCTGTTTACGGGCTGCGCCTGCCAGAGTTCATAAATTTTTATGACATGTCAGAATCTTCCAGCCATGTTCCACGCAGTAGAGGAAGAGTTATCGCCGTCCGGCAGCGGCAGGGAGGCCCGAGCTCTGTGACACCTGTTATCAATCTGCAGCGTGGCACTGTTGCTTTCGCTTCGGCGGCGCGAACAAATCAAGACATTATTGCTTTTGCTGTTTTGTTTTATCCAAGCTGCCAATGGTTGTGTCACCCACGTCAGACCTCACAACGCTGCAATCCAAACAACACAAAGATTTTTCTCATCTGATCAGTCCAAGGATTTAGGATGAGGAACCACAGGCATCCTGGCTGCAACTGATTTTGTATTTTATTTTCAGATAAAAGCCTGTTTAAAAAAAAAAAAAAGAGAGAGAGAGCGCGAGCGAGAGAGAGAATGTCATATTAAGGTCATGTTAACTGGCAGAAAGTGCACACACATCACTGAAACTACCATTTAACAATCATATTTGTTGCATGAACAGGCTTTCATGGTGAACTTTGTATGCATTTAATCACTTCTTGAATGGGAGCATGTCCCGAATCAGACCCCTTGACTTCCCTAGTGAATAAGAGTCTATTCCAATTAATATTGTTTAACCATTTTGATTGAGGTTCAAGCATCAAAGCTATTTATATACATTGGCAGCCCCATACTGAGTCAAACAAGCCTTGAGATTTCCGCTTATCGTCTCTCTTCTCCAGCCCCCTCTTCAGTACTTATGGGTGTTCTACTTTCTCACACCCGAAGCAGGAAATGTTAATCGCGTGTCAAGTCCTAGCTAGATGAGTTTGTGGGTCAGAAGATGTCAGGTGTGTGTCCAAGCCTCTTCAGTGTTTATGTATAGAAAGGATAAACTGAGAAAACTGGGTTTCTGTCACGTCCTAATGAGGCTGCAGGAATTCTGGGTACGCAGTGGCTCCATCACCACCTTCACCTCCTCCGAAAAAGTGAATCAAGTGCTCCATTCTGTACGTCTCCGTCCCCTCCCATCGATGTCCTACTGATTTGTAAGTAAATCATGCCTGTCAGTATAGTAGCCACCCTGATTAAAGTTCAGGGGTTTAATAGATCATTTTAAATAACCCCAAATTACTCAGCTCTCCCCTGTCGATCCACCTGGACCCCTGCCCTCGGTGCATGGCTGTTTTGAGGCAGCACAGCTCCGGCCGTGTCCAAGCTCGCGGTTCCTGCCTATTCCCAGAGGGTCGTGCGCTGCGGGCCTACACCAACATTCTCAGCTGTATTTAATCTGCTCTGAGACAAGCTGGCTATGAGAAAATGCGAAAGAGAAAAAAGGCGCACCAGCAGAGACATGGAAAAATCCTGGACAGTTGGTGCGCTTTGTTCACTTGGTGAATTGGAGCACGTCCCGAATTCGGGGGCCCTGGCTCCCCTGGCGAACACGAGTCCGTTCCAATTAATCGTGTTTAACCATTCTAATCACACTTTAGCACATTAATCCTATTTTCTATCCAAAACACATCTGAAACGGGCAGCATGTGGTGTTTTCTTGTGTTTTCTTTCTTTTTTTTTCTTTTTTTTTTTTATTGCCACTGCAAATCAGATGAAACCCAGAAACCTGGGGCCCAAGTTTAACTTGCACTCTGATTGAACTTGGACTTCATAAAACACAGAACCACACTTTTTTTCTTTAGGTGGAATTTATTGCAATATGATGATTCCACGACAGAAAAAAATGAATCCCTACAGAATGTCTGAAAATTGCCTGCGATAAAAGAGCAGTTAAGAAGTGCTATTATGAAAAGGGATCAGGAGCTCGTCGAGGCACGGCTGCGTTATTGTGCATGACATAAATACCGGCAGACACCGTATCGTGTCAGACGCACATCCAAACATGCAGACAGCTACACTCTGTAAACCCAATTCATCTGTTAATGAAGAACTCCCGAAGGCAGGCTAGCATATCCAACCTCCTGTATTTTCTCAGAAAATATCCAAAACCAAAGTTTTCCATCTTTGATATTGCTCTTACAGCATGTCTCCAGTGTCGGAGTAATAAAAATGAAACCGAGTGTTGCTCGAACGGCTTTGCGCTGGCTGGAGCGATGTGTCGAGTTTACCCCCGAGCTCCTCTGGAGAGATTATGCATGCAGGACTGACGGGTGCTTAAATTTTACAAGCTGGTTTATAAATAACGCTGCATTGTTAGCAAAGGCCTGAGAAGCAAATGAAGCTAAAATAACACTCGTGCAATAAAGTAACTAAGGTTAAATAGTATTCTAGCGTGAAGAAAGTGAAAGACGGACCACATTTTCTCCAAAATTTGCATTACTGACATCTTTAATAGCACTGAAGAGGTGAAAATCCAATTATATGGGCATTATGACTACATCTTGATATTTTTATTTCTTTTTTCTTTTTAAAATTGGGTCAGGATTTATTTAGTTTTTGACCAATTTGTATCCCTTTTGAGTTCATATATATTATAAATATTAACATCAAGTAGCATAAAGCCATTAGTATTTATATATACACCTGTTTTTTTTCTCCCTTTTTTTGGCCAGCTAGCTAAAACGAGCTAATCTGGTACCGTTTCTGAGAGAAGTTTTAAATGAATAAATGTTCCCGCTAACTATAATAAGCTAACCTGACACCATTTTTGTGATTTAATTAGAATCATTTATCAACTAACAGGAGCTAACGCGACAGGATTTATTTTACTTGGATTCATTATTTTTCCTGTTAATGCTAGCTGATGCAAACTAACCTAAAAGGGGTTTAAA
>JAOVYU010000002.1:972779-986696 GCA_025674565.1 Synodontis membranacea | reverse complement strand
AAGCATATCGTTATACTTTAAGATTTAACATACAGGAATGCTGTATCATTTTATTTTATGCAATCTGTCTGTCTGTCTGTCTGTCCATCTATCGTCAACTCCATAAATTTTGCCATCCTTTCTGGAAATGGGTAATGGCTCCTTTACCATGAATTACTGCGTCAGTGGTGCTCAGCTTGGGTCACTGCTGAGATGTTATTGAAGCCCAGGTTGCTCTGATAGCAGCCTTCAGCGCATCTTTATTTATGGGTTGGGTGTTCCTCGTCTTCCTCTTGACAATACCCTCTCTATCGAGAAGCACAGTAAAACACAGAAGCACAGTAATATAATGGTCAGAAAACCATTTGGTATAAGTTTGGGGACTGTCAGTCGGTGCTAATTCCTATTGGAAAGGAAATCAGCATCTCGTCAGCAGCCTGCTCTAAAATCTCCTGGTAGATGCTGTGTTGACTTTGGCCCAGTGGACAGTGGACCAACACCATGTCATGACATGGCACCCAAAATCATCACAGACTGCAGAAACTTCACACTGGACTTCAAGCACCTTGGACTCTGAGCCTCTCCACTCTTCTTCAAGATTCTAGGACCTTGATTTCAAATTAAATACAAAATTCACTTTCATCTGAAAAGCGGACTTTGGACAACTGAGCAACAGTGCAGTTGGTTTTCTTCCCAGGTAAGATGCTTCTGATGTTGTCTCTGGTTCAGGAGTGGCTTGATATTAGGAATGTGACAGTTGTAACCCCTTTCCTGAAGACGTCTTGTGTGTGGTGGCTCTTAAGCACTGACACCAGCTTCAGTCCACACCTCGTGAAGCTCTCCCAAGTTCTTGAATTGACTCAAGGCTGTGGTCATCCCTGTTGCTTTTCCTACCACACTTTTCCCTTCTAGTCAACTTTCCATTAATATGCATCAATACAGCACTGTGCGAACAGCCAGCCTTTTTAGTAATGACCTCCTGTGACTTGATCATGGTTTTGTGCACTGTGAACTAGGCCAGGAAATACTTGTTAATTGTACTGTTTGAATAGTAATTTGCTCAAAATGAAACATTCTAATAATTTGAGATGATGTTTTTTTAATTTTTGAGCTGTACGCCATACCAAAATTAAAATAGTGAAAATTTTATACTTTTTTTCTTTCTTAAATAACTGATGGAAAATATTGCACATTTTCAAAATTTCTTTTTTAAGATGCACTAATATTATACAATGAGTGAAATATCTATCAATTCTATAAATATTGGCACCCTTTCTGAAACCAACAAAAATAACAATATTGTTATATAACAAGATTAACCATATGAGGAACATGCGTAACTTTGTCTTATTTTATCTATCCATCTTTAGAGATCTAATGATTGCAAGTCTTTTTCTATATCTTCTCTTCCACATTTCTCAGATATTCTTTTTTTTTTTCCCTCTACGGTTTGTTTATGCTAGTTACGAAATGGTTACATTACAAAGTCCGCTTTGATTCGCTGCATTAAGCTAGATTTGAGAGATCAGGCCCATGGCGTATAATGTGTGTTGTGCCATAAAGATGGCGGCGTGTTGAGGCTCCATTGTGGAGGCCTGTCAGTGTGTGAGCGCAGAGCCGCCATTTAGCCTCAGTGATTGACTGCAGCTATTCAGGATGTAAGTGCTGCCTTCACACCTCTTTGGAGGCTTTTCATTTCAGATGGCCATCTCAATTTTGCCAATCCTTTTTCCCTGTCTCCTTTCAACAGCCACTTTGAAATACATACATAAAAATAGGAAATAATAAAAAATAAAAGGTGCTATTTTTTTTGCCCCTCCTGGAGTTACAGGGGAGGCTAAGTGCATAAAAGGGATGAAATGTTTACATATCAAATGAATACAGGCCAATCTGCATCAAAAATGATAATCTGGTCTGAAGTTACAGCTGTAGCCACCACAAAAAAAAAAAAAAAATGCTTCAAATATGTTTGGATAATTAATATTTGATTTTTAGATGTTTGAAATGACAGAGGTAATTCTTGCATGTTTTAGATCAGCTTGCCTTGATGTTAACTTTAAATGCAGTTGCGCAAAAAAAAATATATATATATATATTTTTTTTATCTGGCTGTATCTATGTACTGTATATACTGTATGAATGTATGTTGTATACGTGTAATATAAATTTACACAAAACAAATAAACAAATCACTGACAAATCTATTCATTGATACAAAAAAAAACTTTCAGCCCTAAATAAGCAAATAAATACATTTCTCATTCTTTTGTTTTATAGTACAAAAAATTATAAAAAATGCATGTAATAAAATAAAACACCAAAAACAATTCTACATTTTTTTCTCCTTGTGTGTCTATCAAACATTATTCTGTGATTCATCCATTACATATAATCTAAATCTCTTTTGGTCTATAATCGGTCATAACAGCTTTTATTGGACATTTAATAATATTAGAACCTTCAAGTCGCAGTGGGGACATTCAGATGGGAAAAAATAATCAACATGAGCTCAGGTGAAAAATAACAAACTTAGATGATAATAAAGGAGCGACTCGATTAGTCTGGATTCCTCTATATCAATAAGTGCAAATTGAACTTCCTGTGCATGGCGACACACAGCTCCTTCACACACAGCTGATCAGGTTGTTTATCATGCGCTTTAATAAATGGCCTTACAAGTCTGTTTCCAGACTGTGCTAATGGGAGCTGTATCTGCTCTCAGTGAGATGCCATGCGCGTGTGTGTGTGTGTATGTATGTGTTTATTAGAGGTGTGTTAAAGTGAACACGGGCGATTTGCAGCAGCTGATGGGGGGGTAAAAAAAAACCCCCAGCCTAATCTCCTCTCTGCGTTAATCTATCTTCCCCATTAAAGTCGTGTCACATCGAGCGCTTTACAAATAACACACCCCATTAGGATTCATTTAAGCAACACACACCTTCATTACATATAGAGATAAATACCACAAGGCGCTTAGTGCATAAATATAACACCACTGCAATATAATTCCTGTAGTTTAGTTCATATCTGGATCTGTTGGCTGCTTATAGCCTATCAACTTAGGGATGAATGTGGTGTTGCCCTCTCACCCTTTTTGTCTTTGTGAGCCTTTATATTGATTTAAGGTACACACTTGGACATAAATAATAGTGGTTGTTTTTAAGGGACACGCATCTTTCTGAAGTTAAGCAGCTACTGTATTAAAAGTACTAAAGGTGTACAATTAAAGGTACCACCTCAGCGATCCTCAGTATTTTAGTATTTTTTCCCCCCTGTAAATTATGTGAAACAACTGGACAGTTGTGTAACAACTTTGTTGCGTCGTTTCCAATTTACATTCTAGAAAGAAATTGTTAGCCTGTTTGTTATAACTATAGAAGCAAAATTGATCTTAAATAGCCTTCAACCAAAATTCTCTGTACCTTTAAAGCTTTACTCAATTGTCCAATTTTTTTTCAAGGTACAAAAATATCCACATTTCCAAATCAAAAACAGCTTAAAGGTAAAAATATGTTACTCTTTCAGTGACAAGACAGGGTACGGATTAGACCCAATTTTCTGAGTGTGCATTATTATATTTTCTGAAAGTCATATTGTATCATAACCTAAATTAAAAAAAAAAATAAAGCGCAATAGACTAAACAAAAAACAAAACAATAATAATAATAATAATAAGCGGATCATTTTATAATTCGTTTTATTTTTAGGAACTGTCCGTGTTGCTGTTCAGGGACCTTCAAGAAGTCACTTGTGATTAAGGTCACGCCGAATTAATTCTAGACAAAATCCAAAATTAATCACTTTAACGATTAAAATTGACCCTGACTATCAAGTGCACTTAATTCTTCCATCACACCGGATCACTTTCAATCATTAATTTCCTCAAAATTTTTGGCGCGCAAATAGCTTTTCTTACCAATCACCACCATAATCGAATTATCCGTCCTCAATACACAAGCTTGTTTTCACACCTTTAAGTGTTTGTGCACGCGCTAAACCCCAAAAACCCAAATCCAGAGTGTCCAGCCTGTGCAGAAAGTC
Organism: Synodontis membranacea; assembly: GCA_025674565.1. Lineage (NCBI taxonomy): Eukaryota > Metazoa > Chordata > Actinopteri > Siluriformes > Mochokidae > Synodontis > Synodontis membranacea. The sequence goes on along the minus strand of JAOVYU010000002.1, from coordinate 982,676 downwards.
AGTGGTGCGTTTTTTTTTTTTCTTTTCCTTTTTTTTCTTCCCCCTCCGGCGGATATGCAAAAAAGGAAAACTCCTTCTCTGACGTCAGAGGGGTATAAAAAAGGCCAAAAGGGGAAAATTCAGCTGGAGCACTAAACCCAAGACTGCACACACGCACACACAAACACGCACACACGCACTTACAGACACTCACATACACGCAGTGCTGCTCTGGAATTTTTTTTTTTTTACTATTATTTCAGGAACTATGAGGAGATCTATCGGAGTCTGATTTCGGATTCTTACACTTTCCTGACATTAGGTATTGCAAATTTTCTTTTTTCTTTTTTTTTTTTACGCACTGCATAGGCAGTTCTGCGCTCGCGGCTACAGATTCATTACTTGCTTTTTTTGACATTTAATTCTTTAGTTCTTACATTTATTCTCTGTTGCGTGTTTCTAGGCACTTTTTTGTGCGCTCTCTCTTTCCCCTCCTCCCCGGTGCGCTCTGCGTGATGCCCGCTGGCATGTTCAGCATCGACAGTATCCTGGCCGGTAGAGCTGGCAGAGCTGGCCGAAGTGCCCGAGCAGGCTGTAAGGACTCTCTCCTGCTCAGTGGGGATGAAGGGCCGCTCCTCTTCCCCGGTTTGTCGGATTCATTGGCAGCCGCGGCTCCTGATTACAGCGGATTGTATTCAGCCCGGATACCGGCCTACAGCTCCTACTGTTACGGCGCGAGCGCGGCACCGAGCTGCTGCCCCGGATCCTTACCGAGTCAGTGTCCGTGCATGCCAACAGGTAACACACCATCCCACCTTTATTCATTTAAAATGCTACATGCATGCTTTATAACAGTTTTTAAATGCAACAAATTCGTGTTGCACGCACATTTTCCCATGTCGCTCAGGCAGTGCTTCTGTTGTATTTTAATCTTTGTCATGTATCTTTAATTACCATTACAGTAGTGGTCCTTAATATCCAGAATTATAAGGCTTTCAGCAAAAATATACTCCCTTTGGTGATGCAATTATTTTCTTTTTAATGATAAGCTCTACAGAAGCTCAATTTGCCTTCTGTTTAAAAAATGTACTAGCTAAAATACTCATTTCCTTCCACACATTTCTCGTGTGTTTGTTGCATCAACGAAAAGTTCAACCAAAACAGTTACTTTATACAACACTCCAGGAGATTGTTAAAGAGTACTAAAGGGTACTTTACATAGCCTTGTCTCTGGGATGATAACCATGAATTGTACATTTTTGTACCTTGAGTAGTCTGTGTGTGTATGTGTTTTTTTTTTTTTTTTTTTTTTTTTTTAAATCGGTATGTAGTGTACTTTAACGCTTTACTCTAACAAATATTTCTAAACAGATTTCTAACTAATGTTAAGGTACACTATGTAGGCCTACACTATATCCTGGTGAAGAAAGGTACAGCTGGTGTACCCATGAAGGTGCCTTGAATAACAAGCAAATTAACTATTTTTTTTCCCCTAGAGTGTATGCCATTCTTTATTTTTTTTTCTTGTATGGTACCTTTACCTGAGACCCAGCATTTGCCTGAAGTTATGAAAGTTTACTCGAGATTGAAGTCATTACAACAAGGCGTTGATACAGACTTATGCACAATTCTGGCCTAGTTTTATAGTCTTATGCACAACAGGATAATCCTAGCACTTTCATTATTTAAAAAAAAAAGAAGTCTCAGAACGAAATCAAAGCAAATCGTACGTGCAACCCATCTATACTGATCAATCCGACACTTTTGCCATTTTAGACTGTAGATACTCTAAAATAATGTAATGACACAGTGTCAGTTCTAATCACTAAATGCATTCAATCTCTTCGTTTTTTTCTTTTGCATAAAAAAAAACAACTCGTTTGCACGGATCCTGTACAGGCCACATAAGAGAATTTTTACGCACAACTTTAATACTCTCAAATGCGTACAACTGGTGTCTCTGCTGTAGAAGTGTCGTTTATTTATTTACTTGTTTATTCGTGTGTGTGTGTGTGTGTGTGTGTGTGTGTTTCCCAGTCAGAACGTTTTCGGCACAAACGTTTCCCACAGTTCAATTTTTAAAAAAAATCTTTATTTACCAGGTATCAGTTTTGATTGTCATACCAATTCAGTAACTAATAAAGCACTAATTATTGCAGATTAAGGATTTATTAGCGAATCTATGTTGTTGTCTTGTAGGCCTTATAAACTCCATATAAACTCCATACAATTCTCTCGGCGACTTTCTTTAATCAGCTGAACGTGTTTTATGTTTTTTAATTTTTGTTTGATGAAATTTCGACTCAACTGAAACTCAGAGGCGAAGATAACACAACGCCTTATTTTATACGCCTCACTTCGACACATCCAACTCGTTTTTTTTTTTTTGTTTGTTTTTTTTTTTAAACACGTCTTCTGTGAATTTCTTGAACCTGTTTCATCTCCTGCTCACCTTTTACAAGACATGACAAATGACATGCATGCTCATTATCGGACGCGTTTCTAGTTTGCTTACTGCAGTGCTAGGTTGCGGCTGCCTCGTTTACTGCTTATAACTTGTTATAACTGAAAGAGGGCGTACACGTGAAGAGACCGGAAGCAAATCTATTATCAAACACTTTCAGCGACTATCAACTTATCTAATGGCACATTTCTTGCACATTTATTGACTGTTTCTTTTTTGTTGTTGTTTGTTTTAGATTTGGATGTGCCACATTCACACCTTCGTGTGTATTAGCCACTTTGTCACATTTTTTCTTTTCAAAGAAGACATTTACATTTTGGGTTTCCTTCCTGCACAAATGTGCCTTATTCATAAATCCTAAGCTCATCTTAAATGCACGATATTACCAGGACTGATATCTTTAGAAAGAATGCTGTGTTTCCTGGGGTGTGTGTGTGTGTGTGTTTGTGTGTGTGCGTATTTTCCAATCATTTCATTATTTATTATTTATAGCTGTGTGTGAACTTATGCCATATTATTGGCACCCTAAATAATGCGTTTGCTTTTTTTCTCCCCCTCGCACGTTCCTCATAAACTTTTGATTCAATATTCAAACATTCAATACTTTAGTTTAGAGAACTAAATCTATTTCGATGAATACTATTTCGGTGATTTTTGCATAAAAAAAAAATCAGCGTATTAAACACAAAAAAAGGTAAACACTAAGAAATTAATCTTTGGTTGTAAAATGTCTATTCTTTAGCCTATAGCTGTGTAAATGAGAGGATACTTGCTGTAAAACAGTATTTATACAACAGTGATATAATATGGTAAGATTTCACTTGAGGAAAAAAAGCAAAGGTTTCTTATTAAATATATTAACACTAATCTTTTTTAATGATCGTGCTCATAGTTGACTAGATGCTTGTGTAACAGATTAGATTTTTTTTAAATATATTTTTATAAAGAGTAAAAAATATATATAAAAGAATACAACGCAGTAATTGATTTATCGTTCATGTTGATTAAAGCAACACTGTGAATTTTTTTGGAAGTTTCACGTGATCATAGTTTAAAGTTTATCTGACAAGATACAAAAGTAATTCAGTGTACTTTCCAATGACGTCAGCGGCGGTATTTTTCTCATTATGGTCATAAAAATGTAGCTGTTTAGGCTACGATCGCACGATTTATTTATTTAAACATTTATTTATTTATTTGATTTTTTTTTACTTTTTGAATTATATATGACTTTAGTTTTACACTATAATTTTAACACTGTAATGATGACGATAAACCCTGAAAATTATTTCGCACATATTTCCTCGATCGTGTATTCGTGCCTTTGCTAACTCAGCGTATTTCTGAGAGACCTTGGAATTCTATCACAATTAGCCTGTTTATTCAACACACACACACAACACACACAACACACACACACACACACACACTGTATATGTATATGTGTGTGATATACACACAAACATGGAACGTAAACAATAACATTTATATCTTTTGATTGATTTTTCCACCCAGTGTATGACAGTCCTGGTTCGGTGCTGATGTCCCCGGTTCCTCCTCCTCACATGATGTCCTACATGTCCATGTCCCCTCTGGCCCCTCTGACCCCTCTGAGCTCGGTGTCCCGCGCAGAGCTGCAGCTCCTCAATCAGCTGCACTGCAGGAGGAAGCGGCGGCACCGAACCATCTTCACCGACGAGCAGCTCGAAGCGCTCGAGGGCCTTTTCCAGGAGACTAAATACCCGGATGTGGGCACAAGGGAGCAGCTGGCCCGAAAAGTGCACCTGCGCGAAGAGAAGGTGGAGGTGAGGACAATGAACAGATGTTTCTAGAAGGCTACAGTTCATAGTTTAAGAGGAGATGGCACGATACCACTTTTTCTTTTGCGGTACTGATACTGAAACAGTGAGTTTCGATTCGACTGCTATAGTTCTCCATCCGATATTTATATGTTTAAAAAAAAAACAAAAAACCCTGAAACACTTTATGAACGCATAGCTTTCACGTAAAAACTGCATATTTAATACATTGAAAAAGTAACAATAAAATATAAAAAGTATAAATATAAAAAAAACAATTATAACAACACCAACAACAAAAAAATACAATTATGTCTTTTTATATGCGCATATTTCCAGCTAAAAAAACTTTCCAGATCCAGTTCTATTTGTTACAAGAATGAATGAAAAAACATTCCCCCCCCCTCCATTATCTGATCCACCATTTTTTCTGCTATCAGACTGATACTGCCTCTGAGTATCAGATCGGTGCTGCGTCTAAGTTGAAACTTAGATGCTAAAATAAAATGTACTTTTAGTAAATATGACTATAAGAACTAAACTGCACCATAATAATAATAATAATAATAATAATAATAATAATAATAATAATAATAACGGCAAGGAGATAAAAAAAACATAATTATATACATATGTGCAAATATTTCTCTTTGCTGTACACACACTTAGAAAAACTGTACCTCTGGTATCTGTTGTTTCTTTAACATGTAACTAAAGTGTACATGATGGATTGTAAAATTACGGTTTAGAGGAAAGGGTATACAGGAAGCGCTTGCAGATACAAGGGTATTAAAGGTACACACAGTGTACTTCCTGCATCTTATTTGCATTAAGGTGCTTTTTAAAGATTGTATTTGTTTCTCACATTACATTTAGTATTTTTGTCTACTTTGCGTTCGCAAATTCATTTTATGTCTTCTACAGTTTTTTAAATTTTTTTATTTTTTAGTGTGACTGGTTTCATTGCGTATTATGCATAACAACACAACAACTACAACAACTACAACAATAACAATAATAACTTAATAAAATAAGTTAACTTCGACTTTAATTTTTTTTTAAAATGTTTCAAAGACAATGTTTCAAAGAAAGAAAAGAAAAGAAAAGTAAAAATCAAATATTGCGTATTTGCGGAGTGGCGCGTCTCCTCCTTTCAGTAAACATTTCCATATTTTCCATATTTTCCGCTCAGGTTTGGTTCAAAAACAGACGAGCAAAATGGAGAAGACAGAAAAGATCATCATCTGAGGAATCAGAAAGCACACAGAAATGGAACAAATCCGCCAAAAGCGCGACTGCAGAGAAAACAGAGGAGAGCAAAAGCGACGCGGACTCGGATAGCTGATAAACACACACACACACACGCACACACACATACACACACACACACAATATAAAATCAACATTTATAATGTCTTAATATAATCACCGATCGGACTTGTACATAATGTAAAAAAAATGTCGTGTGAAACTGAAAACGTAATGTTATGTTTTCATGCTGTTGCACAAATGTATAGTAAATGGTAAATGTGACATTTTATCATTGATTATTGTTATTTATATTAATTTAAAAAAAAATTACACAGCAGACAAAATATACCGTGGTCTGGTCATATGAATATTAAATATTACTATTATGTGAAAGCTCTTTTTTAATTTTAATTATGATCTTTATTTAAGATAAGGACTCGTTGAAAAATGTCATGTTTCTGTATGGAAAAGTTATTGCGTCAGATGGACGTTTAAAATCAGACATTTTCATGTCAGTATTGCTCATTAATGAATGATTAAACAGTAGGCTATGAGTTTAATATTTGGGCCTATTTCCATCGGTTTTCTAAAATAAAATAAAATAAAATAAAATAAAATAAAATCTTCAGCAGACCTACGGAGAAATCAAAATGCGATTTCACTGTATATCATACAAATGAAGTCGTAAAAAAAAATTACGGGCACTCCTAACTCTTTGCATCAGTGTATAAAAAATGCGGATTATTATGAATTATTAACTGTATTTCTGTGAAATCAAACCTTCAACAGGAATGTAATAATAATAATAATAATAATAATAATAATAATAATAATAATACAGTATAGCATATAACATCTTATAATAAAAATACAAATTTAAACTATTTAATTAAAACATGACTCATTAGAAAATAAAAAAAAGAAAGAAAAAAAAGAAAGAAAATCATGCATTTTTATTTGAGAAACATTCTATAAAATATTGAATGTGTGCCATATTCTTTTCAACATTTTAGTTCAGAACTTTTCACTGAAAGAACCCATTTAAACAGGAAAACAAAAATATTATATAAAATATAAACAATCAGACCTGTCATTACAGTTGACATTATTTCTAGGCATAATTATGTTGGACACCACGTAGTGTAACATACTTTTTGACCCCCACAGAACCCTGATGGTCCCTGTTTTGAGAACACTGATTATAAATTGTGTTTATCTATCAGACACCTTTTCATTGTTTCTGTACCTGTGATAACTCTGAGCTTTGTAGGAGGTGTGACGCTCTAATATACGCTCTCAGAAATAAAGGTACTACTGCTTGCTGCTGGTGTGGTACCATCAACGGAACATACTTTACATTTAGCATGTAGTTTTTTTGTGGTACGCAACTGGCCATACGTGTACCTATAATTGAAAAAGGCACATAAGTGTTCTCTTAATGGTCAGTAACAAATAAAAGTACATTCTGGTACCTATATTTCTGAGAGTATACAGTAGTTCAGGATGCCTACTTGATAATGAGTCTTTCACTGACTGTGTTATTACTCTCTATTTTTTTAGTTGACAACACTGAGGAATAGGTTTAACTTTGACCTCATTGGGATACATGAAACTAATTTCACATTCAAGTCAGTGTAAATAAATTCAAAAGGCTGTGAGTTTCAAATACCTTCCATTACTAAACCTTTGATTTATAAATAACTTTGCATAAAAGTGCTTGCCAAATTAACAAATGAACAAATGAATCAAAGTGTAATACCTATACTCCAAGATCCATGAGATACATCAGCTGAATAGTTTAATATAATAATAAATAGGACTTTATAATACTGTTCTAAAAAAACATAAAGCAAAAGCGTTTTTTTTTTTTTTTTTTTTTGGTCTAATGTGTAACATTTTAAAAAGACAGGATCCTGTAGACTATAGAAACAACTTTTTTCCAGGATCTGAGAAATTTGGTATTAAAACATGACAGGCTGCAGAAACCTGAATAAACTTGGAAAAAAAACCCCCCATGTCATTAAAATCCGCAGCAATCTGGAATTTTAATCGCAAAATTATGTAGCTGTCTTAGAGTTAATTTCATTAAAAAGTGCTCCATAGTAATTTTTGCAATAATATCAAATCTTTATTGTTAGGGAAATAATATAAGAATAATGATCATATTACAAATGAAATAGTATGCATGTATCTACAACAACACTTATGTTTAAAACCACATAATGAAATTGCACATATAAACATTTGAACAAGCTTTATGATATGATCACAATATTACTGAACTGCATTTCTTTAATAAAATGATAAGATAATGCAGTATGCAGCTATTCCAGTTTTAAAGCGATAGTTCTGTCTGCTGTGGACATCTCATTTGGTGAGGAGAATTATGGGATTGCAGTAGGAAAAATAAGAAATACGACACTTCAAAATAATATTGTTATTTATGATCATCATGTTTAAAGACAGTATGAATGAAATGGGAATGTCTGCTGATTCTCTACAAATGCAGTGTATGAATGATATTATTTATACATGTATAAATGAATTAGCGCTCTAAACGCCCAGAATTTCCTGTGAAGACCGAAATCATAATCATCTCGTCATGTTTCTCGTCAAAGCTATCCATGGCAGTGATGAAAATAAGTGTGTGTTTGGATAATGGAAAAAAAAAACCGAACAAAAGAAAACGTCTAATTGTTGTTGGATGATTAAAAGAATGTTCAGTTACACCCTGATTTCTGTGTATTTCAGAAAAAGAAAAGAATCGAATGATGACATGATGCAGGCCACATTTATATCAACATTCACTGTGACAAAAAATTCATTGATCCAAAATGTTCTCATAAATTTTGCTACATACAAATAAGATGGAATAAAAGGGAAATAAGGGGAATTGAAGTATTATAACCATCAATAGGATCATATATGATTGATATATGATGATCAGTCCACAACACTTTCGTTCTTATTCTTACTTTCATTTTTGTTTCACTCTTAATTCAATCAAAATTCAACTTTATTTCTAAAGGAGGAAAAACCTCACATAGATGGTCAAGGACAGATTCTGGGAATGTAATAATGATAGTTTAAGCTTGTCGTGCATTACATTAACAAAAAGGCAAAAAAGGAATAAGGTTTTTAGACATTCTGATACATTAGGTAGTAGCTTTATGTATATGGTGAAATTTCAACACTGACATATTGGTAGGAATTTATATTTAATTTATTTTATGAAAATAATCCAACTACTTAAATATTAGGCTTGTTATTAAAACGTGTACAACTATATCTTGGCATTGGGAACCATATAGCTTTCTTTTTTATTATTATTATTCCTGACCTTTTGTCCAACAGATCCATGTTGATTATGAACGAGGTTTGGATTAAAGCTGTTCAGTTCAATTGACCAATCAATCAATAATAATTCGGACACGTTGGCAGTATGTAAACATTATTATTTAGCCAAAACGTTTCTTGTGAACGTGAACCTATGTAAGCATTTAAGCAGTTCAGGGTTACACATATCGCTCTCTGATTCTCCCAGGATTTTAACTCATAACCTTCCAGACCAATTTGATGAAACCTTACAGCGAAGACATTTTTTCCCCGCCTGTGGTCTGTGTTACTATCCTACTCATAAAACTCTCTCTCATAAAAAAAAAAAAACAGGAAAAAAAATCTGTGAATATCTGGCTCAAATTGAATCCAGTTCCTCAGTGATCGCAGAGTCACACAGATGTGATGTGCTGATGTGGTTTAGGACACAATGTGATTTACTGTCATCTATAAACATGAACAAAACCTCACCATGGAGCCGAGTGTTGTATTTTGAGGCCTGAGTGCAATTTGCCATTTGTTTTGTCCTCCCACTTCACATCCAGCATTCCCGGGAATATTCTGACCAGACCAGGACAACGCACTTAATGAAGATGTAGAAGATCATGCACGCTAATGTCACCATTATATACAAATTTACAGATATTTAGGTCTGTATTAATTAAAAAAAGTGCTAAATAGATGAGATAGGCTCCTTCTAAAGAACACGTCTTAGTCGGGATCAATTTCGTTTTGGTGTAAAGGGAACACTGGGTCATATTTTATTTTGCTTTAACTGCTGAGTTCCCACCGTTCACTGTTTCCCCGTCTACTGAACGGTAATGCATATTGCTTTCCATGAGATATACAGAGCCGAGCAACAGAATGAGAAACTCATTATATTCAATGGCTATTACAGACTGAGAGAGATTCAGTGTCAGAACATGAGAGTTATGAGAATAAACTCGGTATTGTAAACTGGGAAGTGGTGATGGGGGGGGGGGGGGGGGGGGGTGGGGGGGTGGGGGGGGGGGAGGGAGAGAGAGGGAGGGGAAAATGGGGGGGTGTGTATGTGCGGGAGGGGTGGGG
>JAOVYU010000002.1:944507-958226 GCA_025674565.1 Synodontis membranacea | reverse complement strand
TGATTATTAAACCACGTGTGTGTGAGAGTGAGAGTGAGAGAGAGCGCTTTACACATCGTGTCAAACTTTTAATACACTCACACAGCTCACACAGAATGGAAACAGAGAACCCGTGTGATGTTTTACGAACTATGAAATTCACTTAAGATCGCAGCGGAAAGAGAGCGATGCCCGTAAATGGGATTTACAAAGTAAATCCTACAGTAAATATTTGTGAGCGTTGTGGAGGGCGAGCCGAGTGAGGAGGGATGATGGATTGAAGGATAAGAGTGGCAGCTCAGGCGAAACGGATACACCGCAATCTCCAAAACTCTTCTGATTGCACGCGCTCTCGGTGACCTCGCGAAGGCCGCGGCGCTGGCAGCTCGCGCACAAACTAATCTCCCCCTGCTAAGTGAGTAATTGGATGTGAGCGCTTATGTATTTTTGTAACGAGCTGACAGCATATTTCCACTGCCTGCCCAAAAGGTTACTCTAATCAACATGGTCACGCTGTTTCTCTCAGAGTGACAGCACCGCGCCATGAGCATGAAACGCACGCACACACACGCTCACGCACACACAAAGTTGCCAGATGTGGGCACGTCTGTTCCTGCACGGCCCGGTGATCTGCTTCGGCATCAACGTCAGCTCAAGGCAGTTCTTTATCTCAGATATGAGACACGAAGTATGTCGCTAAGCATCAATCAGGGATATATTTAAAAAAAAAAAAAAAAAAAAAAAAAAGTTTTAACAATAAAACACTCAGCAGAATCAACAAGGTGCAAAGCGTAACCATTACCGGTCTAAAGTGTTTCGTTTCCTGTTATACCCTCAGACGACTGCTAAAAGTTCTTCTCGTTTTCCTGCATGTAGTGGAGCCTATAGGGCACTGCGTCTCGTTTTCTCCACTGGAAGTGTAGCCACATTTCTGTTTTTTGTACCTATGGGAACCCTATAGGACACTGCATTACGTATTCACCACCCTAAAGGGCATTTCATATTTTCTTGCTCTATAGCGGAACCCTATAGGGCACTACCTCTCATTTTCTCCAGAAAAAGGGCACCCATTAGGGCACTTGATCATGTATTCTCTACTGGAAGGGCATCCATTAGGGCACATTTCATGTTTCCCTAGAGGGCATTTCATCAAATATATTTATTATTATTATTTTTTTTTCCCTTTAGGGCACTTTATCACATTAAGAAAAAAAGTAAAAAAAAAAAACTGTTGACACCCTTAAGTCATGTTAGTTGTTAATCTGGATCTTGAAAGCAAGAAATTTTATTTCGCCGGACGTTGACTGGGATTTTAGTTTAAGAGTGCACCAGAATTTGCGACACTAGCGATCCTCTTTTTCTTTTTTCTTTTTTTTTTTTTTTGACGCCTTCACTAGCGCGGCGACAGTAACACGAGTCTTTTGTTATTGCTTTTTTGGGATTACGACGGCTAAAACCCAAAACGAGGCACCAAGGAGCGAAAAGCCACATGAGGCGAGTCGCATTCTGCCTTTTTAATCTGTAACTTAATCTGATGTCTGTGTGGGAAATCAGCGAGCACTGTGGCGAACAGCTACTCTCGCGCAGGCCGTCCCGTGACCGCAAATGTTTCCCCCCCTTCCACTGGCGAGTGCGGAATAAAACGGCACACAGCGGATTGTTTTCCATCACACACGGAGGTGTTCCATTTAAAACGCCAAGACAATTTCGGAGCTGCGGTTGAGACTTGTATTCTGGATCCTATTGAAATATTACAGCCGAGTTTGGGAGTTTACCGTGTCATAGGAACGGCTTGGAGAGAATATCAGGCTTGCAGGAGTTTCCGTCGTGCACCAAACGCATGCACACTTTTGCACTTAATTGTATATTTATTAACGTTACCGACATGAGCTTTAGCTATCGGTTATCAGTTCTTCCCTTAAATGTTTTTCCATCGTGCATCATCTTGCACTGAGCACAAAGGTTTCGAGATTAAAGCTGGAAGAAGTGAATGTGCGTTTTATAAAAACGTTTCCATTAGAGACCCTGGTGAAGGAATGACTTTTATTTATAGCTGCACTAACGTAAGTGCTAACTTGTATTGTGGACTTTCCACAGCATTGAACGTAACCGTAAATGGATAAAAATAACACGTGTTGCTCTTTAATAATTAAGAATAAAACACTTTGGGATCTTTTTATAGGAAAATATAACTTTGGGATGGGAGCAGGGGCTCTGCTTTTACGTCGATTGTCCCAGTCGTTGATTACTTTTCTATAATGCAACACCCCAACAAGTGTTTCATTCCTTGCGTCGTCAGTACATGCCAATTCACTATAGGATTCCAGTTCTTTTTTTTTTTTCCCATTTAACGAAAAACATTTTGCATGGGGATGCATTTTGGTGTATGTTCCATTTTCCGCTAGCCTTTTCCTTTAAGGTGTACGTGAGCCATGAGTCTACTGCAGCTGCAAGGCTTTAGTGCCGTACTCACTGCAGGAACGTCACAAACACACATGAAGGTTCTTGTGGATACACCACAGAGCAGTGTTTTACTTTCCTGGACACAAGCAATCAGACTCCTATAATTTTGCCATTCCACATGGACTTGCGTAAACTGTCCTACATGTCCTGGAACCCCCCCCCCACCCTCCTCTCCCCGGTGGTGCTTCTGTCTATCTGCGGCGCACGAATCATCCATGCAGAACTTTATGTAATGTAATCAAAGTCAGCTTTGTATTTTATACAACCAATCAGGCTCAAACGGGCCGCGCGCTGGAGAGAGGGCCCGAGCAGGCCCAGTACTCATCAGCCTCAATGTGCTCGTTGTTTGAATTTCTTGTGTTTGTATAAACCAGATTGGTTTGCACTTAACCCTGTAATATATGCAAAACAATCCTCCAGATAATACTCTTAAGCTTCGCCAGTTGCCACTCTGGCAGCTGCAGTAAACGCGGCCCGCGTAAGAAAAATGGCGTGTAATAAATTATGACATGGAGCAGCGAGCGTCACTCGGTCCCGCTCAGACTCGAGCCACGATCTGCAGGCGGGATATTAAAAATGACACCCCAGTGCACATGTGCAGGTCACAGGGTCATGGACTTTGGGGAAGTCTAAAGAAACATAGGCCTCGTAAAAGAGTATTTAAGCAAACAGCGTAGAGAGAGGCGACTTCAACACTGCTGATTTACATCATAGCAGAAACACGTGGCTTCGGAAATGGACGTATCAGGGACATGTTCGGCCAACAAAGTGGGGACAAAGAAAATGACAATGATAGTTTCTAACTTACGCAGCCTACATGCACTTTGGGAATTCGAGATATGATTAATTGATATTCAGAAAAATTTCTGAATCGCATTTTTGTGACCTTATTATTTCTACTTAAAAAAAAAAAATACTGCGTCTTAGTCACCAGTGCAACTATATCCATGGTTCCATCTCTAACCCTTGTTTGCATCAAGTACATTTTTACAACTGGAAGAAAGACATGATCCAAATTATAGTCCAAAAGTTTTGGCACCCTTCATGAAAATTGAGCGAAAAAGTATTATTTTTTTTGTAACATACACCGTGAGTGACTCAAATACTGTGCAAGTCGACTAATATTTATTTGAACGTGTTATTTCCAAAAATTTCACAATAGTTTTCGATTGGATGTAGCGGATACTTCTCAAAATTATTGGCACCTCAGAATTCATATACACGGTAAACAGGCTATTATGATATAAATAAGTGATATTTATTTATATATTCAATCTTTATAATATATGTTAGGCTTTGTTTTGTTAGAGGAAACAGGCTTCTTATAATTTTAGAATTAAAAGCGTTGTGGGATTTATTCTATGCAACTATATCCGGTAAAGGGTACCGAAAAATATGGAGCAGGCCATCAGGTTACTGGAACGACTTTGCGATTTACGACTTAAGTGGCAAAGAGGACGATCTTTTCTGTGGAGCACATAAAAAAATGTAATTATTCTTCATCATCGTTCATCGGGTTGTACGTGAAAAGCAACACAGGAGCTAAATTAATGTTCGGAATGTTGTCCCAGTTACCCTTGACAGACAAGTTAATATCAGCCTTTTTATCCCTCCAGCCTCCGCTGTGCTATATTTGGGAGCGCGGCCTCACGGCCTGACTGCAGACGGGGGAACCTACTGGTCACAATGAGTAGCTCTGTGGTTTTCATCCTCCACTGCCACAGAGAAATGCTGGTGCTCTGCTGCCAGATTTCCCTGCTGAAAACTAATACAGGGGGCCGAAGCCTGAAGACAGGGGCCGCTATGCAAATGAAGCCCTAATCAAATCGGCGTGTTCTCCAAAGTTCAAGTGCACCCTGGAGTGAGCTCAGGAGGTGAGTTAATCCAAACTCCTCGCACCCTGTAGACACTAATTAAAAACCTCTCATTCCTGCTTCCACCCACACACACACACACATGCACACAAACACACACATAGCTACACACTGACATCTCAAGTCACACAAATTACAAATAAAATGAACTTTGCTGCTCCTGACAGTTATGAACTGACAAATAAATAAATCCACGTTAATGCTGTGATCAACCACAAGATGGCACTGGCGTCCACACAATGTTCTCTCCATCCTGTTGTTTATCGCTAGGACTTCATAACATTAGTTGATGATACAATTTATAACATGACATCAAGCTTGAATTCTCAATTCGGATTGGCCAGAAGGTGTCGATTTATTTTCTACTCAGGACTCAGATGGTTTATTATTTTTTTTGGCTGTAATTCAAATCACCACTCATTGACTGTATTAATAAGCTCTAAAAAGTGAAGCCACCAAAGATCAAGTGCCCTGCAGTGCAATTTTTAGCCCCGTGCATCTCCATGTATTTCAGTGACCGAGAGCCTATTTTCCCGGTCCCATGTTTTTCATCTAGAATGTCTTTCCTTATACAGTGTCTAATTCAAACCGTTAGTTTTCCCTTTGCTGATATCTGCACATGTTAAATTTTTCACCCAGAAATGAATTTTTAAATGTTATTCTTCTATGAAGTAAGAAGGCGTGGCTACGTTTGACTGACAGACTTCCCAGAACAGACTGGTTAACTTCGGTACTCAATTTACCGCCAATTTACTTTTCTGGACACAAACGTGAACAGAACGTTTCATAGGAAAAAGATTAGTGTATTCGTATTCGCTACCTAGACATATAGCAGTTGTGCTAACTACCTAGCCATATAGCCTCCTTTTAGCCAGCCAGCTATTAAAATTGACCAATACTACCAATAACATCAGAACATTCATACAGTCGACATCACGGGTATATATTAATGTGCTCATTCAAATGCTGTTTGAACGAACAAACCAACCTGTATTAATATAACGATATTAATATAATGACGCTTTGTGTGGCGAGTTTTATTAACGTCTACGGAAGGAGTCTCCAGTGTCAGTGCTTCATAGTAAGCCTTCCAGCATAGAACAGTTGTGTTTCTGGTTTCTTTGTCTTCTTCAAGTTGAAGAACGCTGAGCAAACTCGACAACCAAATTTCCCGCTAAGACACAACAGGTACGAACTTGTCTTGCAGTTATTGCACGACATGAAATGAATAAAAAGGATGACATTACAGTAAAAATTGTAATTATTGGCAAATTGCTGTAAAAAATCAGAGGAATGAATCACTTCGCGGTATGCTGTTATTTAAAAAAAAAGAAAGCAAAGTTGATTATTTTCTATAACAGCCCATCCTGAAGCGTTTTATTTCTCTCCCAACGATTACAACTGTAATTTATTTATTTATTTTTTAAACTAATTTGTGTAACTGCTTATGCACAAATGTTGGTACTGTTGAACTCGCCAATTAGAATGTTGCGCAAGTCAATAGGAAGTTGCATCATCCAAATTTTAAGATAGGAAGAATCAAAGGATGTTTTCTTTATTAATATTGACTGTTGAGGTCACTTTGAACTTGAACAAGCCTGTTACCCAAATTATAACCCGAGAAATTATTAAAAACCAATCAAGCGAATCATTAAAAAGTGCTTAATTTCCTCGCTCCGTTAGCACATTTGCTAGCTAACGGAGTAAACATGTGCCGATTGCCATTGCCGGCACAGAAACCTAAAAGATGACGGCATGAAATCTACTATACGGATGTGCACTGGTTCCTCCAGCTCCATTACATACAAAAAAACACCCCCGCTCCATGTATGTTTTGCCAAGTCAAACCCGAGTATGATTTGAGTCAGATCCGTAAAAAGCCTTCGAATAAGAAACTGCTGAGTTTTTTTTCTTTCACCGTATAACCTCCGGGCATGGTTGAAATTGAAGGGCACTTCGAGAATATTTATGCCTCAGGAAGCAAAACATCTGGCAGGGTTTTTTCCGACTGGGTCATGGTTTCTGGAGAGCGGCGTCTCGTGGGGGGGGGGGGGTGCTGATGTATGCCGGAGTATGCCCCGTGTATGCCCACAAAGGCGACGGATCGAGCTGAATTAATCAACATATGCGTCGACTGTTCAAAACGTCCCACTGGCAAAATAATGACAATCCATTACTTTTATAAATTACCAACAGCAGCACAATGATGCAGGTCTAATTAAATTGCCCCTAAACTATGGGAAAAAAAATGTAAATTTATGCACCCACTCAGGTGACATGGTTAATCTTTGCAGCCACAAATTAGTGTATTTGTAAACTTATTTGTAAAAGTCCACAAACTAAGTGTAACTTATTTGTAGTGTCAGACATAGCCACGAATTGTATAAAATCTAAGCCTTATTATAAATGGGTTAAAAAAAAAAAAAGTGTTATTTAACAAACAAAAATTTATTGTTCATACGGTGAAGTTTGAACGAATTCGAGCTTTCCAGTTTCTTGGTACTGTAAAATGACAGTTTTTTCTCTTAATAACATGCCTCGCCATGATTTACTCCTTACATAAACATACTAGATAAAGAATCAGAAAAGAACGATAGAATTATTTTCCATGATAAAAGTTGTCGACACTGAGATCTAATGATCTGTGTTTGTTTGTTTGTTTGTTTTTTGCTCCTAAAAAAACCCCCAGAATAAACCTGGAACTTTTTTTTTTTTTTTTTGCCATATGAATGACTTTTCTGCTCCTGTAAATAGTAACGAGAGTGAAGACTGCAGTGATGAGTCTGGAGATTTTGAATTAAAAGTCACTTCTTTACAAACCTGCTCCAGGACGAGGGCTTTTTTTTTTCTTTCTTTGTGTCGCCCACCGGATGGCACTGTGGAGTCACACTCGACAGTCTGCTCCTCTTATTTCCACCTCGTTTTACCCCTGGCGGGATCTGATTTATGAGCTTACCGTCGAATCCTTAATATCATCTCTGGTTTCTACAGGTCAGAGCCGAGAAGCCAATATTTGAACACAACTAGTAGCACATTATTAAGCCTGTGTTGGCCACTTATTCAGGGGCATTAGCATAATACAGACCGGCTCCATTCAAAGACAGTGACTCTTTTCACCGTGTCCCAGCTTCCACCTTACTTTTAATTGGTGCTGTCTCTGGATGGGATGGGAGAGCCGAACCCGCTTAGCCCCGTCACACACAAGCCACGCGCTGGGCGCTGTTCATTTCCTGCACATCGCAGTTTCAATTAGCGGCCTGCCTTTCATGGGCACGGTGCTAGCAAGAAGCCCGGACGGCTAATGAGTGTGGGTGCGAAAACGCAGGGATGCACGACGCCGTGGGCGAATTTGGCCCAACGTGACATCAAAAAGCATGAAAGATGCGCAAATATAAACCTATTTCACAAATCGCAGATGATGAAAGACGCTGGGTGCTAACACGATGCTGGATGTTTACCAAATATTTACTTGACAAGCTGTCTCAAATTTACATTTGTGCCACAAAAGGACCTTTATAGGAAGGAATCAGCTACTGGCAATTAAAACGCTCCTTAACATGCAAGACGAATACAGTCTGAGATAAAAGTGATGAAATGATCATTAGGTTGGTCAAGCCCAAACGCGTGCATCCAAAATTGTGACCTTGAGTCTCGATCAGACATGCCGCAAAGAGCGTGAAGAATTTAGAAAAGAGAAAGAAAAAGAAATTCATCTATTTTATATTATGCATCAATTAGACCAGACTCCCCCCCCCCCTCCAAAACGTCATCAAGACTTCTTTACTGCTGTTTGGTTCTCCCTGCGATGTGGTTTAGGACGCCGTGTGATTTACCGCCATCAATAAACATGAACAAATTAAAGCTCGGCAGCTAAGCGAGCATTACATTACCAAGGAAATCAACAAAAAAGCCTGATTGTGAATGTAGGAAACACATTTTCTCCACAAATGAGCCTCAGCTGTTTGAACCGGAGTGCACCATGCATAAGAAATAGCACTTTCTCCCAGAAAAACAAATCTAAACCGACCCAGAATGGTGGCAGCAATTTGGGTAATTGGCGATCATTGGTGTTTATGTTAAACCGCCGCAGAAGTGGTCAAAAGGTGTTGATTAATTTTCTATAACGGCAGCTCCGACTGTTATTCCAGCTGTAATTGAAATCACAGGTTAATATTAATGTTAAATATTGCTATCGTTTCTATGCACTGAAATATTTGCTTTTTTGACCTTTAGCGAACGGTACATGATAACATTTGGCTAATTTTGTCTATTCAATTCCATTAAGCTTCCATTGCACTGGTTCCGACTTGAAATGAGGGTGGCAGAACACTCGCGCAGGATGTGCTACTATTGGAAAATACTGTATTAGGGTGGTGCATAAGTTTGTGGCCTTTTGGAACAACCTTTATTCACAAATTTCTAAAATAATCCATAGAGCTAGTCTTCAAAGTAATCGCTGTTAGATTCTACGAACTTTCTGCCACTTATCTGGCAAAGAAACATCACCATCGGGAAAGAAGGATTCGGGTTTTGAGGAAATGAATTCAAGTATGTAATTTTGTATATCCTGGACTTTTTGAATGTCTTGCATAGTGACCTAAACAAGTGGAAATCCGATAGCGCTGTGTCCGGTGAGTAGACTGGATGCGTATCCAAGGCTAATAATTTTCGTCTTTCGTCACTTTTGCGACATGTGGCCTTGTGTTGTCATGGAGGAGGAGGATTTGTGAACGGCCGCTGGATGATCGTAGTTCATTGATTTTTTCTTTTTTTTTTTTTTTCTCCCTTTTTTGATCGCTCAACTTGATCAGTGTAACGTTGTGCGTTTGTCAGTTTCTCCAGGATGGAGCAGATCGTAATAAAGCTGTAATGCTCCTGTAATGCAGGCGTGAAGCCGTTGAGTGATATTTCTCTCTGAACGTGCATGAGGAACCACCAACCAGCTTTCAGGATATTTCGCATTGCCTTCGGACGCCTTAGAACAGCAAACTGATCCATATTCAAACGCTCTATTCGCAGCTCTCCAGTCCATCGTGTCGCAGCTGTTGTGTTGTATTCTTTCTTTCCTTACTTGTATTCCTTACTGTTTCTTATTTGTTACTAATTAATAATTGGCATGGCTAATGGGGTCTTATCTTGTCTGTTGAACCGAAATTGTGGCTCAGTGGGTAAACTGAAGCAAGACGTTAAATACAGAAGAAAAGTGAACAGTGTTCTTTCTGTAAATAATCTTCTTTGCTTAAGGTTGTGTAATGTACCATGACAGTCAATAATTAGTTCGGGGCCTCTAGGTTCATCGGTTTCTCTTCTTTGTCTCACCTGGCCGTATAAATATTTACTCGAATCCAGTTTCAGGCTTTAAAAAGACGTCTTGATGTAAACCCAATCCCCTCCCACTGTGCTCAATTACAAACTGTATAAACAAGCCAGGCTCTGTGACTAGATAGACGTCGACACGAGCACAGCATGAACACGAACGCGGCGCTACAGCACTTAAATGGCACGTTGTACTATATTAGCTTTATTAAACGTTAATCACTTGCTCAAAAAAAAAAAAACAAAAAAAAACAACAACAAATAATAAAGTTGTCAGCAGCGCGCTTTGACTTGGCACGCGGTAGGAGGTTTTGGCAGCGGTGTTCCTCAAGGTCCTAAAGGCCACAATTCACAATTTATTGTCTTCTAATCAAATTAATTGTAATACATCAAATTAAATGTTGCTCACTGAGCGGGGTTGAAGATTTAAGGGCTGGTGACACGGCTGACTGTTTAAATAGTGCGAATCATCTTGACGGAATAGATCAGTACAATAAAAAAAAAGAAAGAAAGAAAGAGAGAAAAATTTGTCACTTGCACCAAGTGTAGCGTCTAAAGTTTGCTTCTTTATACATCTTATTGTGAAATAAAGTGCAAAAATACATTAAGAAATCCATATTTACAACTGAAACAAAATTTGACACAAAAGTGACACGATCTATTAGATAAGAAATTAAACATTTTGGAAAATAATCAACGAGACATCGTGCGATGCTACTTGATAAAGCGCACTTACAATTACCAACCTGAATTTTTCATTTTTTATTTTTTCCAATAACAGTTATTGAGTGTTTTATTCCCCCTATAGTTCATCAACCTGCCAGCACTAACAAGTTAAAAATGATATACTTATTCTCTTATCCATTTAAGGTTGGATTTACTGTTGCGGAAGATTAAATTCCTGGTATCACTTGTATTGTAACAGTTATAAACAGCCTCTTTTTTTTTTTTTTTTTTTTTTTTTTTTGTCGCTTAAAGGTAACAAGACAAAAAACACAGCTTTTCTTGTTCCTTAGTAAACACAACGCACTCCTTCTGGAACGCTTTCCTATGCCAGTAAGCTGTTACCATAGAAACGATAGCATATTACACATTATACATAATCAGCACATTAATATGAACTCGTGATTGCAGCTGGAACGACCGTCAGAGCTGCTCTAATAGGAAGCTAAATCAAAACCTTTCGAACCAATCAGAAGTCGCGTATTTAAAAAAATAAATAAAAAAATAATAAGATTGTTAAAAAAAGATTCCAAAATTGTCTGTGCTATCTGTGTGTCTCTGAGACGGCAGTAGGAACGACAGGATGTAAAAATATACGTATGATGTCCCATTAATTCCACTGATTACATTTACATAATCAATTCCATTACATCCCATTAGACATTTCATTTGCTTCCACGTTTCATCGCACAATTCAACTTCAGTTTTATTTGTCTGCTGCTTTTACCTTACAGAAATCGTAATGTCCATCTCACGCTCCCCAGCTCGCAAACAAATAACCTTCACGCGATGTGCATAATTGCGTTCAGATGTACCCCGTTTCAGACGTGTTCTGTTTGTCATTTGTTTTTAAAGGAAAATAGCATCTCCTTTTTTTTTTTTGGTCCTGAAACCCAGCATTGTTTTTAAATGATGTCTTTCCGAATGATTGAAACCCCGAATGACATCTTGGATTAGTTTTTGAGAAACAATCAACTAAACATTTCTTCGTAGTGGACTCAGACTTTTGGACCTATAAATAACTATAAATAAAGAGTTATAAGGCTCATTCAGCTTCTGTATCGCCATAAACACAGTGAGAGGAAATGGAGCAATATGAGTTATGATGTTGCTATAGAATCCCTCGTGCGGATTGTAAGCGCCTCAGCTGGCCACAGTGTTGCTGATAGAGCCGAGCTTGCCGTGCTCAGGTGTGAAAGGTCCTCACTGCGACGCTTTGAATTCAATCTCGCACGCCACGAATGGGTTCAATTCAATTTCAGGCCCATCCAATTTAGAAAAGGTGTTTTTTTCTTCTTCTTCTTCTTCTTCTTCTTTTTTTTTTTTTTGTTCTAAAAGAATCATTTCTGCGCTCTGATCTCTTGTGAAATATATGCCAATTCTCTCTTTGAATCAGAGTTTCAAAGTAATACTTGAATCGATTGCATTAAAGATAATGCGCCTGAACTTTACCAGGCGCTGTTCTTGTTCTGCGAGATACTGTAGTAGGACCGCTTGAACCGGTGTAGTATTAATTTTGACCCGTTTGCTTATAATGAAAATTGTGGACCGTATTGTGTGTGTCCTCAGATGTACTGTTCATATAGTTACGCAAGAGTTGCACGCATGGGGCGCGGTTTGTATAAATAGAGATGCGTCTCGATTATGAGCAATTCTGTACGATTTCGGACTTGAACAAGGACCAGCATTACGTAAGTCCGGCGCCACTTTCTGAGAATTTGATGTAACTACAATATGTTGCACCGAAATGTATGTATTGGGCTGTAAACGCATTAAAGAAATGCCATTTGAGGCTGACATTATTCACACAAGTGACACTTTTAATGAATTAATAGTGATTTTTCTTCCTTTGAGAGCACACAGGAGGATACAGAATCTTAATCAGAGACATTGCAACATTTTTTTTTGGGATGAAGCTATGAACTGTCACAAAGTGACAAATGTGCAAAATTTACAAGTGCATGTCCAGACTAGGCTTCGAACCATGGGCGAGTTCCATTTACACGAGAGTGCATAATATTTACAAAAACACTGCTATAATTCATCTCAAAATAGCAAATTATAAGCGTGATAAAATATCCTACGTGCCGTATATGTATCACAATTTCACGACCTCAGCTTAGTATCTCTTGGCTACATTAAACTGTGCAACTGTCAGTAATGGGACGTACTGTATATTTAAAAAAAAAAGAAACGAAATCAAATAAAGTGCTAAACGATGTAAACGAAAGTGCTGGATCAAGTGCTATTTTATAAGTCTCTAAATAACAAGGACAGGAGTTACGTTGTTAGATGAAATCAAAGTTGCTGTAACTAATCTAATTACGCCTAGACTACCATCAATGCAGCAATATATTTCAATATGTAAGATGTCTATGTTCAATGTGATCCTCCCAACACCTTGCTCTGGATGAAAATAGGCATATGCCTCTGAGGGTTAAACGCCGTTGTCTGGATTATGGCGAGAAACCTCACCTCATGCACAGCTACTTTAAGAAAAATCTGAATTTGGACAACACACAGGTGATTTTCCTGATTTGAATGGCATGCCCCTGAAATCGAATGAAGTTTCTGTATAACCTGAGTCTGGATAAAAAGACCTTTCCTCATGTAAATACGGACGTTTTTTTAAGTTTTTGGATACAGTTTTGCTGACTCTGAATAAAGCGCTATATCTGTACCTCTCATTAGCATGATTTTTAAATAAATCTTAATAAAGAGACCCTACTGTGGATCCATCTTACTGCTCTTACACACACGTATCTAAATAGTCACTGTAACACGTGAGCTACAGGCAGAGTCTGTTTATTTAGGGTTATCCAAAAAAAAAACAAAAAAAAAAAAAAAAAACATAGTCCAAGTCCATGGTCAGGGTCAAAATAACTGCAAAGTATGGGCAAACATGATTACGACTAGTAAATCCATCATCAATTATTTAAAACTGGCAGGCTGAGGTCAAAATGATAAAAAATAGAAAAATGCAACTAGGAACTAGTAACGAGGAGTAGGTTTAGATTCGGAGCGTGGTGTTTTGACCCCCTGAACCAACCATACACAAGGTTTTCATTTTTTTGTTTTTTTAAAAAAAATATTTTATTTATTTATTTTTTATTGCATTGGATGGCAAAACATATAGCCTAAAATCTGTTTTAAAGTAAATAGTTTTAAACAATTAAAGTTAACGTTTGTAATGGTTGAGAAATGACTTAATATTGTCATACAAATAGTTCTATACCAGAATCACAATCTATGAATAAACATGCAATTTTGAAACAAAATTCATGTCCTTGAATCCTAAATTTGACTGAATTAGGTAGCTGGTTAGTAAACCTGACCTCTATTAATTAATTAGTGACTTTATATT
>JAOVYU010000002.1:858045-875767 GCA_025674565.1 Synodontis membranacea | reverse complement strand
ACAGCTATGCACACTACACCTTTACACACTACAGTCATACTACATCACACTGCACTATATTACAGCTATGCACACTACACCTTTACACACTACAGTCATACTACATCACACTGCACTATATTACAGCTATGCACACTATCCCTATACATGCTATGATCATAATATGGCACATTACACTATACTACAGCTAAACACACTTTACCTAGATTCACTACAATCCTACTACACCATCACATATTACAGCCATACACATAATATGGCAAACACTGTACATGGTTATACACAATATACCCAGACACATCATTAAAATCATACTACTGTAGACCACACTGCACTATACCTCAGATATACACACTATAATCATAATATGGCACGCTACACTATACTACAGCTGTACACACTATACCCAGACACACTGCAATCATACTACACCACACTTTATTATGCTACAGCTACAGTATACACACTACAACCATACTGCATCACACTATGGCTGTATAGTACCTATGGCAATATACTGTACACACTATAGTCATTCTGCAACACATTGTACAAGCACCAGGTAGTGCATGCTGTACCCAGACACAGTGTATACTGTACTTACAATGTACTTACAATGCACAGTGCTGAATTACAGCTGTACATAATATACCTGGATACCCTTAATCATAATTATATTATGGCATGCTATGCATAATCATATGATGGCACAAAGCACTACACTGCATACAGTATATAGACACTTTACTGACAATGCTCTATATAGTATCTACTGTATGCACATGATTGCCTGATGCTTATTCTTATTCATACTACAACACACTGCACTATTACCGTACTGCTGCACAATACTGCATCTGTACATCATTATAGCTAAACAAATTGTGATCATACTATAACACATTGTACTATACTGAAAGAATCATATTTGGCACACTACATTGCAGTACACTATAGCAATGCACACTATATTCATACTACAGCACACTGCACTACGCTTCAGCTTTACACTCTATAATCAATTACATTAGTATACGCTTCACTACACTACAACTATACACACGACAGACTTCCCTGACAGCCTTAACATCTTGCAGAATCTGAATGCAACTTAAAAAAAAAAAAAAAAAAAAGAGTCAACATCACACTCATGTTGCACTGAGATCAAAGCCAGATAAAAGACAACTCTTCCTGCGGCTCTTCACACTCGATCTTGATATTGATTTATTTATAAGATCATGCATAAATGTATTTGATTAGTGGATAGTGGTAGCATGTTTGTTGCTTTTCTGATGCCTCACAGATTGTTTTTCTATTTTTTTCATTTACATATGAGCAGGACAGAATGCTCACTTAATGCATTCATCCTCATGGGGTCCCCGGGAAAAAAAAAAATAAATTAAAAAATACGAGATCAAAGCTCGCCTCCTTGTCGAGTTAATCACCTTCCCAGAAGGGCCACACTGGTAGTATGCATTTAGAAAGATTAGGAGTTCATATAGAGGGCACGAGAGATTGTATGTGTATATGTGTGTTGATGTGCTCTTTTAGAAGCAAAAAAAAAAAAAAAAAGGCTATTGAGTACATTAGCAACCCACGAGTCCACCTTAGCTGAAAATTATTACACCCCAACGGAAGATGTGCCTGCAAACGATTATCTATATGAATGGGATGTAGGGAAATAAAGAGGTATTGAACTGTATGCCCATTATATCTTTACAGTCCTCACAGCAGCCTCATTCAACGGGAGGTGTCTTCAATTTGGTTGAGCGACCAGGAGCCCCGGCGATATCTTACACCCAAGTAATGCATTTCTTTTTAATGGTGCAACACCTGTGAGGGCAAAGGAATAATGGTGCTCTTGAAATAAATTAGTATGGCTTTATTGAGATCTGTCATGGGCCAGACAATGGTTCTCTGTGCCCAGAGTGCTCTCGTAAGCAAGCAGGGGAAAGAAAAAAAAAAAATCGCTTAAAATGTGCGGAAATCCGATGCCTTCGCCGCTTCAATTTTTCTCCGCTGACAGCCTCTCCACTTCTAACCCAGACTTAATTACCATTTCATTTTTCATTTGCCTCCAGAGTTGCCCCGAGCCCCAATCTGGTCTCTCTCCGTACAAAAAAAAAAAAAAAATTGGTAAGAAAGATCTAATACCTGAAGCTCAACAATTTTGCATAACGGTGCCATGTCATAAACCGGTTTGCGGACACTTCAAACTGTAGAGATTATTACACAATGATCCAATCTATCAGCCCGAATTGTGTGAAACTTTGGGTTCCCTCGCAAGAAAATGAAGTATTGGAAAAACAGTCGAAATCTTGACCCAGTTTCGAATAATGGTGGGGAAAAGAAAGTGCGTAGTGGTAGTGCAGTTTACGCCAGTCACGGACAACGTGTCCCACTCTCTAAAAAGTCATCTTTTTAATTGGGAAGATCCGGTGTAGATTGATCCAACCAGGGTGTAGCGCCACAGAAATACTGCTCCCTGCTATAAGACTGTATAACTCATGTTCAGTCTGGACATATCAGTACCTTGTCAATAATTTTTTTTCGTTAGGGGTCAAATAGTAACAGATGGTTATTTAGGGTACAGTACATTATATATTGCATCATATGACACAATTACACTGCAGTCTCAGAGAACCGGGTAATAAATCTTATATTTTTGTTCCTGTATTTATTGATTCTTGGCCGTGTCCAATTTATTGTAGTCTACCATGGGGCTAAAGGACCCCTGGGTCTATACCAATAAAAAAACAACATATCTCCACAAATTGAACTTTGCTCAATATCCAGGGTTTGTATCTTGCATTTGTGTCTTAAACGATTTTCAATGAGCTTAGTAAACTTGGGCACATGTCGTCCCTATGAGAGGAATTGGGCACCTACTCTATTGAACTTTCTCAACTTACATCGGATTACGTTTGCCAATGTACTGCAATGTGTAGAAAACTGTGCACTCTATGCTTACTACAGCACGCTACTATAAACACGCATTACACACTTCCGCGGAACTTCATAATCCTGCTCTACTGAAGAACATTACACTAAGATTACAGCACTCCGTAATAAACCCATACAACAGGACTACATTAAACAATATACTATAATCACACTTCTGCATACTACAAAATCGAATGTTACAATCGCACTATGTCAGACTACACTACCACAGCTGAAACTCAACACGTTATAATCCCACTACAGTCCCATACACTATACTACAACATACTCTCATACGGAGTATGAATGTAAAACTGCTAATATTTAATCAACCTATTTAGTTTTTTTTGACAAAAGACAAAAGAGTAACAATTTACTCTTTTATGATATGATGGATCTAATATACTATGGCACACTCCACTATACTACAGCTTGCATGCTCGATTATACTCCAGAGCACGTATAAATATTGTGCCAAGATGCATTATAATCATACTATGGCATAATCTACTATACTACAGTATCGCTCACTATAATCACAGTGAATATATCTATAACCATATCAGAGTGTGCCATAGTATGATTATACACTGTATCAAGAGACACTATATCCATACCACAACACCCTCTACTATACTAGTCAATATACTACAGCCACACACAATATACCCAGACTTTAAATTTATATTTTGGCACCCTGTACTACACTACAGCTGTACTCGCGCTACCCAGACACGCTATAATAATGCTATGGCAAAATGTACTATAATAAAGCATTACTCAGTATATCCATTTGCAGACTTAGTACTAACTGTAGTACATGATAACACTATATCCAGACACACTATGATCATAATACAGCACACTGAGCTATACTACGGCTGAGCACCATACATCCAGATGCACTATAGTCATGCTGTAACACACTGCACCGTACTACAGCTATGTGCACTATACTACTGTATAGTATACTGTATACAAACTGAACTACAGTATACTACATCTTTATACGCCCTCTATACCGAAACACCCTATAACCATATTATGGTGCACTTTATTCACTGTAATACCTCATCACACCGCGCTATGCCCCAGCTAAGTCATGCACGTTACACTCGGACATACTATAATCATTCTACAGCAAATTACTCTGTACTTCAACACCCTATATGCAAACACTCTAATCAGAATGCACTATATTTTACTACAGCAGGCTGTCATTACTGTATATTCGATTTCACCATAGCCAAACTATACTCAGACACACTACACTGAGGTTCCAGCATAACAAATGCATTTATGTAGTCACTCTAACTGGCTACTCAGAGTATTCCTATTTGATCGCTGCTGTTTTTCTAACCGCAGTGCATTCATCGCACCCCTTTTATGCACCGTCGTTTGCGCGGCTGTTGTAATAATGTAATTTCCCTTACATGATCAATGAGGAAATCTCTCTCTCTCTCTCTCTCTCTCTCTCTCTCTCTCTCTCTCTCTCTCTCTCTCCATTTTCTCTTTTCAATATCTGCTCCAGGAGCTTGTTTGAGCTTCAACACTGGGAAACCAGCTGTCTGAGTGATATCACTCTTTTCATTTCTCTCTCTCTCTCTCTCTCTCTCTCTCTCTCTCTCTCTCTGTCTCTCTCTCATACCTTTTTAGTCTTCACAAGACAAATACACTGCAGATGCTTGTCACATGTCCACTTAAGATTTAAGCTTAAAAAAAAAACTCCCGTTATTTAATAAATCCAGTATATTTAATAACATATTCTGCTCTATTTGACAGCTCCAAAATTACCTCTTCAAACCAAGATAAAATACAACCGTCTAGAGACAACATGACTTATCTTATCCCTGCCTTTCCAATATTATCTATCTATCTATCTATCTATCTATCTATCTATCTATCTATCTATCTATCTATCTATCTATCTATCTATCTATCATAAGTCTGAACACCTCATCATGACAGATGAGAGTAGGAACCCTGCTGAACCCTGCATTGCAATTATATTAATTATGAAATCATAATATTAATTATGAAACATTTACTCAAATACAGTGCGCTACACTAAAACATGGCCAAAAACAAAAAGGAAGGTTGGACATCGTATTGAGAAAACTACCGTATAAGACGAATCAACTGTCAGCTTAAGACGTCAGCTTAAGGAACGCGTGTTAACAGATCTGGATAGTAAAATGGAAGGAACGGATTCATATGACCCGAATCAAATGTTTATCTCGTAAATCTACCCGTTAATGAAGACAGGAACACATTCATAAATTTTATTGCTATGATATTGAGAAATATGCCATAACAGCTACTATTATTAGAATATATAATGCGTTACAAATATATAAACAACTGTTTATAATATGTAGAATTTGTGTTGTCATGTAAGAATAAAAGCTGCCAAGAGATATGGCTTGGAGCATTAACCCACTACGAAACCACCCTCTAGTTTTATAAATTAAAAAGAGCTAAATAAAAAAAAAAAAAAAGTTCCCCAACCTCAAGACTCCATCTGAACTTCTCCCTTTGGATGCCATCTTGTCTTCTCAGTGAAGAAATGAAGAAATAATAGAGCCCTAGGCGGCTTGTGTTATTTATGGAGGGAGACCTTTTGCGTGGGGATCTTCTGTGGAGAATGCACCGTGTCTTGGGTTGTTAACCGACGCCTGTATTGGGATTCATATCTTCCATGACATCTAAGTCTGGAGGATGGGGAGGTCTGATGAATTGGCTGGGTGTGCAGAGAATTGAGATGGAGAGCTCATGGGCCATGCAATGCCCTCAGGAGTGACACTTTTAGAGTGGGTTTGGGTTTTCTTGACAGAAATGAGGCGCATGCAGGCTTTACCTCCATGGCCTGGATAATCGGTCCACAACTGCAAATTGCATTTGTCTCTAGAATATTAAAGGTTAAAAAAAAAAAAAAAAAACAGAGGAAGAAAGAATACTGCAACACTTTTTTGACATGCAGTGTGTTCGCTGAGGCATGGCCACACTACCAAATGCATGTTTGTTATTCTTGAGAGCATCAAACCATGACGTGCTGCTGTCAGATCTGCTAGCACTCTGATCTAAGTACTATATACTAGGGCCGAGAAATAAAAAAAAAAAAATCAATTCTTAGATACATTTTGATTCTCTCTTTAATTCTGCATTGACCTCCAAAATCTTTAAAGAATAAAAGAGTCCAAATACAATGTGAAGAAAGTTATAAGACGTCCAGACCAATTGGGTAATGAAATATGAAGCAGCAGCATGTCCCAGAATGTTTTAAAAAATAAATAAATAAATAAATAAATAAATAATAATAAAAGTGTCTAATAGTGTAATTGTGCATTTAATACTAGTGGGATAGAAAATACCGACTGAAAAAGCAGATCACTTTTTTTCCCCTTTGCTGTCAAGATATGCAATGAACATCTAATTTGCATGGAGTGTCTTAGTAGAAATTATCACCTTAATCACAACAAATTTGGTTTCATTTAACAAAAAGGCTTCACGATCATTATTCGGTAGCTTATGAAATAGCCCTTGATCCAGCGTCGTATTATTTTGAATTTTTATTTATTTTATATCATGTTCTCACAGTTAATTGTATTATAAATTCTCTGTTTAGAGTTGTTAAATAAAAAAAACACAAAAAAACAAGAATTATGATTTTGTTAATTTGATGCACACTGCCATAAAGAAGACATGCTCATGGTTTGAAGGATAAGCTGACCAAGCACTCATCTGCTATGCTTACAGCTCACTTAGTTATTTCATAATACTGTCCAAAAAAAAAAAAAAAAATGAAGTTAGGTCAGGGATTAAGACGCTGTAGTGGTTTTGATTGTCTTTACAGCTCAACACGTCCATTGTGGTAGGCCTGAACATAATACTGCTTGAGTTTTTATTGTGCAAGGAAAATTGAGTCTAAGGTCAGAATTGAACATGACTCCACCCCATGCCTGGTCATGACTTCTGAACAGTAGATTGTAGGTGCAGTTTTGTATTAAATCTTCAAACTCAATCCTGAATATGGCCACTAACAAATAAGACCGTGTAGAGATGTAGTATCTCTAACAAGCTAACATGCATGGTTAATGCTTATGTCGAATAAGATGATATTTAGTGATGTAACTGCCCCAGTGTCTATGAAGCATGAACAATGCTGAGGTTATACACCTACAGTAGCAAAAAATGCCATATGGACAACTGAGCTAAATCAGTCTCCATCCATTATCTGTACCGCTTATCCGTTAAGGGTTTGTAGAGAAGTTGGAGCCAATCCCAGCATACTTTGTGCTAGAGGCAGAGTACACCCTGGACAGGTTCTCTTTTTCAAGGCTAACACAGAGTCAAACAGCCGTTCACACCTATGGGCAATTTAGAGTAGGCATTTGACCTAATCTGGAGGTTGTGGGAGGAAACCAGAGCACACTGAGGAAATCCAAAGGAAGAACATGCGAACTCTGAACAGTTAGGACGCAGAACTTTCTTGCAGTGAGACTACAGTGCTTACCCTGCCACCCAAAATCATAAATCATACATTTCTGTGTATTGCAGTATCTGCCCCATGAATGTGTGTATACACCTATCTCAGTCTGTTTTCATATCCTGGGTTATTACCGGTGAGGTTCAGGTGATGGATGACCCTTACAGCTTACCTTCATGTCTTGCCTCTGCATTTCAACTATGGCTTCTAGTAAGACTCTGAAGATCGTATCACAGTGCAACTGGACGGCTTTTGAGTGTCGATAAATATTTAATTACTTTCCACCAAGTTGTCTGGCTTTGTATCACTGCCTTTTGTCTCTAGTGTTGCACTCTTCTGATTATTATCGCTTTTCCCGCCCGCTCACTCTTGGCCCGTGTGCCAAAGAATATTTGCGGAGCTCTCCTGAGGGCTAGTGCTTGTTCCAACCCCCCGTGTGTAGTCTGTTCTCGCACTCATCTGTTCTTTCCGAAAACTATCTTGCCTTTTGTTTCTTCTGGTCAGTCGGTGTCAGCTTCTGTGCTCTGATTGTATGTTAGTGTCTATAGTAAATGACCCTATAGCAAAGATTTTTCTTCTTTTTAGCTTCGAAGTACTGTAGAAGTCTTTTAAAATGCAAGAACCATTAATGACACTAAGCATCCTTGAGGAACACTTTGTAGAGAGTAGATATAATTAAAATCAGACACTTAAATAAGACAAATCAGTGCACACGAATGAAATATTTAATAAGACAGAATATATAACCTATTCATATAATTATGAATTGAATTCTTGTTTCTAATTAGTCAGACTCGTCTATTATAACAGTTCTGACCGTAGTACGAGTTGTAATTTGAACAAAGAAACTAAATTTTCTGACCTGGAAAAGTGTAGATGGGGTATTGGACAATGCTCTGCCTTGCACACTCTTTGCTTTATAAATGGAATTTTGTGCTCTCTCTCTTTTTTTTTTAATTGAGCCATTATACGGAACCAAATACAAGTGGTGCCGAGCTGTAAAAAAAAAAAAAAAACATTAGCGGTGTCACTAACGTTTTGCCTTGAATGATACCTTAATCTGAGAATAAAGCTAATAGCGTAGACTTTGTTTTTACAAATGCGAAACTAGGAACTATGCTTCAGGTCATCTGTTGTATTATTTTTCTACATTTGCTGGCTGGAAAATGGGCTGGATATTAAAATCAGTGGAAGAGGATGGAGGGAAGGAAAGAAAAACACGCGTAGATAGATGAGTGCTATCAGATTTGTGCTTTGGGTTAACACTTGATTACGTAGTCTGTGGAATACCAATTTGGTGGCTCCAGCTTGAAATTCAGCGTGCAACCAAAAGAACCAAAACCAAAAAAAAAAAAAATAACAAAACAGAAATGAAAGAAATGCTTAGCTAAAGAAATTCTAATAGCATAAAAAAACTGTTGTGTGTTTGTATTCAGCACTTAAAAAGGATTAGGATTGACTGGTTTCTTTGAGATTATTGAGATACTGTATTAAAGTCGTAAAAGAGTATGTATCTACTTTTGGTGGTTCTGTTCTATAGAATATAAGAGTAAGAAAGCGTTCAATAGAAGTCCGTGTAAAGAGCCGTGCATTGGGTTATATGGCTATAAAAAGGTTAACATATTAGACTGAACAGCATGCTGCTACGGGAAACTAGCCCACACCTTCTGATCAATCAGGTTTGAGAATTCGACAGCGTCGTGCCATAATGTTGCTTAACAACCTGTTCAACAAAGTTGAAAAAAAAAATAAAAACTTGGAAAGTATAAAATGTAGGATTCTTTTTTTTTTTTTTTTCTTTTGAAGCTTGAAATGTCAAGAAGAGTTCACGTCTACAGCAGAAGGTTGAATGAAAAATCATTTTTCTACATTTTATATCGATACAAAATCCAGTTACGTTCTTTAGGTGGGAAAGAAGAATCTTTCTGCCAAATGTGTGTGTAGGTCAAAACTCAAGGAGCGGTGAAATCGATGGCATTCCCTGGGAGGTTGAAGGGTTGAGCGAATTCATAGAGAGATTCGATAGATGACAGATAACAGTGCTGCCATTACAAAGTGCTCTGGGCCAGCAGTTCAATCTTTATACCAAGTTAGACGGGAACATTTCAAGAAGGAGCGAAATCAAAGAGTAGGTAGGAAGGATTAAAAGAGATGTTAGCAGGATTAAGTCAATGTGTGCTATCAGTATAATATATGATTTGCAGCTAGCCGTATGTTTAAGAATGGTAGTTCCACCCAGGCCAAAATGGACTGCCAAGGTATGACTTTTCTAAATGACTCAAGCCAAGCTTTAGGCTAACAATGATGGCAGCTAGCATGTGATAAGCCAGACCGGGTTAGTTAGCAAGATTTAATAAGCTTTCACACGTGAAAAGAACAACTTGTCCTGGAACCATGTCTCAGCATGTAATTGGCAAGGGTCCACCTCACCTCAAGGCTCAATATTTTGTGCGTTCTGACATGCTTTTCTGTTCATTACAGTTGTAAAGAGTGGAACCACTTCATGTCACCTGGAACCACTTAGGCATTTCGTTCACTGTTTCTGTATCGTTTTTATTCAACGAGCTTGTGTGTCAGTTAGGTGGAAAGTGTTGGCAAGCTGTCCACCAGATACATCAAATAAACATCTGCTTAGGAACTTACAAAAAAAACCTGGACTTGTCCTTAGGTCAAGTTTGAGGTCAAGTCTAGGTTGAAAATCCTGCCCCGTACCCAAACGTTCTGCCGTGCTGAATATTGTGCCGATATCTCTGGTTCCTGCGACGATGGGCAGACTGAATTCTTATTTTGTGTACAATATTGGTCAGTTATTAGTAGAAAGTTCAGTTCACCGGGGAATGGGAATCTTCTTTCAGGAATGAATGAATGAAATTTGACATGTGATCACCTGAGAATTTGTCCTTCTGGGGTTTAAGCCAGGGATGAGACTTGTTGACAGATGGGCAAGAAATTGCTTGGCTGCAAACCTTAATACTTCTGAGTTTGATATTTATGGCAGTAAGGAAGTTATATAAACAGACAGGTGACAAATGAAAGGGAAAAACCAACAAGTTTTGCTTTCAGCTATATTTGAATTAAGATTTCCTCCCTTCTATGCTACTTATATGTGAAAAAAATCCAAACCATTTTCATCTTTGATTCCTCTGACCCAATCCTATAACACATGTGGTCTGACGTTTCTTCAGTTCCCCGCTCACAACTTTAGTTCCTAGTACAGTACTGCTTGATTTGCTAATCTGCCAACAAACCTAGTACAAAGCCTAGCATGGTGTTGTAAGTCACATTTCGTGTGTTTGACTAGGTTGCTTTAGGCGGATTTGTTTCTGGTCAGACCTAAAGATACCCTGGAGTGTACACACCCACAAGTGACAACAGTAGTGGTCAACTATTGTTGCTTGCTAATGTCAACGTACAGTAGGCATGTAGCTTTATACTACAATGTGGCCACCAAAGTCAGTCAAGGTGACCACTGTTTTGGTCATGAAAACCATGGAAAAACCATAGAAGGTCATTATGGATATCAGTTCATAGACAGAATTTTGTACTAAACTGTCAGGTGATGTCATATCCACCCAATCAGAGGGAACTTTCGTCAGTGCAGGTTTAGTATTACTTTCCATCACGATCTTTCCAAGGCTTGTCTGAGTTCAAGCCATTTGTTGCGTTATTCGGCGTATTGAAAACCGAGTTTCATCATGTCTTCACTGCCTGCCTGCTTATCTTCTGCATGTCAATCATGAGCTAGGCTGTGGGTGCTTTTTTTTTCTTTTCTTCCACCAGAGCTGACAGGATCACGTTGACAATGTGAGCACTGCAGGGCAGCAACCATGTTTGCTCCAGAGCTCCACTGTCAATTCAAGTCAACAGTCAAGTTTCTGAAACAATAAGGTTCTAATGCTGTTTTTTTTTCTTTTTTGCAAGACTTCGGTGCACAAACCTTTTTTTTTTTGGGAATCCGGTGTTTTTTATTGTCTGTATACCTGTAGAATGCGATGCGATGCGATGTAGAAAAATACCTCCTGGTATTTTTCACTTTGTATATCTGAATCACAGCACCTCCACACTTGGCAATGACCCATGTCATGTCATCTACAGTATAGCCGATCCTCTCGGGTGTTGCAATTCTTCGAAGGATTAACATCACTCAGTGTCAACCAGGTTGAGATTTAATAGATAAAAGCATGTGACATGACCATAAGAAGATGTTTATTGGACAATTAGTGGAAGGAGTCTCCAGTGTCAGTGCTTTGTTGTAGTTTCTACCATGAGAACATTTTCAGGGCAGAAGAGTTAGTGTACTTTGGTTGCCTAGTATCTTACAGTATGAACTTCTACAGAGAGGGGGGGAAAGGCTGGGTAGGGAATGACTGTTTATAGCTGCTATAACATAAGTGATAACGGGAACTAACTTGTTTTGCGGATGTATCATAACATTAGACATCATTTTTAGTGGATAAGTATTTGTGACTTCCTAAAGTATTCTATTTGAAACTCTTTCCGAGTGAAACCCATTCCTAAGCCTGAAAGTATTTTACTGGATTTTTATGGAAACATGGAAAGCCTCTTTTATTTTTTAACTCCACCTGTACTGTCTGCTCGACCTCCCACTCACTCCTGCAATCTTTCAAATTACTCCCATGCTGCACGCTGTTGTGTCGGCTCCTGGGGTTCCTGCTGTAATGCATGCCTCTACTGCAAGCGGATCCATAATTATAATACAAACAGACAGGCAGAGGTCAAACCCAGCACTCAAAGTGAAGTACAGTGGACTTGAAACTGGCGGAGCAAGTCAACGAGGATCTGGAAAGTAGTTAAAGTACTACAACTTTGATAGATGGCTTAGAAATCATGGAAGGCTTCAAAGGAAAAAACAAGTAAGTGAATTGTAAGAAAATTACAAAAAAAAAAAAAAAAACACTTAAAGCATGGGGCAGGAACTGAGGGAAATTAGAAAGTAAAAACATTCCGTCCTAGTACTTCGGTCTCAAATTGCATACTATGAACTTTGTACTTCATGGACATAGGTGAAGTGGGTAGCGTTGTTGCTTTAAATCTCCAGGTTTCCCGGCTTGATCCTGAGCACAGGTTGCTCTTAGTGTGAAGTTTTGCATGTACTGTACTGCACTTGTCTGCATGGGTTTCTTCTGGGTTCTCTGGTTTCCTTCTACCTCTCTGGCATTGGTAAGTTGACTGGCGACTCTAATTCTGAGATCCGACTACACAAAAGGTTAGGGTTAACCCTAACACCTTACCCTAACACCTAATCCTAACCCTAGCCTTGGGTTTTTGTCTTTCATGATGGTCACCATGTCAGCTTGGGAATTCATAGTGCCGTTGATTCTTGCCATGTCTTGGTTGGGAGACTGGCAACACTGCAAGTTTGACCCAGACCAATCATTTTTTACATTTTTGCATCTTGTCAGTTTGGAGGGTGAAGAAATTGTCAACAGTGGCTACAGAAGGAATGTCAAGGAACATGTTGTAGGAGATGTCAGACTAAGTGAAAAACTGCAAATTTTGTTCATGCTAGGCTTTTCATCAGGGTGTCGTGGGGTGTCCCAGACCCCATATCGCTGTTCTTCGATTTTGTCTTTACAACTGTGCTTTATCTTACTGTAGTCAGAAAGCAGTTAGCCACCTTTTCACCTTACCGTTAATGCACTTTGTTAGCAATCAAAGCATCTACTCAAGATTTCTTTCTCTTTTTTTTTTTTTTTGTAATCATGAGACCTTCATATCTTCACCGGTAGGCTGGTTAATCTATTAGGGGCTGTGACACCGGTGCTTCGACAGGCTTCGAATGCTTTTTTCTTTTTTTTTTTGGAACACAGCACTGAAATGAGATTGAAAGAGCGAGAGAGAAGTGTGCTCAGCGCAGATTGTCCGTTTCCTCTCAGCGGGTTGTAATTTAGCCATGGACCACGGAGGAAAAATGAATTGATCTGAGGGGTCAGATCGATGAACATGCGCAGGCACTACGAGTCCTCTCCAACCCCCGCCCCCTCCTTATGATATTTACTGCTAAATGACAAGATCAATTTAAACTCACTCCAACACACTAGATGGGAGAAATCAATCATAAACCGTAGGCCTCGCTTGCTAATTCCGCGGCGAGGTGACGGCTTCAGAGGAGAGCTGTGATGGGATTCTGGAATGGAGTGCGGCTCTGATTTGAATGTAGCGCAGGTAGACTTAACGCGATAGAGCAGAATTCAGTTTGGATTGAGTCCTCCTCCAAAAAAAAGGAAAAAAGAATGAGCTGGGCAGAATCGTAATCATTCTTTAGAGAGGTGTTTAAACTGGAATCAATAAAGGTGTCTTGATTTACGTCGGAGCGTGACGCTCCGTTCTGCTTTTTTTTTTTTTCTTCTTCTCAGTACGTTAAGAGATATGCCAGCACTTCAGTCAAGTGTGGGAGTTTAGTGACTTATTTTTTGCACTGCATTTTACATATGCAGTGAGACGGCATTGAAACATAGCATGATGCAAGACTGCCACTGAATTGTGTCTCGAGAAAATTGTGCATTATTGCTCGGTCAAAAATCGGAAGACAAACACAGGAGGAGCAAAAGTATTCGAACACACTTGAAAGGAATTAGCGATCTGTTTCATTGTGTAGTAACGAGAACGCAAGGTCAAGAGCTTTTGATGGCGAATCGTTCGTTTTTATTACGTCTCATCATGCATTATTCCTCAACGCGCGCCATTCTAGTTAAAACCACTTCTTGTTTTCGGAACATTATGGAATAGTCATTAGAAGAACCCCAGAGTTTGCTCAGAGTAAGAACTTTTTAAGTTTCGTTTTACATAGTATTGAATGTTGTGTTAGCAAGGAAGCTGAGGACTTGATTCCCATGTCAGGAAAAAAGCATTACCTTAGCATTACCTCACGCTGAAACTGGAGACTCCTTCCGTAAATGTTGGTCTTACAGACGCTATGACGTAAGCGATGACTTGAACTAACTTAGTTTCCACAGCATCCTGTAAATGAAGAAAAACTAATGTGTACCTATGTGAATAATTGTATATATTATGTGACGTGAAGAAATACTTTACACTTCAGTGAAACATTCATTATTCCTCGAGTTTCTTATTTCTAAGTTAAATCGCTTGTTGCTTTTATAACATTATGGAAAAATCATTAGATTTACCAACGAACAGCAATACCACATTATATAATACGTAAACCTAAGCCGTACAGTATATTAACAAGTACAGTGGAACCTCTGGTCACGACCGTGATCCGTTCCAGAACTCTGGTCATGACCCGATTTGATCGTGACCCGAATTAACGAATTATCGTACGATTAGATTACATATAGTAGATTACATATTAGATTACATATAGTAGATTACATATTAGATTACATATAGTATACGATTATATTACATATAGTTCGTACGACAGACCGTATGAACTTTATGTAATTTTTTTTATAAAGATTTTTAAGCACAAAAATAATTAATTATACAATAGAATGCACTGTGTAATAGTAAATACATGTAAAAACCTTGAATAATTTTTAAAAAAACTTGAACAACAGAGAAAACTAACACTGCAAGGCCACGTTCACGTTACAGCCTTACGAACCACTCGTGAACCGATGCGAAATTTTGCCCAACTTTTTGGTCGTAACCTGATTTGTACGTGATCGGATGCGTTCGTAAACAAACACACAACATAATACCTAACGTTTGTCGAGTCAGATATAGAAATGTCTGTCGGTGCCCTTGGGGTGAATTCATGATCTGTCTAATTGTACTTTGTGACTTAAATAAGAAGGAAAGAATTGCAAGGTCAGGACTCATGAGACGGTGAATCATTCTTTTTTTTTTTTTTTTTCTAATCTTATCATCCTATGCAAACAATGTCTGGATTCTAGATTAGAAAAGCAATGATAAAAATGCACATAAGCAAGGGCCAAGGAAGATGACTCATCCTTGAGCAGCAAACACACAATATGGACACGATGAAAGCAATAGATTGCGGACCAAAACTGTCCTTCTTAAATGCGCGAAGTGAGAATTGTCCGTCCAATTTAAAGAGATGCAATAAATCCGCGCTTTATTATATTTCCATCGAATTCTTTTTCGGCAGATTCATATAACTTGCATAACAAGCAGCACCTTATAACTGTCCATTTTTATTCATGTCTCTTTATTCAGACATCATTTTGTTTGGAAATGTCTGAATGCCCATATTCAGACATGTTCATCCTTGATAAACTCGCAAATGTGTACAGCCCAAGGTTAAAATCATAAAAAAATCTATAAAAATGATAATAATAAGTAAGATGCACTAGAAAAACCGACAGTCTGTGGGAACGTATAGAACATGAACCAAGAGGTCAAAGGTCAAAGTGGAACACCAACTAAATAGATAAACACACACACAAAAAAAATCTTTATGCAAGATTTGAGTTTTTGGACTTTTTGTGCCCTTTTATCGCTAACAAATAAAGCACTTTGGGGCACACCGTTATCGGAATATAATATTAATAATATTAATAAATAATATTAATAAAACAGTGTGACGTTTTATTCCTCTTATACCCTGGTAGTTTCCTAGGAGACGGTTAATAGTGATGACACGAGCTAACTTGTTTTCCGCAACATTAAATGTAATTATGAATTAAATAAAAATGTACAATGCGGCATTCTATACCTAATAAGAAAAAGTTCAGTCATTGGCTAATCGTTGTTGAGGAATGAAGAACTTCAGGATGATCTGTTAGGAGAAAATAACCAAAATTGGGGAAATAGTAATATACCGTAGTAAAGATGTTACAGTATACGGCAGCTGCCGTTGTTTTTTTCACTATACTAGCACACCTCACCCGGCTGTTTCTTTTTTTTTTCTTGTGGATGAAATAGTGTGCTTTTTATTAGAATATTCAGTAAACTATATGTACAACGAAACCATACTTAGCATAGAGGTGCATGAAACCGCTAAACTCACAATGACCTCCGGACTAGAACCCAGCAAGCTTTCTGCCTCCATTCCCTGCCGGCTTGGTCTGACCAGGAGATGCTAATCATCCCGACTAGCCCGGCCTCCAGCTGCATTCTGCCTGAAGTCGGTGTCAATCAGGCTTTTTTTTTTTATGGCCTGATTGTTCCAAGGAGCTGAGATGCCGGAGCGATGATGTAGTGCTTCAGAGCTCCAGCTTCCCTCAGCTCCTGTTGAGAGCGGCTCGTGAATGAATGTTTGGAGACGGTCCAAAACACACTCTCCCATATTGTTTACGGTGGAATCAATGCTGTTAAACAGGGCAAAAGATGACACTGGCGAGAGGGTAGTCGGTTCTAAACCCGACCAGGCAAATTAGGGTCAAAGCGTGTCTGTTTTATCAGGGTATGAACCCATTTACTAATTACTCCAGACTTGGACAGCACTTTAATTGGTGAGAGTTAAAGGATGAAGGGAAACAATGCTAATGTGACATGACACAATTACACCGAGAAAAAAAACAAAGCAAACAACAACAAAAAAAAAAAACCCAAAACAATTAAGACTTGGTCTAAAATGGCAGAGCTGTTAATGTGTAATTACTGGGCATTGGTTACTGGCTGGAGGCCATTAGTGTGAAAAGAATGGCTGGTGAAGTGCTCGGAATTTCTGATGCATACAAATAAGAAGTCCTCTCTCTTAATGGCTCATTTCTCCAAATGCCAGTTGACCCGCGGGAACAAAAGACAGCATCCCTGAGGTTGAAATATTTTCATCACACCAACAGCATGGGAACAACAAATGAAAAATGAATAAGGCAAAGTAATTAAACGCTTGACCTCACACACTTCTGTTATAATTCTTTTCTGAAATCTCTCTCTCTCTCTCTCTATCTCTCTCTCTCTCTCTCTCTCTCTCTGTATATATATATATCCACATGCTTGTGAAACGTTTAACATTTCACATTCCACATGTTTTTTTAGGGTCTTGTGTGCTTTTATAGGACTCTCATATTGGAGTTGCCATGGCAACTGCACGGAAACTTATGCAACTCATACTAAAAAAGGTTCTGTTCGCCGGCCTTTAGAGAACCACCGTCAGTAAACAGCCACCCTGGATCTCTGCGATGAGTAGCATAATAGCACAGCCGTCTTTTATTTTATATTTAAAAAGCTTTGCTAAAAAAAAAAAACAAAAAAAAAACCTTCCAACAAATTTTTTCCTCGTTATCGTTCCTTAATGGATGCCTGCAGAAACACCATTCTTGAGACTGATGAATGCAGTAATTATCTTGTTATGGAAAGCAATTAATGTGTGATGTTTTACTTTGAGGCACAAAATCA